>CAWUFW010015396.1:0-363153 GCA_963921515.1 Calotriton arnoldi | reverse complement strand
GCTTTAGTTTCAGTTACATGGTATATCTCTGTTTTATTGGAATTCAGCTGTAGGGAAGTTCTTGCTCATCCATGTGGCTATTTTTAGCATACAGCTCTTAAATTTTTCTCTGGTCGAAACGGGGCCTTCTCTATGGGGACAATCACCTGAGTGTCGTCCGCATAGGAGATGGTTTGGAACCCGCAAGATCTAATAATAGAGGCCAGGGAAGACACATAGATATTGAACAAGGTGGGACTTAGGATGGAACCCTGTGGTACCCCCTTATCCACAATTGTGGTCTGGGACACAAATGTGTCCAATTGTACACATTGTGATCTGTCGGTCAAAAAACTGTGCATCCATTTTAATGCTGTTCCTCTGACACCGATCTCTCGCAGCTTATCCAAAAGGATTCTGTGAGAGATGGTGTCAAAGGCTGCCGACAGATCTAGGAGGACTAACATCGTAGGTGTTCCCTCGTCCAACAGCATCCTTATTGAGTCTGTCACCTCCGTCAAGGCAGATTCAGTGCTGTAGCAAGCACGGAAACCTGACTGCGAGGGGTCGAGCAGATTGTTTTGTTCCAGATAGCCCGAGAGTTGTCGATTAATCAAGGTTTCCATGATTTTTGAGCAACAAGGGTGAAGCGAGATGGGTCTATAGTTTTGTAAGACTGCGGGATCCGCTAGTGATTTCTTAAGCAGTGGCTTGATATAAGCCTTCTTCCATTTCAAAGGAAACGAGGATGTGTCTAATGACAAATTGCAGACTTCCATAATTGGATTGGACAGAGCCGGTGCCAGATCTGAAATAATATGGGGGGGGCCACATCTAACGGAGAGCCTGACTTAATGTGTGCCAGCAGAGATAGAACTTGCTCAGAGGTGATAACTGAGAAAGTCTCTAAACTGGGAGAGAGAGGGTCATCCGGGAGAAGTGTTGCGCCCTAATCTCCTCTTCCTGGTCAAAGGAGTTATACATTTTATCAATCTTCTGTCTGAAATGAGTGGCTAACTCATCACATAACCCCTGCGTGGATGGGAGAGAGGAGTTGTTGGCTCTAGGATTAGTAAACTCCTTGAGGATCTTGAAGAGCTCTTTAGAGGAGCACTTTGCTTCGGTGATTCGCGTACCTAAATACGTTCTCCTGGCTATATTACAATTCTTTAGGTACGTCCTGTGTACTATTTTATATGCCCGTTTGTCCTCCTACAGTTTTGATTTCCTCCATTTCCGCTCTCTGATTCTACAAGTGGCTTTTTCTGCCTTCAGGCTTTCTGAGTACCAAGGGGCTGGGGCAGTCCTGTCCCGAACTGTAACTGTCTTAATCGGAGCGATAATGTCAAACGCCGCTATTATCGATGTCTACAACATATGCAAAGCTATATTACTGTCAATACAGTTACTAAAAGACGGGGGAGCGAATACCGAACTAAATGCTGTAGGTGTCACTTTCCTCCATGATCTGCGGGAACTCCTGCGCCCTTGAGTCTGGTTTAGTGATTTCGAGATGACCAAAGAGAATCCAAGAGCCAAATGGTCAGTTCAGCTTAATGCTAGAGGGGGTTCTACTATGAGATCCTGAATGTTCGTAAAGATGTTATCCAGCGTATGTCCCGCTGTGTGTGTCGGACTACATATTTTGGGAAACAGACCTAGGGACTCCATAGCTGCTAATAAACCTGCAGAGTCTGTGTTGGAGATAGTGTCTAAATGGTGATTAAAATCCCCTAAGAGTAGGAAATTATCTGCCTGCATGGTGTATGGAGCAAGATTTTCCAATAAAGAAGCACAGAAGGATTTCTTGCTTTCCCCCGGGGGGTGGTAGACTACAGCTCCCATCACCCTAGTGACTTAAACAGGCTCCATTGTGAATACCATTAATTCCATACTGGGAGTGGAAATAGTATCCAAGATTTTTATGTGAAGGGCTAGGCGGGTAGCTATAGCCAGACCTCCTCCCCTCTTGCCTACTCTGTCTAATCTCGCTACTGTATATTCTGCAGGGAAGGCAATTGCTAGAGATGGAGATGATTGCATATGTAGCCACGTCTCTGTAAAAAAGCAGATATCTGGTTTCAAATCATCCAGCAAATCCCAGATTTCCGTAGCATGTTTGGGAATGGATCTAGCATTGAGGTACAAGCCTTGAAAGGTGGCTACTTGCCCTCCCTCATTCTGCTTTCCCTCCCTGGGAGTCTGTTTGTTGGATACTCGCTGACCTGCTGGAAAAGGACGGTATGAGACTGTTCTTTGCTGAGGCTGACCTATAGCCCAGTCACAGTGCGGGCAGTTGCTTGCATAGACTCCCTTATCTATAAAAAAAATTCCCTCACATCCCAGGCTAGCCGCATTGACCCTTAAATCCAGTAGCGCCTCTTTAGAATAGATTAAAGGAGGAATTAGTATACCTGAATAAAAACGAACAGCGTTTCCTTCTAGCTGGCAGCGTCCAGGCGCGGACAGGCACAGACGGGCTTCGGCGCGCCCACTGCGCGCGTCCGCTGCGTGTCCGCAAACGCGGTAAATTTATGTCCGGTAGGCCTAGGAGCACTAGAGCGCTAACCGCCCCCAAAATGGCGCCCGTGAGCAGCCCTCTGGATTCGGCTTCCTCTCTCCACTCAATCGGTCATGTGCAGAGACCGTGGTGGACCGGAGAGTTGCCTCGAGGTGATCAGGTAAGTTTCATTGAAATAATACAGCCCCCAGTCAGTCAGTAAACAAAGCAACAATGAATGGCAAACATCAAATGAATATTTTAAAACACGGCGATTTAAAAGCGATAATCAGCATACAGCGTGTTGGGCTGATAGGTGGTGCTTGCTGCAAACTTGCAAACATCTTCGGGATGCCGCGCCGCAGGACCACATTAGGTACCAATGCGGGCGGTCAACCTTGACGAAGTAAGTGGGGTTTGTGGATAAAAAATGGGGGAGGCTTTGCATTTAAGTAGTTTTCCTAGCTTGTGACTACAGGTCCCGCCCCCCGCCGGGATCCATGCTGCTAATTAGCAGTTGCGCTGAAGTAAGATCCTTCGGAAACTTTAATCTTGTTTTTAATTAAGTGAATGTGTACCCGTTTCTCTGCCATAATATTTGTTCTATCTCACTTTACTCAGAACTTTCCGAAGGGCAGGGACCCTTAATGAGGATGTCCTATACCCATTTAAGATGGGTTTGCCTGCTGTCTTCCCTGACCCAGGGGGCGACATCTGTGCTTTTCCCGGCCTTGTTTGCAATCATGGTTTTTTTAAGATCACATAGCAACCACAATGCACTATAGGTTTCAGTGGTTAACCTAGCGATCGCATGCCTTTTAGATAATGGTCTTCTGTATATGTCACAGGGAATCCACATGTATAGTCCTCTGAACACATCTTGCACCAACTTATGCCAGAAGTCACGGTGAAGGTGAGGTGGGTTGCTATTTGCTGACTGTCTGTACTACTGAGGGGACATGAGAATCACGTAGCACCTACCTAAGTTACATTAGCATTGCACAGTGATGTTTTTGCTTTGTCTTACAGATACAGCGTGTTGGTGAAAACCGTAAGTACAGGATCACTCCTGCACTCACAGTGCACCTTAGCATGTGCACTGATATTTCACGAGGCCTTTGATTTGTCCTCATACCACTTCCTAGTCCTGAAGAAAGCCAAGTAAATCTTAGAACATAGGCTGAAACATGTAGACCATCACTAAGATATTCCAGACCAATTTAGTCCTATTAATATCCGCTCCCTTTCTTCTTTTTAACCTTGTCACAGGACCTCATCATTAAAGCACTTCATTTATGAAGGAGGATCCTTGAGGCAATTTTAAAACCTTCACATTGAACTCATGCCCTACACACAAAAAAAAACACCCGCTCCGCAGTAACTCGGCACCCCAGGTGGGAACCCGATGATGAAGCATGCTACCAAATAGGTTGGTGGGCGAGGGTTCTTTTAAAAAACTTAATGGTTTTTCCCTATTCCCTGGTCCTTTGATGCAGTGAATTTGGATTCCCCCCGCAGGGTCCATCCCTATTGTTGTTTTGTACATTTCTTTGGGGAAAAGGACATACCCCCTCTTGCTCCTCGATCTCTCATTGTTTATACTACCCATATCTATCATATACCTATGTAAATACATTTTAAATTATCAAGTAAATCAGTCTCAAAATTCTCCTCTTTGAAGGCATATGTTAATTCCAGTATGCCTAAACATAAAGGAGTCATGGGTACTACAGGAAATCTTGCAGTTTTATCTGTAATGTCGTTACATGCATTGCAAGCAATTTGCCATTTAAGTGAACTTGCATTCTCCCTATTTCTAAAGATATATTCTTTGTGTGATTCTGGGTATATTGGAACATGAGTTCTATCAATACAGCCAATTACATTCAGAGTTTGTGCAACTTTATAAAACTTTAACTTAGTTAACTGCAATTCCTGCGCAGCTGAAGGAAATTTTATATAAGTATTATTTTTCAAAAGCATTGCATCCAGAAAAGATGTGAAAATATATGAGAAGGCACTTTGAGATACCCCACTTACAGCAGCGACCACACCTTGATAGCTCCCAGAAGCTAAGGGGTGCAGTGAACATAATACCTGCACTTGGGTGGGAATTGACTTGCTACTGAGAGTGTGGGCCATATTTATCATTTATAAACGCAATGTAACACAGCAAGACATCTTTCTGCGCTGTGGTAAAGAGACAGGGCAGGAATGCACCATATCTATTTAGATATGGCACATTCCTGCTCTCTCAGTGTGCTGTTGCCCTTTTGGCTGCCTAGCACCAACACAGACATATTTGCACCATTGTAGAAGGTTGCCTGCATTGCAGGCAGGATTGTTTTTGTGGAGGAACGGACACCTTCCTGCACCAAACAATCCTCTGAGGTGTATTCCTCTTTCTCTATGTGTGCTGCAGAATGCAGCACACATAGAAAGAAAATAAATGAGGAGAAATAAACACATTTCTCCTTGTTACACCTCACCTGGGAAGGCATAGCATTTTGTCGCATTCTATCACTCATGGTAAATTTGGGAATGTGCCGAGATGCATGGATGGATGTGTGGGAACACCCATGCTCCACCCATCAACCGCCTCCCAGGGGCAGAGTAACGCAAGACAGCAAATTACACTGCCTTGCATTGGTCCAGATTTACCAAGCAACACAGGGCCACATAAGGTGGCCTTGTGGGGTTTGATAAATTTCATTCATGGTTTTATGTCGCCCTGCATCCCCTTGCGTTGTGCAAGGGTGACACAAAACCTTTGATAAATATGCCCCTGTGTCTCTCTAGGTGAGGGCTAATTTCAGCAATAATACCTAGTAGAACTGCACTACTGAGCCTATATTTGTGAAAGATGACTAATTCTAAATTTGCTTTCCTGTCTCCTCCTTCTCTGCAAGCAAGCACGTATTCTCATCTTCCTCGCCATCACGTAAAGAGTAGCCATTATTTAAAACACAGATGCATTCTAGAGCTCTTTAGACAGGTTGCACCTGGTTACCACCTATTTCAAGTTGGTGGCAATTTGTAAGTGCAAAATGAGCATTCTGCATCTAGTCACAATTGCTGAATGCTTCATAACTTAAATTGCGAATCGCGATTAAGTAATCGCAAAAATGCGAATCATAGTCTAATGTCACTAAATTATCGATTCTGTATTCAGTTGCTTTGCACAAAAAGTGAAGTAAAAGTCCTTATTACATATAAAAAGGTATTTTTGCATTTGCAAACAGCTAGATTTAGTGAATCCTGACCATTTGCAAATGCAAAAACATTTTGTACATCTGAACCCAAGTCCTTATACCAACAAAAGAATAGTTCCAGAAAATGAAAAAAATAAAGGGCGATCTCAAGAGCTAGATGCAGCTTTAACAGAACCAAAATCAAGACTCTTCTGGCTCTTGCTTCCTTTGGAAGTCAGTATATATGACCCTCCTGGCCAATTTCATCAGATCCCATGGTCTCAACATAATTTCCTATGCAGACGACTCCCAACTCATCCTCTCACTCAAGGATGACCCCACCACCACCAGAACCAACTTCCTCAGATGCATGACAAACGTCACCGACTGGATGAAGAACAACTGCCTTCAGCTGAAAACAGACAAGATGGAAGTGCTGATCTTTGGCAACAGCAGCAACACATGGAACGACTCCTGGTGGCCATAACACCTAGGACCCATACCCACTCCATCCAAACATCCCAGAAACCTCAGAATCATCATTGACAACAAGCTCACCATGAAATCACATATCAACGCCATCCTTCCGCCTGCTTCCTCAATCTGCGCATGCTACGTAAGATCTTCAAGTAGCTACCCCTACACACTAGATGCACATGACACAAGCCCTCATAGCCAGCCGCCTAAACTACAGCAATACCCTCTACATAGGAATTGCCACACCCCTTCTACAGAGAGTTCAGACCATATAGAACGCCACAGCCAGACTCATCCTCGGCCTTCCCCGATGAACCCACATCACAGCCCACCTCAGGAAACTCAACTGGCTCCCCATACAGAAGAGATGGCAATTCAAGATGCTGTCCCAAGCACACAAGGCTCTACACAACCGAGGATCTGCCTACATTAACCCCTGCCTGAGCTTCCACCAACCATCAAGAAGAAAACACTCCGCTTCCCTTTCACTTGCCCGCACTCCCCTCCATCTACCAATGCAGAAGTGGAGAACGCTCCTTATCCCACATCGCAGCAAAGACCTGGAACAGCCTCCCAATGCACCTCAGGACCATCACCTCACTTCCGGAATTCCTAAAAATCTGGCACCACCTGGATACCCTATTGGATGATTAACTGTGCTTTATAAATCCTGATTGATTGATTGATATAGGGCGAACGTTGTGATATGGTGAGAATGGCAGATTCCTGACATCAACTATGCTGTTGTTTTTCTCTATGGCTTTAAGTTGTGCATTTTTTTTTGTTTTTGGGAGGCACAACAAAAAAACACTCACAAAGGCATGAGAGATCACATGCTTGGAGAGATGTGAAGACTAATGTCTTAAAAAGAGACTGTTTCCTAGCCCTACATAACAGGTTTGTCAGCCTTTAGACTTTTCACTGTGTTCTCTATGTGAAGATAGAGGTAAGTTTGAAATCTCACACAATGCTCAAGGAATTCGAATTAAGTACTGTTATGAGTGTGGTTGCCTTAGGAGCAATGTTAGTGAGCAAGAAATGGACAGGGAATCTGGTGATAAATGTCATTAGTTGTAAGAACCTTGTTTTTTGAGGGTTGAGTTTAAAGTGGAAATGAGGCATCCAATCTGTTAGAAATGGGGGTCTCTAGTTGGCAGTGGTATTCACCCTGTTCAAGCAGGGGCCCGTCATTCTAGTTCGGGCAAGGGGATTACACACCCAAGATAACCCCTGCTCACCCCCTTGGTAGCTTGGCACGAGCAGTCAGGCTTATTTTAGAGGCAATGTGTTTTGTACATAACACACTCAGTAACACAGTGGAAGCATTACAAGTGGACACCACACCAGTTTAGAAAATAAGGTATCAGTATCTAAACCAAGCAAGACCAAAATGACAAACATCCAGCATACACAACTCAAAATATGACTTTTAAAAGGTTTTAGCAATTCTGTCCAAAGGAAACTATGGATGTGGTGATTTTATACAAAGTACCTTCAGATGTGTCAAAATTCACAAGGCAAAACAGCCGCAGAAAATGGAAGCGTTGGAAAACACAAAAATGCATTAGTTCCTGAGTCCTTGGGGAGGTGATGGTTAGTATTGCTGCACGCAGGAGAAGTGTTGCATTGTAGCCGGGCTGTAGGGGGAAGCAAGGTGGAAATTCCAAGATGGTTCTGGTCTGCGTGTGCTGCGTTGGGAAAAGTTGCTGCAAAGGTGCTATGCGTGGAAATTCTGATGTGCTGGAGGTTGATGTGGCAGCTGCAAACAGGTGCTGCATCGATTTATTCAGCCATTGTCCCACGATGCATCGATTCTTTCAGCTGCACAGCAGGGCATGCGTAGGAGTCAGTGCGGTAGTCTCAGATTTCGGAGACCGGTGCGCTGAACTCGGGGCTTCAGGGGTTTCTTCAGCCACAGGCAGCTGCTGTGTCAATTTCTTCAGCCGCACAGGGCAGTGTATGGAAATTCTTCTTGCAGGGTAGTGCTGCGTCAGAAAAACAGGTGCTGGAATGGCAATGCATTGATTTCCAGGCTTCTTGTAGCTTTTTTGCAGCAGGAAGAACCTCCAAGGGCCAGAACTGGAATTGGCACCACAAGGCAACTGGAGTTCAAGGATACTGTAGGTGAAGTCTTTGTGTTCCTCAGACTTCTTCTTAACAGGAGGCAAGCTCTACTTCAAGCCCTTGGAGAATCTTCTCAAGCAGGATACAGCAAAGTAAAAGTCCAGTCCTTTCCACTACCCACAGACAGAAGCAGCAACTGCAGGCCAACCCACCAAAGCAACACAAAGCAAAGGGGCAGCACTCCTTCTGACAGCTCTTCAGCTATTCTTCTTGGCAGGGTCCTCTTGATCCAGAAGTGTTCTAAAAGTCTGGGGTTTTTGGTCCAATACTTATACTCCTTTTGGCCTTTGAAATTGGCAAACTTCAAAGAAAGTCTTTATTGTTCACAAGTTCTTGGCTTGCCCAGCTTTGGCTCCAGGCACACTCCAGGGGGGTGGAAACAGCATTGTGAGAGGACAGACACAGCCCTATTCAGTTGTCAATGACAACTCCTCCCACCACTCTAGCCCAGGAAGACTCATCAGCCTGGTGGTGGCTCATCAGGATATGCAGGACACACCTCAGATCTTTTTGTGTGACTGTCTACAGTGAATGCACAAACAGGCCCCCGTCAGTCTAAGCCAGACATTGCTCTACAGGCAGGCAGAGGCACGGGATGATTAAACAAGAAAATGCCCACTTTCTAAAAAAAAAAAAGTTTTCAAACACACAATTTAAAAACCAACTTCACTAAAATATGTATTTTTAAATTCTGAGCTCAGGGAGCCCAAACTCCAAATCTCTATCTCTTCCCAATTGAAAGTTACACGTGTACAAGGTTACAAGGCAGCTCCAATGATAACCTATGAGAGAGATAGCTTTTCAATAGTGAAAAACTAAATTGGCAGTATTTCACTATCAGGGCACATATAACATACCAAGACATGTCCTACCTTTCACATACACTGCACCCTGCCCATGGGGGTAACTTGGGCCTACCTTAGGGGTGCTTTACATGTAGGAAATGGGAAGGTTAGGGCCTGGCAAGTAGGTACACTTGCCAGGATGACATGGCCGTTTAAAACTGCACTCACAGACACTGCAATGGCAGGCCTGAGAGAAGTTTACCGAGCTACTCACGGGGGTGGAACAATCGGTGCTGCAGGCCCCCTAGTAGCAATTGATTTTCAGGCCCTGGGCACACACAGTGCACTTTACTAGGGACTTACCAATAAATCAAATATACCAATCATGGATAACCAATCAAAATCACAATTTATACAGTGAGCACTTGTACTTTAGCACTGTTCAGCCGTGGTAAAATGCCCAGAGTTCATAAACCAGCAAAAACGAAGTCCAGCGCACTGCCAAAAAATACAGGAGGTAGAGGCAAAAAGAGGAAACCATACTAAGGATGCCAAGTCTAACACAATCCACAATGGCCTTCAAGCATTGCTTTGGAAGGGCAATGTCTTGAGTAGCTACATGTGGGAATTGTAAGGATAGAGGGTTAATAGAGAGTCCTTTGTCTACACTGGTCCCCCAAAAAGCCAATGTCCACGTATTCTCACTGACCATAGCACCCAGTCTTTAAGTAGCTCAGATGTCACAATCTGTTTTGTGAAATTGCCAATTATTCTATCTTCAACTATTCTCCAATTACTAATTGATGTGGTAAACAATTTGTTATGCAAAAGCATTTTGCACCTAACATTCCTCTGTATCCTTCTGCAGCTATATAACGTTGCTTCTGTTACAATCTTCTACCTTAAGACGTATTTCAAACAGAATGCAAGAAAGGTCAGAGTTGCATAACTCTATCTCCTGCATAAGTTATAGTAGATCCAGAATGACTGTCTCACCTGTTGAGGTATGAGACTTGTTGAATTTCCGGTTATTGGTTGAAAACCAAAAGTTATTCAGGCATTCGTAGTGTGTTTTACCGAATGATTAATGTCCTCTTATGAATTTATTTATTGTCCCCTTGGCAATGCAAACACAGATTCAGATTAGATTAGATTACTTTATTTTGCATAGTTACCAAAAACGATTGCATCACGATATTTAAAAAACAAATATTCAATAAAATTTCATCAACCATTGCCACCTTTAAAAAAAAAAATATGTTGTACGATTAATATTGTCTTCTAATAAAATCAGTTAAAACCCAAGATAAAGAATACTGTACAGGTTGAAATCAAAGTTGACAATGCTGGCGGTGACGAAAGTCGTCAGTTCGCAAGGTAAAGTGCAGTGCGGTCGCAATTTTTTGGCTCATGCCGGACATGCCCGTGGATCAGTGCCATATAGTGCATATTGTTCAGCTGTTTGAGCCTGTTCCGAATTTGTTCAGTGAAGTGCTAGCGTTCCGTCTTTGGTGTGGTCGAGAAAAGCCGCTTCCCATCTGCGGGCCGGCTTGCAACACCGGAAGCTTCGTCCTTAAGTTGGATTATTGAATTTTCAACATTTTAGGCATTTTTTGTTCGACCAGCATAAGATATTTTACCAGTCTACAGTTCAGCTGTGTGTTCTCTGGGTTTAAGTAGGCCAACACTGCTTGCCTCCTGGTGCGGATGCCTTTCTGCTTAAAGGATGCTTTTAGTAACTGTAGCCATTCTTGATGCAATTCCTTGCATGTGCAGATTAGATGTAGAATGTCTCCTTGCTTGCACGTGCTTTGTGTTGTTGCCCTCAGCCATGGTGGAAGGTGCTGAGCGCACGGGAGGATACCCAATCTATGCCTTAGAAAATTCATTTTTATACCTTTGGGATATCCCTGATTAAAAAATGCTTGTGGTACAAGCGATTTATAGGAATTCAAGGTCATCCAGGCATGAGATCTATTTGAGAAGCTTGCCTTGTCCTCCACCAGGGAGATTTGCTTTATGCATTTCCAGACCAGTTTTTTAAAAGTTAGATGGCCGAGTTGTGTGTCCCAGAGTTCCTTGAGCCTGGGGATTTCCAGGGCTGTCTGAAGGTAGCATCTCGCTTGGGACGTTTCCCTGTGCTGGATATCGTGCCACAACAGATGATTTAACTTGTTTGAGTGGCACCTCTGATCTTATGCCAGCAGATGATGTAAGATCCGTGCCTGGCCAGGGCTTGCTGTAAAAGTCCGAACTCCAGCCTTATTTAGGCCGGTGAGGTGTAATGCGGGAGGCAAAACATGGTCCTATATGCTTTGACCAGTGTGCTGTCTAGTACCTTGGCATCCCTCCCCCGCATTGCCTCACTGCCGTAGGTGATCGTGGGGAGTAATTTGGCCTGGACTACCTTCAGAAACGGGCTCAGTGTCGGCCCCATCAATTTATTTGCGAGGTTTTTCATCGATAGAGATATTAACAGCCCTTTCCTTCTTATTTCCTCTTTTTGGTGCATAGATGACCCTTCCTTATCAACTATGACTCCTAGGTACTTGTTATCGTAAGCTGGTTCGAGTTTAGCGCCACCCAAAAACCAATTCCTCTGCCGTTTTTTGTTGTTGTTTATTGTCATTGACCGAGTCGTTCTAAGATTAATTTTTAAGTTGCAAGTACAGATAATGGCCCAGATGGTAATACGCTTTCGATTTAGGACATAAACTTTCAGCTTTTTCCTTGTGTTTTCTATGATCTATGTGGCATGTAGGTGGATAAATGTGTAATGGATTTTGCATTGATAGGGGTCTGTCCAATGATTATTCATGAAGATCTGCAAAGCCGCTGTCAAGCGTATGAAATGGGATATGATCTCCACTTGCCAATCATGTGATTTGCTCCTCTCTCATGAAGAAGATGTTGTAGAAGGAACCAGGTTGATTTTTTTTAAAAAGGACACACATTTAGTGACATTTCATCACAAATATTCGACCAAGGCTAATGTTTCCTGCAATATAGTCATGTCAACTGTAGCTAGCCTAATCAAACCTGAAATACAGTCAAGCACATTGAAATAGCATTTGCTGAGACTTTCTGCGAATGCCAGATCATTATATGTTCTGCTCTTCCTAAGGCAAGGAATGTATTTTATTTTTTAATTTGAAAGGAGAAGGGTCTTTCCCTCACCCTGACTTTTTCATTCTTCCGGGCTGTAAAGAACAGATTTACAAAAGAGCCCTGAGGTGCCTGATCAAGAATATTTTTCTGGAGCTGTTCAGTAAGGACCAAATAATTGTATGAGTTTTGAACAATGCATATTGATTATAAACGCCATGCTCTGCTACACAGCCACTCAATGTAGAACAAATACAATGTCTGTGGTTGTCTCATGTGAGCAACAATAGAGCCATCATCAAATGGGCGCCAGACGGGTTATTAAATACTTGGAAAAACCCAGTAGTCAAGCCTTAGCACGCTAAAAAGGCAGTCATGTTCGCGTCTGAGGAATGTTTTATACCGTAAAAAGACTTAACAAATTATAATAGCAATTGCCTAATGTTAGGTCAGAGAGGAAAGTTCTTCATCAATGACACCTGTAACATTTTTGGCAAATAACATTTCTTTTCGGACTCGCGTTTGCGCCCTAATAGTCTATTTTGTGTTTCCTGTAAAAATAGAACATTTCTCAAATACTGTGACGCGCTTCCTCTAATCTTGCCTGTGACGTGCAAGGTGGTGTTTCCACTTCGCTGTGCGTTTGCCCCACTTCTGAAGGCAATCTTTCAATTACCTTTTGTTTTGCTTTATTTTCTCGTTAAATTGGAGACCATCATTGCCTATCACTACGAGGCTCTGATGGCAAATTTCGCTCCAAAACTGGTAAGTACCATAATTTCTGCAAGACCATTCGAATTCAGGGAGCATTCTTTTGAAATATTTAGTACCGCTTGTCAGTGTTTTGTTTCCACTGTGCAGTACGACACTGAACTATTGTCAATTAAATGCTGGAGCCTAATTGAATGGCCCATGTGTGCCTTCTAGTGGGTAGCAGTGACTATGTGTCTTTTAGTCGTGTTTTTGGAGGGAAAAGAACAACTGCAAAATTCAAGTTTGCCTAAAGATATTGATAAGAATTAATTATTCAACAGATGGCATTTTAGCAAGGGAAATGTCTACTTCTGCACATGCAAACTTGTAAAGTTTGACAAACAATTATGAAAAATAAATGCAAATGACATCTGCTACTACGGGAAATGGCATATTTTAGTAAAACAATGCACACCACCCAAGTAGTTTATGTTCATGGGAGGATAAAATAAGCAGATTACCGCTGGGTAAAATAAACAAAACGGCAAAGTAAGACAAATACTGTAATGGCATGAATAATGAATGGAAATGGAAATGCCTGCTGAGGATGAAGCTAAGATGTTAAAACGAAGTTTAAATGGTACAAAGCCTGCAAACGCCAAAGAGAATACAACATGGTGGGAAAAAGAATAAACATACATTATCAAATAGACTTGAAGCAGCTCTGTCTATTTAGGAAAACAACATTAATTTTTTAAAAATCCGGTGGCTATTGCAAATTCGTATAAAAAGAAAACCATGTGTCATCTTGTTATTCTCTTTTAATCCTTTGTTTTGATGATGTGATTAATTTTCTTTCCAGTGCAGTAGTGACATATGGAACCTTATTGTTCAAACACTATTGAGTTATGATCTGGAAAGATGAAATCATAAAAGGGAAAATAGGCCCAAACCTTATAATGGATCATAACCAATGCATACTGATATCAGCTGAACGTTCTGGTCCACAGGTCCATAGGTAGATATGAACAGGTGAGATCTAAAGTCTGATGGTTCCCCTGTGTGTGCATTAGTGGTGCCATTGTCTAAGGGGCATATTCACAAGGACCTAACGCCGAATTATCTCCACCTTAACCCATCAAAAGTGGAGATATATTGAACACCCCATTCACAAGCGGGTGCAAACTGCAGACATCGCCAGTATTCCCGCGATAACTGCCCCAAAATGTATCTCCACGGTGGACACCACCAACTAACCCTAATGAGATGCAGAGTAGGCGTTCCCGTGCAAAAACACACGAAAAAACCACAACACCACTTTCACAACAAACTGCCAGATCTGCGAAGCGAACCAAAAACAGGCGATAAGCCGCGGTAGCAGCAGGGATTTAACACCTGCCTTATGCTGGTGTTAAGCAGGACGACTCCCTGCAGCACGAAAGGGAGCCCAGCCCAGAGCCACATCAGAAGACCCACAGATGCCATGGAGACAATGAACATGCTGCTCGGAGACCCAAGAGGGCCACAACACCCACTGCCACCACTCCCAGCCCCCCCTGACCCCACCCCGGACAAACATATACCGTGCACGACACAAGAGCCACAAAAAGCGCATGATGTCGCACAATGACAAAATAAAACACACATGTGTGGCCAGAAGAACGAGAAACAGTCACACATCACTGAAGTAACAACAAAAAACTTTATTGAAATACAACACAAAACACCAATGCGGAAGACTCCTGTCGGGTCCGTCCGGGACAATCTCGATGTCACAGCCTGGAAAATAAAGCACAAAATCAGAACGTGTGTCATGCGCACATCAAAGGAGCGAGACACAGAGAAACAGAGAATGAAAGAAAGGCAGAGAGAGAAAGAGAGAGAAAGAGAGAGAAGGAAAGGAAGGGAGAGAGAGAGAGGGAGAGAGGGAAGGAAAGTAAGGGAGAGAGGGAAGGAAGGGAGAGAGAGAGAGAGGGAGAGAGGGAAGGAAGGGAGAGAGAGAGAGGGAGAGAGGGAAGGAAAGTAAGGGAGAGAGAGAGAGACACCCCCGCCCCCACGCACCCAGGCCCCACTGTTCACCTGCTGCCACCGGTGTGTCTCCAACCACGTGCCGGGATACACTGCAAGCCACCAGGTCTGCAATCTGTAATCGAGGCCAGAGTCAATCATGGCAGAGTCCATCACACTGCACACGGCAACAACGCTGTGAGAAGTTGGCCTGGTATATGCTGTCCACTAATTATAGTGGGCACCTTGCACCAGTCCAAACAACCCCTTATTGGAGATAGGTTAAAGAAAACCTTATTGAAAGCTATCCTAGTGGTAGCTATGGAGAGCAGCCTTCAGGCTAAGTCTTGAAGGAATGTAAAGCAGCTTGTTTTACCAGTCTATAATCTCTTGAGTGATCAAATGAAAGAGCACCACACCAGGTATATATTCAAAATATATGTATTTATTACTAAACACACCCCTCTAGTCTCTTTATGAGGCTAGAGTTCGAAGTACATAAGTTAGAAGTTATTTAAACACAGTAATAGCACAAATACACGTTTGGGCCCTAGGGGCGTACTAAACCATATACCAATAAAGTGGTATAAGAACCACGACTGAACTAGACACTAGGCCTAGAGCCTCTAGAAGTGCTTGGACCACAAGGAACCACCCAAGGTAGTGACACAGGGGACCCACGGGGGACGCGTGCGGTGTAAATACACAACCGCGATACGCCGTTGACTTCTATGGAGAAAGTCGTGATCGGGAAATTAGAGAAAAGGGACACTTAAAGGAGGACTTGGAGCAAACCCTTTGAGATCTAGGACTTTCAAGAGTCTCTACCCACGGGAGCACCGGAGTACTCGTGTTACCTCACCCAGGGAAGCCGGGTGCATAGGTGCCTTTCGGGGTCGGGTTTCGTCGTCGATTTGAATGGCGATCTGCTGCAAAGGGCTGCTGGCGACCAAGTGGAAAGTGTCCGGGTGGATCCAAGAGTGGATCGGAGTTCTGAAGAACCTGAAAGCAGAGGGGACAGAGTCTGGGTCACTAGCCATTGACCAGGAAGGCGATGGACAGATGCCCACCGATGTCGAGTGCTTCAGGTGCGTTGACGGTTGTCTTGACTCTTCAGCCACGAGGTCCAGAAGGTGTTGTCGGCGACCAGGAGCAGGATTCGGGCTGGTACACGATGTCTGTCGAGTGCTGAGGTGTCGGCGACCGGATTGGACCCAACAAGCCTTGGCAACGGCAAGTCTTGATGCAGAGGAAGATCGTCGATGGTGCAGACCAGCAAGGTCTGGGGAACTCACCCAGCGAAGGTAAGTGAGGGCTAGCATGGAGCAACCAGGATGCCAAGTAAGAAAAAGATTGGCCTTCATTAAGGGCTACTATCCAACGGACTAGCGACCGCAAAGGAGCCTCAAGACGTCGCACGTGGATCTGGCTCACAGGACACTCGTGGAGTGGAGGCCAGTGATCTTCGTGCTGGAGGCTAGGGCTAGTGAGAGCCCAAAGCACGACTTCGTGGGAGACCCAGAAGAGGATGCACTTGCAAATGTGCTCGGTGTCCAGGGGTCACGGTCTCAAGTCACCCACGATAGCTACGGGCCTCAGCTTTGCTGGGGACTCAGGGTAGCCTCGGGAAGTCTGAGAATCCACCTCTGGTGATGCGATGACTTCGGCGTCCGATGGGAGCTTCAGAAATGCGAACCGGACAGATGCTTCTTTGGTGCCTGCCAAGCAGGGGAGTCACTCCTTGACCCCAAGGGAGATTCTTCTGTCCTCTAATCGTGAGTAGAGCATCAAAGGTCCAGGATTCAGTTTCAGAGTTTCGTCCAGGGATAATCTAAAGTCCTAAGGACTGGGTTCCTATACTTATACTAAGGATAGGGGTTGGACTACTCTGTGGCCCCACCTATGGGTGGGTCAGGGCAGAGGGGTGGCTACACCCCTTTCCCTTTGTCCAGTTCGTGCCAAAGCAGGGGCTGCAAGCCCCTGATCCGGTTTGAACTGCGGTATGCACAGGGACACCAAGTGTGCCCCCAGTGCAGGACTTCAAAGCACCCGAAAGTGCTCACGCCCAGCCCCAATACACATTATCCTGTCTGGGGAGGTGGTCACACCTCCCTGGGACAGGAAACCTATTGTCCAGGCCTCCCTGCCGGAGTTTCGTCCAGCAGCAGGAGGCCAGACTCGTGTCTGTGGCAGCAGCATCCATTTTGTGATGCCAGGGCTTTAGAAAGAAGTTACCGGCCAGGCCAGGGTTAACATGTCTCTCCCTCTAGAAGGGTGGAATGCTACCCCCGCCGCCAGAATTGGCGGGGGGTAGTATTCCAAGATGTTTGAACCCCAAACACGACATGTTTAGGTGCAGCCATTCCAAAGTTAGCATTTAACGCGAGGTTATAATGCGCTTAAGAGTATATGGTCAGGCTGCACTACAAACAGCATCAGAGAAGGGTCTCCGAACGCTGCAGAGGGGCCCTGCTCATGCAGGGGCACCCTCTCACATAGGAACCATGCACTCTGCCTTTAGGATTGATAAGGCCTGCCTTAGGAGTGACTTATAGGTTTATATGTGTGTATGTACTTTAGTGATATAGGTAGCCTATATCACAGTAAGGGGTGCATGCACCACCTTACCCAGGCTGCAGTAGCAGACCTGTGGTGTCAGTTTGGATGGCCTTCCAGGGGTGGAATAATACATGCTGCAGCCCCTGGCAGGCCTCGGAGGTACCTATGCCCTTGGTACATAGTATACCATATACTAGGGACTTATAAGGGCACTCCAGATTCCAATCAGTGATGTGCCTAAGGCACATGGAAACCATTTAAGAGAGGAAGCAGCTAGGCTGGGGTTCTGATTAGCAGGGCCCCAGCCAGACTAATGTCGAAAAACAGTGAAGCATCAGCAAAAAGTGGGGGTACCCATGTGAAGCAGATCCTACTCTCCTACACAACCCCCCAAACGTAGGGACATTAAACTAACCTTGCCCAGTTAAGTCTTCATGTTCTAAGTGGAAGTACCTAGAGAGTCCATCTGCATTGGCATGGTTACTCCCAGGTCTATGTTCCACTGTAAAGTCCATCCCCTGTAGGGAAATGGACCACCTAAGCAGTTTGGGGTTTTCACCCTTCATTTGTTTTAGCCATAAGAGGGGCTTATGGTCTGTCTGAACCAGGAAGTGTGTACCAAACAAGTATGGCCTCAACTTCTTCAGAGCCCAGACCACAGCAAAGGCCTCCCTCTCTATGGCTGACCAACGTTTCTCTCTAGGGGTCAGCCTTCTGCTAATGAAAGCTACTGGCTGATCCTGACCTTCTTCATTCAATTATGACAGCACAGCCCCTACCCCCAATTCAGATGCATCAGTTTGAACAATGAACTTCTTGGAGTAATCAGGACTCTGTAGAATGGGAGCAGTGCACATGGCCTGCTTCAGGTCATCAAATGCCTTTTGACAGCTAACTGTCCACTGAACCTTTTTGGGCATTTTCTTAGAAGTTGTCATTCAGGGGTGTCACTATTGATCCATACCCCTTGACAAATCTCCTATAGTACCCAGTCAGGCCTAAGAAGGCTCTCACCTGAGTCTGGGTAGTTGGAGCAGTCCAGTCCATGATAGTCTGGATCTTGCTCTGCAAAGGTTGAACCTGGCCTCCACCCACAAGGTGGCCCAGGTACACAACCTGACTCTGCCCTATCTGGCACTTAGTGGCCTTGATAGTCAGGCCTGCCTTTGCAGGGCCTGTAAAACATTCCTGAGGTGGACCAGGTGATCCTCCCAGGTGGAGCTAAAGACAGCAATATCATCTAGATATGCTGCACTATAGGCTTCCAGACCTGTGAGAACTGTATTCACCAACCTCTGGAAAGTGGCAGGTGCATTCTTCAGACCAAAGGGCATCACCACAAATTGATAATGCCCACTAGGGGTTGAGAATGCTGTTTTGGGATTTGCAGTATCAGCTAGTCTGATCTGCCAGTAGCCAGCTGTCAAGTCAAATGTGCTGAGATATTTGGCTGAGGCCAAAGTATCTATGAGCTCATCTGCCCTTGGTATTGGATGGGCGTCAGTCCTAGTGACTGCATTGAGACCCCTGTAGTCCACACAAAACCTCATCTCTCTTTTTCCACCACTGGTGTGAGGTTTTGGCACAAGGACCACTGGACTAGCCCAAGGGCTATCTGAGGGTTCAATAACTCCAATTCCAACATTTTCTGGACTTCAGTCCTGATACAGTCCCTGACATGGTCAGGTTGCCTATAAATCTTATTTTTAATAGGCAGACTGTCCCCAGTGTCCACTTCATGAGTGCACCAGGTGGTCTGACTGGGTGTCAGTGAAAACATATGTCTAAACTGATTGAGAACTTGCCTACAATCAGTTTGTTGCTGGGTAGTGAGGCTGCCTGCCAAGGCTACACCATCTACTGACCCATCGTCAGGGTTCTGTGAGAGCAGGTCAGGGAGTGTGCCCCCAGTGCAGGACTTCAAAGCACCCGAAAGTGCTCCCGCCCAGCCCCAATACACATTATCCTGTCTGGGGAGGTGGTCACACCTCCCTGGGACAGGAAACCTATTGTCCAGGCCTCCCCTGCCGGAGTTTCGTCCAACAGCAGGAGGCCAGACTCGTGTCTGTGGCAGCAGCATCCATTTTGTGATGCCAGGGCTTTAGAAAGAAGTTACCGGCCAGGCCAGGGTTAACATGTCTCTCCCTCTAGAAGGGTGGAATGCTACCCCCGCCGCCAGAATTGGCGGGGGGGTAGTATTCCAAGATGTTTGAACCCCAAACACGACATGTTTAGGTGCAGCCATTCCAAAGTTAGCATTTAACGCGAGGTTATAATGCGCTTAAGAGTATATGGTCAGGCTGCACTACAAACAGCATCAGAGAAGGGTCTCCGAATGCTGCAGAGGGGCCCTGCTCATGCAGGGGCACCCTCTCACATAGGAACCATGCACTCTGCCTTTAGGATTGATAAGGCCTGCCTTAGGAGTGACTTATAGGTTTATATGTGTGTATGTATTTTAGTGATATAGGTAACCTATATCACAGTAAGGAGTGCATGCACCACCTTACCCAGGCTGCAGTAGCAGACCTGTGGTGTCAGTTTGGATGGCCTTCCAGGGGTGGCATAATACATGCTGCAGCCCCTGGCAGGCCTCTGAGGTACCTATGCCCTTGGTACATAGTATACCATATACTAGGGACTTATAAGGGCACTCCAGATTCCAATCAGTGATGTGCCTAAGGCACATGGAAACCATTTTAGAGAGGAAGCAGCTAGGCTGGGGTTCTGATTAGCAGGGCCCCAGCCAGACTAATGTCGAAAAACAGTGAAGCATCAGCAAAAAGTGGGGGTACCCATGTGAAGCAGATCCTACTCTCCTACACACGCCTGTCCGCCCCTGCGCACCCATGCAGCCGCACCCTACCCCCTCCCGCTGGCCAGCGCTGGCTGTCCGCACTTGCGCACCCCGGGCCCACTGCTCACCTGCCGCCAACGGTGTGTCCACCAGTGGGCACACCACGTGCCCGTGCAAGCTCCAGGTCCCGGTCCGCCACCATGGCATGGTCCACATCATGCTGACCCGCCCCGCGGCCCAGCAGGTCCCACACATGACGCTGAATCCTGAGGCATCAATGGCAGAGACCACATCAGTGCACACATCATCATCGCAGGCTGCACACCCGCTCAGAGATTTCGGTGCCACTAACCCTGTGCAACCCCAGTCAGCGCCACGTGGTGGCAGCCCCGTGACGGGCACAAGGCTCTGGGTGCCACTAACCCTGTGCAATCCCAGTCAGCGCCACGTGGTGGTAGGCCCGTGACGGGCGCAAGGCTTCGGGAGTGACCAACCCTGTGCGTAGCAACTCATGGGCCCTTTATGATTGAGAACCGTGGAGCGTCCGTCATCCAGTCAACACCGGCAGTGGGGAATGTGAAGTCGTCGGCCCCTTATATTGGCGGGGTCACATGGCCTGTGACGCCTGTGCCAGATGGGTGTGGTGTGTGTGCAAACCTGCCCTCAGGGAGTGGCCGTGACATGCTGACAACTAGACCAGTGACCTGCATACCACCAGCATGTATGCCTGCGACATGTAGCTATGTGGGCCCCCCCTCTGAGCGTAAGCGGAGTGGTCTGGCCTTGCGTACGCTGGTCCAGCGCAGGGCATGCAACAATGACTCGGGGGTTCTGGGCGTGGTGCAGTCCATGTCCGGACAAGAAAGTGACTAATGCGTATGTCCCTGTTGTGGTGTCTACGTCACCCGGAACACAATTGGCAATGTAGCACACTGTGACTGGCATCCCACTGGATGAGCATCATTGACGTAATGGAAATCACTGTCCCTACATTCATCCACACATTCATACATGAATGATGACAGACATGACACAGCAGTGCATTTCTGGATGTTTAATGCACATCCAGTGGAGTTTTGCAGCTGGAGCAGTACAGGGCCATGCCAAGCCCACTACACAATATGGGCCCTTGGAGGGCCATCCAGAGTCCATCTGGGGATGACAAGTACTGCGGAAGAGGAAGGGTACAGTCTGCAGTCTGGTCGCTGTGTCATTGGTCATCAAACAGGATATGGCAGTCCATGTCGCAGTCCAAGGTGAGTGCAGCGGAGTGTATCGGGGGTCAGTGGAAGGTCATGGGGCCATGTGCGGCACCAAGCAGAAACAGGCAAGGTGGCGGAAATGAATGCTAGTGCCTCCTTCTGATCTCAATCCCATCCACGTCCTCGTCCTCGGATGTGTGCTCTGCCCCACCTGTGGGTGTTGCAGTGCCGGCTGCGGCACTGTGTGCCACTGACACATCAGGGGCCGGAGGAGGATTGTCGGCCGCACTGTGTGGCAGTGGCACATCAGGGGGCGGAGATGTGGATGGTGTGGGGGCAGCAGCATTCATCATCACCACGCCTTGTGGCAGCAATGCCATGATGAGGATCTGCAGGGCATGGTAGATCCCAGCTACATTTCGCTGATGTGCAGCGGTGGCTGCCATCCTTTCCGCCTCCATCCGCACCATGTCCTCCATGAGCCTCCGCATGTGTGCCAGCTCACGGCTGGGTTCGCTGGAGCCACTCTGGGCGGACATGTGTTCTTGTCTCCGAGTCATGACTCCAGCGATGTCAGCCAGGGCTCGTTGGAGACCATGGAGCGGGCTGTAGGTGTCCGTTAGGGACTGGAGCTGGTACCTGATGGGACCTAGACACCCATGGATGGCGTCCAGTTTGGTAGCCATGAGGTCGAACCCCACCCGCACCTGCTCAGCCGTCTCCCTCTGGCCCTCCAGCACACGGCGTTGGAAGGCCATGTGTTGTTCATGGGGGTCTTGGGAGACAGCCGGGGTTGTGGGTGCCTCCTGCTGGGTTGTTTGGGTAGTGGGTGGGGTCTCCTCAATGCAGCTGGGCTGCCCTGATCCTGGAGGTGAGTTGCGGATGATGTCAATGATGTCTTGGACGGCTTGGGTGTCGATGCTGGGGGTGTCCTCCTCGTCATCAGTGAAGAGTGGCTGGGACTGCTCTGCAGGAGGTGTTGACGGCGCCCCTGCAATGTGAAGGGGAGATGGTGTATTACAATGTGTCCACATGTGTGTAGCCGCATGGTACAGGTTCACATTCAGACAGCATGGCATTGTACATTGTGACAGTCTGTGGATCAGGGCCATGATCCAGAGTCATTGTGGGTGTGCACTGTGCTCTGCTTGAATGTGCATGTGTGCCATTGTGGCCATCTCCACCCGTCCCCCCAGTACCTGGTGGTTACTCACCATGTTGCGGTTGTGTTGTGTCCTGTCGAGCAGTGTCCGGTCCCCCGACTCCGGCCACAGTCTCCACACTGATGACTGTCGACACCAGCTCCTCCATGTCATCCAGCTGCAGCTGTGGCGCTGGGCTCCCACCTCCTGTCTGCATTGCTGCCTTCTGGTTGGCTGCGAGTTTCTCCTTGGTCTTGCACTTGATGTCAATCCATCACCTCTTGGCCTCGTCCATTGACCTCTTGTGCTCTCCGACGGCATTCACCTTGTCCACGATGGACCGCCATATTCCATTTTTGGTGCCCAATGACACGTTGGAGGAGACGAACAGTTGTTGATGGTGTTCCATCACCTCCGTGACCAGGATCCTGTATTCCTGCGGACTGAACTTCGTCTTCCTCTTCTTCTTGTCCTTGTCCTTCCCTGTCCCCGAGGTCCCGGGCTGGTCGTCTGGGGTGCTTGTGGGGTTGCGCTCATCCTCTGCGCCTGCTCCGGCTGCCTCCATGGTGCTTCGGTGTTGGTTATTTTGTGTTTGTGTGTTTTTTCTACTTTTATGGTGATTTTTCCCGCCTGCCATGTGTGTTTTGCAGGCCTGGCGCTGCTTATCGCTGATTTCCTCATCGCGCTTTGGCCCATCGCATGTTTTTTTGCGTTGAGGTTTGTGTTTTTATCACCGTCGCGGTTGTTGTATCGCGGACCTTGACCGCGATTTCGGGAGGCTATCGCATGGTGCCGCAGTGTTGTGAATTCCACGTTAACACAGGGTTATTTTCCCGCGATAGGCTGCGATGTGTGGAGTTGCGTTAACATTTTTTGGAGATGTTTAGCACACGTTCTTGTGAATATACCCCTAGGAGTGGTGCAGAGGGGTTTGCAAATGCTATTAAAGAACCAAGTACAATCTGCACTAGAGGAGGATTATCTTTTTGCAGTTTGCAAAATTGCATGATGCTAAGTCACAAATCAAGTCCTTTTACTAATCTGTTTTTAATCTAGACCAGCTTGTTGACCTAAGGAATTGACTACATAGCCTAAGCCAAGGCTTGGGTAAAACGTAGAGAGAACTGAAACAACCATCAGAAGGCTCTTGTGTGTTTTCCAATGCAACACAATAGACACAAAGCACAAAAACATGCTATTACTAGTCAGGGATGTACTGCGTTGCTTAAGGGTCACCAACCACTCAGCTGTTATGACAAAAATGGTTGTTTATTATCTATTTGCATGATTCCTATATGTAACTTGACATCCTAAGTATCTCCCCATATAATGGGCTTTGAAAAGTAGACATCTTTCACCTAAAGCTAGAGGCCTTTTGGTGTATCATTCCAAATAGGGATGTACAATTTTGTGGCTTTAGAAACTATCTTGGAAATGTGGTTTTCCTCACAAAAGGGTTCATGTTTTGCATGTTAACAAAATCATAAGTTGAAGTATGAGTTAGATGAGTGTGTAAATACACAATACAAACTGATTGTTTTGTGCACAAAAATATTGACATAAAAAGTAAAACAGTAGTTTCTTTAAAAACAAGAACGTAACAAATTGTATGTTTTTATGGCATTGACAAACATGTATACCACTTAGTTCAAGTAAGCAATATTTTACAATTATCCTGGTTGTTTCGCTCTTAGTACAAAAAGCCATCTTTTAAATGAGGCTTCCTTACTCAGACAACTTATCATTTTAATTGTATTTAAGTATCAGGGCGCAGGTGCGAGCCTGGCCCTAAGACAATCACCTTATTGTGTATCTCTCTTTGCAGACCAGGACATTCTGACACCATGAAATCTGCTTTGACGTCTCTTCGGATGTACAAGAAAGCTGTGGTTTTGTAAGACTTTGGGTTGCTATCATTGGGTCATGGGGTCTCTCTTGAGTAGAGTCGTTGCAGGGAATTCTTATTGCTATTCATTTTGTTTCCAGAGGTAAGTCTGAGAATGAAATGAAGATAATTATGGGACTCTGATGTAAAGTAAACTCGAGTTTGAAATTTAACACATGGTTGTGTGTCGTAATATCAAGCACAAAATTGTTGTGCCAGAAATATATTGTAGTAAGAATATTGTCTAACAAAAAGTTATGAAGGTAAGTACAGAATGATAAAGTATAGATTTACTATTTATATCTCCACATCTATGCATCTTTGGAATATCTATCTATTTATCTATCTATCTATCTATCTATCTATCTATCTATCTATCTATCTATCTATCTCTCTATCTATCTATCTATCTATCGTTAAGTATAATAAACTTATGGTTACCAATATAAACACAAAAAAAGGAGGGAGTTACCCCAATGTTACACAGAGGGACGGGGTAAGTACAGAGAAAGAAAAACACTAACGGTCCCTACAATGGATTATAGAAAGGGCAAAACTGCCTCACTTAGGATCAAGTGTCCCTGTGTATACACAACCAATCTAGCACACAGGATGAGCAGGAAAAACTTTCATTTTATCAATGTTAGAAATGGGATCTCTAGTTGGCAAGGGTTGGCATAGGTGAGGTGATACCTCTTACCCAAAGCTATCAGAGCATCCCTTGCTTCTTCAGGGAAAAGTGGCCACAATCCTGCTCCCCAATTCTCCTCAGGGACCCCATTCATGTGTATGGCTGCCTCATAACCCTGAAACCACCTTTGTATGTCATCCCCCTTTTTGAACTCCTTGCCTACATTCTTGGGAATGTGCACAATCCTGTCTGCTTTTCTGGACGAATTGCTGCCACCATCTGAGCCTGACTTACTCCTAAGTTCTAGCTCCTTCAGTTCTCTCTCATGCTCTAAGAGCATCTTCCTCTCCTCTATGGCCAATCTCTTCTCCTCCCGCTCACTCTCCAGCCTGAGCTTCTGCAGCTCAAACTGCCTTGCCTCCCGCCTGTCCTCCAGCTCCTCTGGGGACAGACTGCTGCTGCCTGACCTGGCGGGTTCCCCCCTACCCAAAAGCACATCCACCCTGGAAATGGGCTCCTCCACCTCCTCACTGAGATTACCAGGCTGCCCATTGGCATGTCTGGCTGCTACCCAGGTCCTCAGCGCCTTCTGTAGCTCCTCCTTCCTTGTGAGGCCTTTAATTTGGACTTTCAGGTTTTTACAAATCGCTCGTAGCTCCTTTACGGCGTAGGATTCCAACCTATCCTCCTCAAAGATAACTTCCAGAGATGCAACGGATGATGCAATTGATACAGGCATGACAAAAGTAGTGAGTTAAAAACTGGCAAGATCAAAAATAGGTCAAAAGAAAAAGAACCAGTATGTGGTACGTAATGGTCTGCGATATGGTAGTAGTGCACACCAATCACTATAAGTCAAGTGCAAACACAAGTCCTATCCTCACCGCTGACAACCAATGTTAGAAATGGGATCTCTAGTTGGCAAGGGTTTGCACCTTTGTCCAAGTAGGGACCCTTCTTCCTAGTCAGGGTAAGGGTATTACACTCGTGAAGTAACCCCTGCTCACCCTCGTGGTAGCTTGGCACGAGCAGTCAGGCTTAATTCAGAGGCAGTGTGTAAAGCATTTGCACATAACCAACAGTAATACAGTGGAAGCACTACAAACGGACACCACACCAGTTTAGAAAAATAACCAATATTTTATATACTCAAGACAAGACCAATTACGACAAAAATCCACAATACTATACTTTAAAAATGAATGCTTGATAAGGTAACTTCTTCTTTGCAGGAATAGCACAAAAGCAAAGTTCGTACGAGTCGGTAGCTCCGTCCGAGCCTACCGTGATGCTGAAAACCACAGAGTCTAACAGTTCCAGCCGACCGCGTCGATACGGGCCAGCAGAGTCATGAACAGACTCCGGTTACAGTACCTTTCTCGTTGTGGCTGGTACGGAGTGTACGAGCCGGTCGGCGTTCGTCGCGGTTGCGGTGCAAGACAGAGCGGTGCAAGGTGCGGTGTCCCTCGATGCGGTGCAGGCAGCGGCTCGATGAGCGTCGTGCAGATGGAGTCGGTGAGTCCAAGGCGTGCGATGCAGGGTGAGACGATGCTCGATGCGTGCTGACAGGTTGCGATGCAGGCGACCTAGCCGGAGTGCGGGAGCTGGCGTCGGACAGCGGTGCGAGTCGGAGCGGTGCGTCGCAGACGTGCGAGCGGTGCCCCAAATGCGGTGCAGTCACGACTCTTGAGCCAGTTGCAGCGACCGCGTCGGTCGGGTCCGGCTGGTTCAGTGAAGCGATGCGATGCGAACTGCGGTGCCCACAGGTCACGGTGCAAGCAGCGGCTCGATGTTGGCGGCGTTGGACGTCGCCCACGGTGAGACCAGGGTTGCGATGCGAAGCGGGGCGATGCGGTCTGCGGTGCAAACAGGTCACCGGCCAGGGATGGATTCGGTTGACGAGTCGGTTGCGGTTCCCTTCCTCTGTGGCAACTGAAACAGCGTTCCAGAAGCGGTACCCAGAGGCTTGTGAAGTCTTTGTAGTCCCTGAGACTTCTTAACAGGAGGCCAGCTCGGTTTCAGGCCCTTGGAGATACTCAGCACAAGTTTGTAGAAAGTTCAGTCCAGTCCTTTCACTGCCCAAGGCAGAAGCAGCAGCTGCAGGCCAACCCAACAAAGCAACAACACAGCAAAGGGGCAGTACTCCTCCTGGCAGCTCTTCCAGCTCTTCGTCTTGGCAGGTTCCTTGATTCCAGCGAGATCTAAATTCATGGGGTCAGGGCCCCAATATTTATATCCCTAATTCCTTTGTTCTCTCTTGGCAGAGAGGCCTTTGCCTGGTCCAAACCAGTTCTGGAGCACTTTGTTGACAAGTCTCTGTCCCTTCTTTCAGTGAGTAGGCCAGGGACATCAGACGCACCACAGGAGGTGGAGCCAGCATTGTGGAGGGAAGGCACTGTCCTATTCAGGGCCCAGGTGCGACCCCTCCCACCCATCTACATGTAGATCGTGCTATTCAGCCCTGTGCTGACTCACCCTGTCTCCTGGCATCCCCCAGCCCCTGTCACTCACACTCCAGACAAGGAATACACAACCTCGCAGAGGCAGGCTCGGATGGTTAGACAAGAAAATACCCACTTTCTAAAAGTGGTATTTTCAAACACAGAATGTTAAAACCAACTTCACTAAAAGATGCATTTTATCATTCTGAGTCCAGGCATACTAAACTCGAATTTCTACCATGTTCCCGGGGTCAGTTAGGATTATAAGCTGTAATAATCAAAACTGCCCGTTCCGGCCTAGGGGGAACAGGTAGCCTTGCAATAGTGAAAAACGAACTAGGCTGTAATTCACTATTAGGACATGCCACACACACCCGGGCATGTCCTACCTTTCGCATACAACGCACCCTGCCCACAGGGGTACCTTGGGCCTACCTTAGGGGTGACTAACATGTAGCAAAGGGAAGGTTTAGGGACTTGCAAGTGTGTGCACTTGCCAAGTCGACATGGCAGCCCCAGGCTGCGCACAGGCTCTGCGATGGCAGGCCCGAGTTACACTTTACGGGCTGTTTGCGTGGGTGGCACAATCCAGTGCTGCAGCCCACCAACAGCATTTGGTCTATAGGCCCTGGCACTCGCAGTGCACTTTACAAGGGACTGACACATAAACCAAATAGGCCAATCATGGAAACACCAATTCATAACACATTTTATACAGGAGCACTTGCACTTTCCCACTGGACAGCAGTGAGGAAAGTGCGCAGAATCATTACACCAGCAAAAACAGAGTCAAAACCGGGAGGTCAGAAAGCAAAAGTCAGGGAAACACGCCAAAAGATGCCAAGTCTAACAATCAACATAACCAACAAAATATACATGAATGAAAAAAGATTTATTTTTTCAAAAATATTTTTGCAAACATACAAAATTTATCGCATATTTATACAATTGATGTAATAGCACTCCTCCCTGGAGAGGTTACAATCTAAATACAAAGAAAAATAAAAACTTTAAAAACTTTTTAAAAAACAGTCGACGCGGCGTTTTGGTGAGACCTTGATTATTTCACCTTCTTCAGGACTAAAAGTTTTCAAAAAAATCTTACGATAAATTGGATTATGTACAAATTACATAATCTGTGAAGGGTAAAATCTCATACCACATCCGAAGGCTACAATGATAGGGCCTTTGAAAATGATAATAAGGGCCTTCTCTTTGTCCGTTAGAGCCACCATAATACAGAACATACACGGATTAAAATCAACTCTGTCAGGCCTTCTTCTATTTTAGACAGCAGATGTGCCACAGACTTCAATGGCGAAATTTTAAATACTGACATCGACGTTTTTCCATTGGCGATGCGGTTTTCGAATGGGGGACGGACGGCCTCCCTGCTCTAACGGACTTCCGGGTCTGGACACTTGATCCTAAGTGAGGCAGTTTTGCCCTTTCTATAATCCATTGTAGGGACCGTTAGTGTTTTTCTTACCAATATAAACAAACCTTCACAATATTTTTGTAGTTGTTGGGCTGCAATATTGTCGTTGCACAACATTTAAAATTTGTGGAATTTCAATTACGCCGGAGTAATTGAAGTAATTTCAGTAATTCTGCGCTACTCCTTGATGCAGAATTACTGCTAATAATGCAATTACGCTCCCTTGCATAGTTAAGAGTAATTTGTGGGAAAAATTCCTACAGCAAGAGCACATTTAGCAAGCTGCTGCTCGCTCTCCCTATTCATGTTCTGTTGCATTACGTATTTGCATGCATTTTGGACATGAGGGTGTATTTTACGCTAAGCAAGTAGAGGAAGGTTGGGTGAGGGTCCAGCTTGGTTGGGTTCACCAGCCTAGAACATTCCTAGTCCCTCGTTGAGCAATGAAGTAAATGTTCCTGGCCCTGGCCAACCTACTTTTGCCAGTATTTTCTATTCACCTTACGGCAAACAGGCCCAAAATGCAATGTGTCAGGGCAAATCAAAACTTTTCAAAGACTTCTGCTACACTAAAGGTGGGCTCTGGCAGCTGGATGTCTGTAAAGAGTGTGCTATGGAAATTACTATTGTCCTTCCACGTCTAATACTAAAATTCAGTTTGAAGCAAGCCCTGGACCAACAACATAAAATGAGGTTGAAGTGCAGTGAGACAAAGTAAGGTCTTTCAACAATCAGACAGGAATGCACAATATTTGTGATCTGGGACTATTTGATCCCTTTCAAAGAAGCCAAGAATTTACGTGTGCCTCCGACAGGTCTGTCATGCAGGACTTTACACTGTTGTGTCAACAATACGGGCAGCTGCTCCCATCGTGAATATTCTTCTGAGCTCAGATGATTCATTTCTGCCCATTTAGGTCAACCTGCCAATTAACGTATTCTATTGTGTGGCTCCTGGAAGGAAGTTAAAACCTCATTACATACAGGGCAGGAGCTGCAGACTAAGAACGCTATATTTCCTAAATAGTTAGAAAAAAATCTGACTTAGCCAATCAATTACATTTTTAAAAAACAGTTAGGAAAAGTTCTTGAACTTTTTCTAGTGCTGTTTCCTACTTGAGAATGCAGAAATAGTGATTTAGGGCCTGATTACAAGTTTGGCGGACAGGGTTACTCCATCACAAACATGAAGGATATCCCATCTGCCAAATTACAATTCCGTTATATCCTATGGAACTTGTAATATGGCGGACAAGATATCCGTCACGTTTGTGACAGAGTATCCTATCCGCCAAACTCTTATTTAGGCCCTTAATCTGCTTTACCGGTATTTCCTATGGGAACAGATAAATCCAACACAGTGAAAATAGCTTTTGCTAATTTATGCACTTTAGGCACATTCTTACATTAATTTACGCATGTACCACTTCTAGGCACTATGCACCCTACCTTATAGGCAATAACGTAATTTTACGGATGACTTAATTAGTATTTCGAAGTAGATCTTTAGGCCTGTACAAAATAGTTTCGTTTCAGAAGTCTGTCTGCAATAGTGCGTGCTAGGGTTCAATGCTTTGTATGCTCTCAGACACGTAGGTCCAAAGACTGATTAGATTCAACATGCTGCATCTCTATTATTCGTGATGGCAAGTCCATCATTCCCTTAGACCATGTTCTATTAGCTACTCTGTGTCATGTTCATGATCTTAAGTAATTGAAAGGGGCCACACAGCACCCTGGTCATGTGCAATCTGGCAGTAAAGCAGTCATATAAGGGATGCAATAGGGCCATTCCATCATGGGGCCCTGTGCCATCAAATCTGCTGCAACCATAATGGTTTTGACCCCTGCATATTAGGTACTTATTAGTAAGTAAATCCTAATACTCTTTTCATTTGTGGACCACCTCCCTCTGGATTTTGTTGATTATTCAAACCCTGTGTACAGTGCTTTGTTTTAGTCGGGGAAATATGCACTTATGGTAATTATTTTTTTTGTTACACTAGATACCTATTAAGTTTGATTTGTCTGCTGTTTGGCAAGATAAATAGTTTCATAATGACACTTAGGGCCTAATATGAGTTGCCCACCAGTTGCTTTGGAGCTGGTAAAATTAGTTATTGGCCCTGATTGTAATACATGGTCTGTAATCACCTACAGACCCATTGTTTTTCACCTGGGTATTTCAGTTGAAAAAGCAGCCAACATATTTGGGTGAATTCTTTATGGAAAATAGGGCTTGCTAGAGGAATCTGGAATTATTATTTCTCTCAGTAATAAGACATTTCTAAGGGAAACTCTGGGGTCCTCCATTTAATAATCATGCATTAACTCTACCCCTGATACATTCTGGCATCAGTAATTCAAATGGGGAATTACAGAAGAAGTAGGTAGGACACATATAATTGGTCCCTAAATGAGCACACAAGGGTTTATCTTGTGATATTTGTATTTATTTTTGATGTGACATATACTGGTTTGCTTTTATTTAAACCCTGAATGTTTTAACACCATCTTGATGCATTTTCAACTTTAAAAATCTTAATGCTTGCTCACGGATCCTAAGAATTCAAAATTAACCACATAAACATGCTAATGTTAATATAGTTATGATTAATAATTATCTATGTATGTCCTATATGAAGTCTTTGGAAACATTCTTGCACTATGTTGGATTATATGCAAAGACTGTAGTTGCAACTTTTCTTTAAGGAATGGGTTATCTACACTGAAATGTTTTATGCCATGATGTCCAAATTAGATTTACAAATGATGATCTTCAGTTTTTTTAAATCCAAAAGAGGTGTTTAAATGAACTGTCTCCTTTACACTGTGCTGTTGTCTATTTTTTAAATATATTTTGGCAATAATTTATGAGTGCAACATGTTATAGTTATCCACTGATTACAGCAGTCAATTTAAAGAGTAAAACATAACAGAATGGGATATCCATGTCAGAGGCCTCAAGCTGTTGTACCAGTCTATAGTCCTTCAGCTGCGTGATTTTGAGAATCCCAGAGTCTGAACTACAGAATCTGTGTGTCTCTATTCTGAATTTGGTTGCAGTAGTTGATTCACAGCTAATCATGACTATGGTATTTATTAAATGACCTCTAGGCAATGTGTGTAGTACATTATACCTAGTGATCAGCAAATAAGTCAAATGAGTTACTATTCATGTGCTTGGTCAACCCCATTAAATGTGTATTAGTTTCCTGTGATAACGTGCAGACACTGGATACACGATGGTGTGCTGGAGATCTCTAGAATTGCTTGGTGAGCAAAAAGACCACCTGCCTTTGACTGCCACTTAAAGTAGATAAATCGCTCCACTCCATGTTTGACATATTTGTTTCATTGATGAAAGGATGAAAGATGAGCATGTCTGATGCTCCACCTATAGGTAAAATCCAATTATGTCTTTTGGCTAGGCCTCTTCCCTTATTGTTGGGTCAAGTCTGCCCCTTTCACCCTATCGCTCTTCTCAAATAAATGGCGGGTCCAATTATTTATTAGGTGATTTGAGCTGCTCAGTCTGGCTATGGGTCCTTTGTTTGTAAACATGTTATTGTAGATTTGGAGCAGATGTTTTTGCTTAAAGAAGTTTCTTTGCTTTTCAGGCACACACCTCAAGTGCTGTTGTTGTTTATTTCGATAACTAAGTCTTTCAAGCAGACACTTTTTGATGCCTGTTTCATCTCTGTGTATAAGCCGCACTAAGAGTGATACCTCCATTTTCTTATTCATTGTTTTCTGTGAGTCTAGGGTGTAGGAGAGTAGGATCTGCTTCACATGGGTACCCCCACTTTTTGCTGATGCTTCACTGTTTTTCGACCTTAGTCTGGCTGGGGCCTGCTAATCAGAACCCCAGCCTAGCTGCTCCTCTCTAAAATGGTTTCCATGTGCCTTAGGCACATCTCTGATTGGAATCTGGAGTGCCCTTATAAGTCCCTAGTATATGGTATACTATGTACCCAGGGCATAGGTACCTCAGAGGCCTATCAGGGGCTGCAGCATGTATTGTGCCACCCCTGGAAGGCCATCCAAACTGACACCACAGGTCTGCTACAGCAGCCTGGGTAAGGTGGTGCATGCACCCCTTACTGTGATATAGGCTACCTATATCACTATATACATACACACATATAAACCAATAAGTCACTCCTATGGCAGGCCTTATCAATCCTGAAGGCAGAGTGCGTGGTTCCTATGTGAGAGGGTGCCCCTGCATGAGCAGGGCCCCTCTGCAGCGTTCGGAGACCCTTCTCTGATGCTGTTTGTAGTGCAGCCTGACCATATACTCTTAAGCGCATTATAACCTTGCGTTAAATGTTAACTTTGGGATGGCTGCACGGAAACATGTCGTGTTTGGTGTCAAACATCTTGGAATACTACCCCCCCGCCAGTTCTGGCGGTGGGAGTAACATTCCACCCTTCTAGAGGGAAAGACATGTACACACCGGTATGCCCGGTACTGACTTTCCAAGCCCTGGCATCACAAAATGGATGCCGCTGCCACAGATCACGAGTCTGGCCTCCTGCTGCTGACCGAAACTCCGGCAGGGGAGGCCTGGACAATAGGTTTCCTGTCCCAGGGAGGTGTGACCACCTCCCCAGACAGGATAGTGTGTATTGGGGCTGGGCGGGAGCACTCTCGGGTGCTTTGAAGTCCTGCACTGGGGGCACATTTGGTGTCCCTGTGCATACCCCAGTTCAAACCGGATCAGGGGCTTCCAGCCCCTGCTTTGGCGTGAACTGGACAAAGGAAAGGGGTGTAGCCACCCCTCTGCCCTGACCCACCCATAGGTGGGACCACAGAGTAAGTCCAACCCCTAAACTTAGTATAAGTATGGCAACCCAGTCCTTAGGACTTTAGATTATCCCTGGACGAAACTCTGACACAGAATCCTGGACCTTCAATGCTCTACTTAAAGATTAGAGGACAGAAGAATCTCCCTTGGGGTCAAGGAGTGACTCCCCTGCTTGGCAGGCACCAAAGAAGCAATTGTCCGGTCTGCATCGCTGAAGCTCCCGTCGGACGCCGAAGTTTTTGCATCACCAGAGGTAGATTTCCAGACTTTCCTGAGGCTGCCCTGAGTTTCCAGCAAAGCTGAGGCCCGTAGCTGTCGTGGGTAACGTGGACCTGTGACCCCTGGACACCACACGCATTTGCAAGTGCATCCTCTTCTGGGTATTCCACAAAGTCGTGCTTTGGGCTCTGAGTAGCCCCAGCCTCCAGCACCAACTGCACCGAAGATCACTGGCCTCCACTCCATGAGTGTCATGTGAGCCAGCTCCACGTGCACCGTCTCGAGGCTCCTTTGCGGTCGCTAGCCCATTGGCTAGTAGCCCTTCACAAAGGCCAATCTTTTTCTACTTGGGATCCCTGGTTGCTCCAGGCTCGCCCTCACTTACCCTTGCTGGGTGAGTTCCTCAGACCTTGCTGGTCTGCACAATCGTCAATCTTCATCTTCATCAAGACTTGCCGTTGCCAAGGCTTGTTGGGTCCAATCCGGTCGCCGACACCTCAGCACTCGACAGACATTGTGTTCCAGCCCGTATCCTGCTCCTGGTTTCCGACAACGCCTCCTGGACCTCGTGGCTGAAGAGTCAAGATGACCATCAACCTACCTGAAGCACTCGACATCGGTGGGCATCTGCTCATCGCCTTCCTGGTTACTGGCTAGTGACCCAGACTCTGTCCCCTCTGCTTTCAGGTTCTTCAGATCTCCGATCCACTCTTGGATCCACCCGGACACTTTTCACTTGGTCGCCAGCAGCACTTTCCAGCAGATTGCCATTCAAATCGACGACGAAACCCGACCCCGAAAGGCACCTATGCACCCGGCTTCCCTGGGTGAGGTAACAAGAGTACTCCGGTGCTCCTGTGGGTAGAGACTCTAGAACGACCTAGTTCTCAAAGGGTTTGCTCCAAGTCCTTCTTTAAGTGTTCCTTTTCTTTAAATTCCAAACCGCGACTTTCTCCATAGAAGTTAACGGCGATTCGCGGCTGTGTTACTACACTGCACGCGTCCCCGTGGGTCCCCTGTGTCACTACCTTGGGTGGTTCCTTGTGGTCCAAGCACTTCTAGAGGCTCTAGGCCTAGTGTCTAGCTCAGTCGTGGTTCTTATACCACTTTATTGGTATATGGTTTGAGTACGCCCCTAGGGCCCAAACGTGTATTTGTGCTATTACTGTGTTTAAATAACTTATAACTTATGTACTTCGAACTCTAGCCTCATAAAGAGACTAGAGGGTGTGTTTAGTAATAAATACATATATTTTGAATATATACCTGGTGTGGTGCTCTTTCATTTGGTCACTCAAGAGATTATAGACTGGTAAAACAAGCTGCTTTACATTCCTTCAAGACTTAGCCTGAAGGCTGCTCTCCATAGCTACCACTAGGATAGCTTTCAATAAAGGTTGTCTTTAACCTATCTCCAATAAGGGGTTGTTTGGACTGGTGCAAGGTGCCCACTATAATTAGTGGACAGCATATGCCAGGCCAACTTCTCACATTGGTGTGCAGCGTGTGGGATTCCAGCTTGCTATTGTTTTACCAGATAATCTCAATTGAATTGATCAACTGAAAACCACTAAAGGTACCTAAGGTACATATAAATTAAGCTTAGTATACAGTAAGTTCTAGTGAACTTAGAGTTGTGTGTTAGGGACAGCACACCCTTTCTACAACTCAAGAGAGTTTAGTAGGCCACACTAGAGTAGGTAGTGCATACACCACACCTCACTTGTAATGTCTTCAAAGCCAGGACCCAGTGAGTCCTTGCCAGAAGCCAGTGGGCTTCTTCCCTCCAAGTATGATAAACTCCCATTCTTGGAATTGAGAGCATTATGCAATACTAGGAGTTTGAAGGCAGGCAAAAGTGCCAGCACCCAACACCTCAGGGAGATGTTACTAGCTGATGATCTCAGCAGGCCCCTAGGGTCTGAAGGGGTAGACAAAGAGGGTGGGGCAGAAGATGAGGGAGGGGCCAAGGGTGAAGAATCCCAGGACCCCCCCTCTGAAACTGGCCAGGAAGGTGAAAATGACCTTGTCCTGGAGAATCCAATTCCTCGTGTGGAGGAGGAGGGAGAGGATCAGACTGACCTCCCCTTTGACCCCCCAGGAAGAGTTATGAGTGTGCCCAGAAGGTCTAGGTCTCCTTCTCAGGAGTCTAACCACTCTGACACCTCAATAGGGTCCTCTGTCTCCTCTCATAGGAGGGAATCCTCTCATGAGAGAAGAAAGAGACTGATTCAATATGAGCAAACTCAGCTTGAACTCAGGAAACAGCAATTGGCTATAGACAGGGAGTCCCTACATCTCTATAGAGAGAGACAAAAGTTGGGACTAGAGTCCCATGGTGGCAGCAGTTTCCCCAAAGATAGGGAAAGGTCTTATGACCATAGAAACCTGAGCAAGATTGTCCCTCCCTACCAGAGTGGGGAGGACATCCACAAATGGATAACTGCTCTAGAGAGGGCCTGTAAAGTACAGAGGGTCCCTCAGGAGCAGTGGGCAGCAATCTTGTGGCTCTCCTTTGCAGACAAAGGTAGAGACAAGCTCCTCACTGTTAGAGAGGAGGATGCTGATAATTACAAAGTCTTGAAGAGTGCTCTAATTGATGGGTTTGGCCTAACCACTGAACAATACAGGTTAAAGTTCAGGGATACCCAAAAGCACAGACTCAAGACTGGGTAGACTTTGTTGATTGTTCTGCCAAGGCTCTGGAAGGTTGGTTATTGGGCAGTAAGGTATGTGACTTCACAGGATTGTACAATCTGATAATGAGGGAGCAGATTCTTAATATCTGTCAAAATCAGCTGTTGCATCAGCACCTGGTAGACTCTGATCTGACCTCTCCCCAAGAATTGGGAAAGAAGGCAGACAAATGGGTCAGAACCAGGGTGAAGCAGAAGGTACAGAACCAATGTGGTGACCCTAAGAAGCAAGATTCGAAAACCTCTGATAAGGGTGGGGAGAAGGGTAAAGATCAAAAGTCTTCACAAGGCCCCCAAAAATCTTCTTCAGGTGGGGATTCACAGTCTACCAAAGGGAAAGGCCAAAGAAAACCATGGTGCAAGGTCTGTAAGCAAAGACCCACTGGAACAGTGATTGCACCAAGTCCAAAGACTCGACTCCAGCCCCCACCAATGCCCCTAAGGCACCTGCTCCCCCTAGTGCAGTTACAGTTGGTGGTGGGAGTACTACAGCCAAGGGTTTAGTAGGGTTGACCCTGGGTACTGAGATGGGCTCTGACCTAGTCAGAGAACTCACTCAGGCTGTCCTAGTCTGTGATGGAGGCATGGATATGACCTCCTCTATGAGTCCCAGTAATCTGGGCAAGTACAGACAACAGCCTTTAATCAATGGACGAGAGGCTTTGGCATTTAGGGACACAGGGGCAAGTGTCACCATGGTGACACAAGACCTTGTGAATCCTGGGCAAGTTATACTTGGTGAGATGTACCAAGTGACCAATGCTAGCAATGTCAGAACAGACCATACTCTGGCAGTTGTTAACTTCTCCTGGGGAGGGGTAACTGGCCTTAAAAAGGTTGTGGTAAGTGCAGACCTACCAGTTGAATGCTTGTTTGGCAATGACTTAGAAACTTCAGCTTGGGCAGAAGTGGAGCTCAGGACCCATGCAGAAATGCTGGGGATCTCTGCAGATGTGTTTGCTGTGACCAGGTCACAAGCCAAAATGTCTAGCACTGAACAGGCCTTGGATTCTGGAATAATGGACCAAGTGCCCTCCAAGAAGAGGAGTAGTAGGGTAAAGGCAGTGCCTTCCCCCTTGGCTCAGAAGGAAGATCAGTCCCTTGAGGGGATGATCTCAGTCCTGAGGAAGGAACTGTCCCAGAGGAGCTTGAACCTGAACAGGTTGAGTTCTTGGGGACAGGGGGACCTTCCAGGGCAGATCTGAGCCAGGAGCAGCAGAGCTGCCCCTCTCTTGAACCCCTCAGACAGCAAGCTGCTACTGAGGCTGCTGGGAAAGCTAGTGGTCCCCATACTGTGTATTGGGATGATGGACTCTTATACTCAGAGTGTAGAGACCCCAAGCCTGGTGCTACCAGGAGGTTGGTTATACCTCTGAAGTTCAGGGGCTTCCTATTGACCCTAGCCCATGATATTCCCTTAGCAGGTCACCTGGGCCAGAACAAGACTTGGGACAGAATTGTCCCTCACTTTCACTGGCCCCACATGTCTGAAGACACCAAGGAGTTTTGTCGCTCCTGTGTAACCTGCCAGGCCAGTGGCAAGGCAGGTGGCACTACAAAGGCCCCCTGATACCACTACCTGTGGTAGGGGTTCCCTTTGAAAGGGTGGGGATTGACATTGTTGGTCCCATGGATCCCCAAACAGCATCTGGGCACAGGTTTATCCTGGTGGTAGTGGATCATGCCACCAGGTACCCAGAGGCTATTCCCCTTAGGACCACTACAGCACCTGTGGTGGCAAGGGCCCTCCTGGGAATTTTCTCAGAGTGGGCTTCCCTAAGGAGGTTGTATCAGACAGGGGTGCTAACTTTATGTCTGGATACTTAAAAGCAATGTGGAAGGAGTGTGGAGTGACTTACAAGTTCACCACACCCTATCACCCACAATGCAATGGTTTAGTTGAGAGATTCAACAAAACCTTGAAGGGCATGATTAAAGGGCTCCCAGAAAAGCTTAGGCGAAGATGGGACATACTCTTGCCCTGCCTTTTATTTGCATACAGGGAGGTGCCTCAAAGGGGTTGGCTACAGCCCTTTTGAACTTTTGTTTGGTCACCCTGTCAGGGGTCCACTGTGCTTGGTGAAGGAAGGATGGGAGTTACCTCTCAAGCCCCCAAAGCAAGACATAGTGGACTACGTACTTGGTCTCCGCTCCCGGATGGCTGAGTATATGAAAAAGGCAACTAAAAACCTTGAGGCTAGCCAGGAACTTCAAAAGGCCTGGCATGACCAAAGAGCTGTACTGACTGTTTATCAGCCAGGACAGAAGGTGTGGGTGTTGGAGCCAGTGGCCCCAGCAGCTCTCCAAGACAAATGGAGTGGACCCCATACCATTGTTGAACAGAAGGGTGAGGTTACCTACTTAGTAGACCTAGGAACACCCAGGAGTCCCCACAGGGTTCTCCATGTCAACAGGTTAAAACCATATGTGGACAGGGCAGACATGGGCTTGCTCATGGCTACTGATGAGGGACAGGAGGAAGAGAGTGACCCACTCCCTGACCTGCTCTCACAGAACCCTGATGATGGGTCAGTGGATGGTGTAGCCTTGGCAGGCAGCCTCACTACCCAGCAGCAAACTGATTGTAGACAGGTGCTCAATCAGTTCAGACACATGTTCTCACTGACTCCAAGTCAGACCACCTGGTGCACTCATGAAGTGGACACTGGGGACAGTCTGCCTATTAAAAATAAGATTTATAGGCAACCTGACCATGTCAGGGACTGTATCAGGACAGAAGTCCAGAAAATGTTGGATTTGGGAGTTATTGAACCCTCAGATAGCCCTTGGGCTAGTCCAGTGGTCCTTGTGCCAAAACCTCACACCAGTGGTGGGAAAAGAGAGATGAGGTTTTGTGTGGACTACAGGGGTCTCAATGCAGTCACTAGGACTGATGCCCATCCAATACCTAGGGCAGATGAGCTAATAGACACTTTGGCATCAGCCAAGTATCTAAGCACATTTGACCTGACAGCTGGCTACTGGCAGATCAGACTAGCTGATGATGCAAAGCCAAAAACAGCATTCTCAACCCCTAGTGGGCATTATCAATTTGTGGTGATGCCCTTTGGTCTGAAGAATGCACCTGCCACTTTTCAGAGGTTGGTGAATACAGTCCTTACAGGTCTGGAAGCCTATAGTGCAGCATATCTAGATGATATTGCTGTCTTTAGCTCCACCTGGGAGGATCACCTGGTCCACCTCAGAAATGTTTTACAGGCCCTGCAGAAAGCAGGCCTGACTATCAAGGCCACCAAGTGCCAGATAGGGCAGAGTCAGGTTGTGTACCTGGGCCACCTTGTGGGTGGAGGCCAGGTTCAACCCTTGCAGAGCAAGATCCAGACCATCATGGACTGGACTGCTCCAACTACCCAGACTCAGGTGAGAGCCTTCTTAGGCCTGACTGGGTACTATAGGAGATTTGTCAAGGGGTATGGATCAATAGTGACACCCCTGAATGACTTAACTTCCAAGAAAATGCCCAAAAAGGTTCAGTGGACAGTTAGCTGTCAAAAGGCATTTGATGACCTGAAGCAGGCCATGTGCACTGCTCCCATTCTACAGAGTCCTGATTACTCCAAGAAGTTCATTGTTCAAACTGATGCATCTGAATTGGGGGTAGGGGCTGTACTGTCACAATTGAATGAAGAAGGTCAGGATCAGCCAGTAGCTTTCATTAGCAGAAGGCTGACCCCTAGAGAGAAACGTTGGTCAGCCATTGAGAGGAGGCCTTTGCTGTGGTCTGGGCTCTGAAGAAGTTGAGGCCATACTTGTTTGGTACTCACTTCCTTGTTCAAACAGACCATAAGCCCCTCTTATGGCTAAAACAAATGAAGGGTGAAAACCCCAAACTGCTTAGGTGGTCCATTTCCCTACAGGGGATGGACTTCACAGTGGAACATAGACCTGGGAGTAACCATGCCAATGCAGATGGACTCTCTAGGTACTTCCACTTAGAACATGAAGACTTAACTGGGCAAGGTTAGTTTAATGTCCCTACGTTTGGGGGGTTGTGTAGGAGAGTAGGATCTGCTTCACATGGGTACCCCCACTTTTTGCTGATGCTTCACTGTTTTTCGACCTTAGTCTGGCTGGGGCCCTGCTAATCAGAACCCCAGCCTAGCTGCTTCCTCTCTAAAATGGTTTCCATGTGCCTTAGGCACATCTCTGATTGGAATCTGGAGTGCCCTTATAAGTCCCTAGTATATGGTATACTATGTACCCAGGGCATAGGTACCTCAGAGGCCTACCAGGGGCTGCAGCATGTATTGTGCCACCCCTGGAAGGCCATCCAAACTGACACCACAGGTCTGCTACTGCAGCCTGGGTAAGGTGGTGCATGCACCCCTTACTGTGATATAGGCTACCTATATCACTATATACATACACACATATAAACCTATAAGTCACTCCTATGGCAGGCCTTATCAATCCTGAAGGCAGAGTGCGTGGTTCCTATGTGAGAGGGTGCCCCTGCATGAGCAGGGCCCCTCTGCAGCGTTCGGAGACCCTTCTCTGATGCTGTTTGTAGTGCAACCTGACCATATACTCTTAAGCGCATTATAACCTCGCGTTAAATGCTAACTTTGGGATGGCTGCACGGAAACATGTCGTGTTTGGTGTCAAACATCTTGGAATACTACCCCCCACCAGTTCTGGCGGCGGGGGTAGCATTCCACCCTTCTAGAGGAAAGACATGTACACACCGGTATGCCCGGTACTGACTTTCCAAGCCCTGGCATCACAAAATGGATGCCGCTGCCACGAACACGAGTCTGGCCTCCTGCTGCTGACCGAAACTCCGGCAGGGGAGGCCTGGACAATAGGTTTCCTGTCCCAGGGAGGTGTGACCACCTCCCCAGACAGGATAGTGTGTATTGGGGCTGGGCGGGAGCACTCTCGGGTGCTTTGAAGTCCTGCACTGGGGGCACATTTGGTGTCCCTGTGCATACCCCAGTTCAAACCGGATCAGGGGCTTCCAGCCCCTGCTTTGGCGCGAACTGGACAAAGGGAAAGGGGTGTAGCCACCCCTCTGCCCTGACCCACCCATAGGTGGGACCACAGAGTAAGTCCAACCCCTAAACTTAGTATAAGTATGGGACCCCAGTCCTTAGGACTTTAGATTATCCCTGGACGAAACTCTGACACAGAATCCTGGACCTTCGACGCTCTACTTTAAGATTAGAGGACTGAAGAATCTCCCTTGGGGTCAAGGAGTGACTCCCCTGCTTGGCAGGCACCAAAGAAGCAATTGTCCGGTCTGCATCGCTGAAGCTCCCGTCGGACGCCGAAGTCTTTGCATCACCAGAGGTGGATTTCCAGACTTCCCGAGGCTGCCCTGAGTCCCCAGCAAAGCTGAGGCCCGTAGCTGTTGTGGGTAACGTGGAACCGTGACCCCTGGACACCGCACGCATTTGCAAGTGCATCCTCTTCTGGGTCTCCCACGAAGTCGTGCTTTGGGCTCCGAGTAGCCCCAGCCTCCAGCACCAACTGCACCGAAGATCACTGGCCTCCACTCCACGAGTGTCCTGTGAGCCAGCTCCACGTGCACCATCTTGAGGCTCCTTCACGGTCGCTAGCCCATTGGTTAGTAGCCCTTCACGAAGGCCAATCTTTCTCTACTTGAGCTCCCTGGTTGCTCCAGGCTCGCCCTCACTTACCCTTGCTGGGTGAGTTCCTCAGACCTTGCTGGTCTGCACAATCGTCAATCTTCATCTTCATCAAGACTTGCTGTTGCCAAGGCTTGTTGGGTCTAATCCGGTCGCTGACACCTCAGCACTCGACAGACATTGTGTACCAGCCCGACTCCTGCTCCTGGTTGCCGACAACGCTTCCTGGACCTCGTGGCTGAAGAGTCAAGACGACCGTCAACCTACCTGAAGCACTCGACATCGGTGGGCATCTGCTCATCGCCTTCCTGGTCACTGGATAGTGACCCAGACTCTGTCCCCTCTGCTTTCAGGTTCTTCAGATCTCCGATCCACTCTTGGATCCACCCGGACACTTTTCACTTGGTCGCCAGCAGCACTTTGCAGCAGATCGCCATTCAAATCGACGACGAAACCCGACCCGAAAGGCACCTATGCACCCGGCTTCCCTGGGTGAGGTAACAAGAGTACTCCGGTGCTCCCATGGGTAGAGACTCTAGAACGACCTAGTTCTCAAAGGGTTTGCTCCAAGTCCTTCTTTAAGTGTCCCTTTTCTTTAAATTCCAAACCGCGACTTTCTCCATAGAAGTTAACGGCGATTCGCGGCTGTGTTACTACACTGCACGCGTCCCCGTGGGTCCCCTGTGTCACTACCTTGGGTGGTTCCTTGTGGTCCAAGCACTTCTAGAGGCTCTAGGCCTAGTGTCTAGCTCAGTCGTGGTTCTTATACCACTTTATTGGTATATGGTTTGAGTACGCCCCTAGGGCCCAAACGTGTATTTGTGCTATTACTGTGTTTAAATAACTTATAACTTATGTACTTCGAACTCTAGCCTCATAAAGAGACTAGAGGGGTGTGTTTAGTAATAAATACATATATTTTGAATATATACCTGGTGTGGTGCTCTTTCATTTGGTCACTCAAGAGATTATAGACTGGTAAAACAAGCTGCTTTACATTCCTTCAAGACTTAGCCTGAAGGCTGCTCTCCATAGCTACCACTAGGATAGCTTTCAATAAAGGTTGTCTTTAACCTATCTCCAATAAGGGGTTGTTTGGACTGGTGCAAGGTGCCCACTATAATTAGTGGACAGCATATACCAGGCCAACTTCTCACATAGGGCACAATAATAATAGCAACTTATATGTTAATTAGCTGCATACCCACCGGTCTGGCATACGTTTTACAAAATGTACACATTGAAGCCATTCTCTGTTTCCCAAATTACCGGAGCACACTGCACTGATCTGTCATTACAAGGGCTGACAATCTTGGGTGATAAAGGTAAAATAAAATAATGGTCTGTGTACCATTCTGGAGTTTCTTTTAAAGAAAGTATCCTCATCTACTGCAGTAAAGGTTGCCATTGACCTTTCATGGTGTTTTCAAGTTTGCCTGCAACACTGGTCAAGTTGTGCCTTGGGCTATATTTTGACTGTCAGAGTGTCTCCATAGACTAAGGGGCCGATTCCGATTCAGGCCGGAAATCTCTCCGACCGAGCCGGACCCGGAGAGATTTCCGACCGAATCGGACTCTAGCAGCCCGACCGGACGAGTACGATGCGTACGCATGCTATCGGACTCGATTCGGTCGGACTCCCATTGAAGTCAATGGGAGCCGGTCGTACAACGCGTACGCGGGCTCCCATTGACTCAATGGGTACGTTGCGAACAAGGGTGCCCCCTACAGCGGGTACGTGTTGAAGTGACTCGTGCCGTACATGCACAGGTAGGGGGGACCCATGGGTCCCCCCTGTGTGCGACTGCTCCTTGGAGCCGGACGGCGCGAGTCGGTCGGACTGCTCAAGGCGCGCATCGTACTTGCCCGGCCGGGGAACGTCTCCATTGCGCGGTGCGAGTCGTGTCCGTGCGAGTCGGTCGGAGCGGTTGGGTCCCGCGAACGAGTCGGTCGGCGATTTCGCATGCGCTCGCATCGTACTCGCTCGCCCGGACGCACGTTCGAATCGGTCGGGAAAGAGGGCTCCGAATCGGATCCGGTAAAGCCGAATCCGATTCGGTGCCCTACCGGCCGAGATCGGAATCGGCCCCTCAGTTGTGAGCATGTTTTAGTAGGCATTTGTAAGGATAACTTAATTTATTCTCATTGGGTTTTGCAGTAAGTGACTAGGTCAGCATAACTTTTCTCTTTATGAACCACTTCTCAATTGAACCATTAGGTTCAAAGCAGTTTATGAGTGACCTTTCTATTGTTGGACATCTTCCTAGTTATCTGCAAATAATCAGCTATGCTCCTGGGAGATCACAAAGTGCTGAAAGTAATTGATATCACTGATGTATGTTTCTTCTCTTTTCCAGGCAATCAAACATGGTACAAGCAGATCTCCACTTTAGTGTTGTAGATAAAAATATTGGTGCATCTATACACCATTACTTCTCCCCGGCAAGTTTCTTCCCTTCCAAGCACTTAGCCATTCCGATCACAGAGACTGAATTTGTGACTTCATATGGGTGCTAATTGGAAACCTTTGCTGGCAAAGATCCCTGACACAAATCATCAGCACAATGCATCCATTCGGGTTCATGTAGAAAACACATTTTTGGGTACAGGGTTTGACAATATTTTTTCTCTCAAAATATATTACTTTTATTGCAGTCAGTATCCAACACCAATTTCCTAAAAAAAGACAGAGGTAAACACCTTATTCACTTTTCTATTAGCGAAGGCAAATGAGAATGCTCAGAATCGAACTGATAATGCCTGTGAGTCGCAGACAGTTTTTGAGTATATCCTCCACAGATTCGAGGATTTTGCACACATTTGAAAATCGCAAGGTTTCATGGGCAGTGAAAAGATTTCCCAACACTGTGGGCCTAATTCACAAAAGTAAAATTAAACTTTTGTGTAACTTTACTCTTTTTTCAGTATTCACATACTATGATTTATTAGTAACTTAACGACTGTAGCGACTTCGCATACGGGGCCGACAATTACACACATAAAAAGATAGGTCTGTCCTATCTTTTCATGTGAAGCATTCTCCACCCCAGCTGTGTTGTCTCTAAAGTCGTAAAGTTTTTATTAAATCATAGTTTGTGAATATTTAAATAGATTAAACTTCACAAATGTGTAAGTTTATCTTTGTGAATTGATCCCGCTATCTCTTGATTTCAAAGGATACATATACCAGTACTTAATGACACATAGGACCTGTGCAGTGGCTGGGAATCAGTGATAGAAGGGTAAGATGTAATCAGGCCTTGAAACCCAAAATTGATGAATGGTAAAATGGCACAGGCATCTTGGAACCTAGGCCCAGATTTACTACAATTTTACATCAAGGTTGTGTCACTTTTTTGGTGCAGCACCAATGCAAAATCTATTTTGAAATTTACAAATCTATGCAAAGCTTGATTTGCGCGGCTGTCAGACCTGACATCCTTGCCGTGGCATTTCCCCAGACTTTTTGCCTTCACTACTCCTGTTTTGCTGAATTAGTTTTTGTTGGCTTTAGGACTCGGCAGTCTTTACCACTGCTGACCAGTGGTAAAGTGCGTGTTCCCTCTCCTTCAAACATGGTAAAATTGGCTTAGACCTAATTTATACATTTAATTTACTTGTAAGTCCCAAGTAAATTGCACTACATATACCCAGGGCCTGAAAATTAAATGCTACTAGTGGACCTGCAGCACTCATTGTGCCACACATTGAAAAAACCTTTTAAAACAGGTCCCAGGCCTGCCACTGTAGCCTGCAGTACAGTATTAACCCTTTGGGCACGGCCGGAATTTCCCCGTGGTGCGGGAAAATTCCACACGTGCGCAGATCGGATGGCTCCTGGCCGTCCACTCCCACTGTGACGTCGGACGGCCGGGGGCCGTCCGACGCATGCAAGGGGTTAAACTGCCATTTCGACCTAGCAAAATAAACCTTTAGCCAGGCCTAACCTTTCCTATTTATTACATATCTCACCAATAAGATGGGCCCTAACATCTAATAGGGCAGGGTGCATTGTATTTAAAAAGTAGGACATGTGGTTTTAAGATTTACATGCCCTAGCAATGAAAAACTCCTACATTTGTTTTCCACTGTTGCAAGGTCTATCTCTTCCATTGACCGAGGCAGAGTTAATTTATTATGTTTATTAAGGGATAACCTTTAAGTGGGAGCAGACAGAAATATGGTGTTTACACTCAAATGAATTGTAATATAAAATCCTCCTTAATGTTATAGTCAGATTTTAGGTCATATTTCTGAAAATGCCACTTTTACAAAGTTTGTATTTTCTTGACCACACCCTTTGTCCCTTCTGCCACTATCCTTAGTTGCATGACTGTGAATGGCTGTGCTGTTGGAGTTTGTGTATTCATTGCAGACAGTGACAAAAAAGGGGATTAAGTGTGGAGAGGATGGTTGGGGCCAGATGTGTTCCTAGCCACACCTACATTTCAAAGGGCGTTGCCATCCTGCACACACAGAGGAACCTGACATTAAAGTTTTGCCACCCTAGACTTCTTGGAGCATCGTCAGTGGAATGGAATAACTTTTTAGAACCAGATGTGGGTTTAATATAGGGAATCACCCTGCTTCAGAAGCTGGCACCAGGTTTAAATATTGGGCCTAGAGAACCACTCATTAGAACACTACTGTACCTGTGCACATTACAGAAGAAGGACTGCCTTGTTACTAAGAGGACTACCCTGCTTCTTGAGGTTAGCCATGTTCCCCAGAAGACTGGCCTGATGCTACCAGAGGACTGCCCTGCTGCTTGAATAGTGCCTTGACCTCCAGAGGGCTGTATACTGCTTGAGGCATACCCTGCTCTCTGAGAAGGAAGACTGTCCCTTCTCCCTTCATCCCAGGCTACCTGAGTGACTCTCAGCATCAATTAGCTGACCTCCTGTTTGAGGTACAAAGGCCTCTCTGCAACTGCCCAGCTGACCTGCTGCACTGGACCTGCCTGAACCTGCAACTGGACTGCCTGAGACCTGCTGGCAACTGCTGGAGTGAGTTCCTGATTACCAAGAGATGCCTCCACAGGTCCTGGACCCTTGGCTGGCATCATTTGAGCTTGTTCTGTGAAAGAAGATGAAATCCTGAAGTTTTGGGCTAATCGCAATTGCGAACTGGCCCATTTGCGCCAACACTCTGCCACCCACAAAGACTACCAGCAGAAAGCTCAGGTGATATTGACTATTTACACTGCAGTGGCCACCAGCAATGACCGGCAAGGTGAGATTTGCACTTTGCGCTACAGAGACCACCAACGTGAAGCTCCAGCAACAATCTTCTCCAATGCTTGCCTGGCACTTCACACTACAGTGACAACAGCCTGCGCTGCTTGGCTTGTTCTTCGCAATACAGCGACAACCATCTGTGACACTCTCCCTGCTCCTCGTGGCCACTTCCTCTGCAAGGAAAACTATGTGCTATACAAACATTGTAAAAAAAAATTAACAAGTAAAATATTTACAAGTTAAGGTAGGTATATATCTGTAAGTATAGGTTAACTATACTAATCCCATATATATATTTACCATGATGATACATAACAGTGTTGGGGCCGAACCCTGTGCTCAACATCTTCATAGCTGTGCACAGGCCAAAACAATCGCATGCACTTCATGGCCTCTGGCCAGGCCCTTCACCCAACTCCCATGGGTGTCTAATACTTAACGGCCCCCAACCCGCTTTTTCATCTTTTCTTTCATGTTTTTTGGTACCAAAGTACCATAATAGTCAGAGGGAGAACAGATCCCTTGGCCAATCATAAGGCCATATTCTTAAAACTGTTGGTTCCACTGGACTCCTCCCAGACCAACCACCAAGGTACACTTAACATTTTAGCCCTTTTATGCCCCCCAAGTGTCTTTTTAAACAATCATTTCTTGGAAATTCCTGAATGAATTTCCAACAAATCACAAAGAACATGATTTCTGAATAAAGTTCTAACTTTTTGCCATATTTGGTGTAATTCTATTCAGCTGCTTTGTTCTGTATAAGAGAGTAATATTTCCTATGGAAATTACCATGGGAAATTACATTTTGAGACACCACCTTTTTCTTGGCCCCCACTTGACAGACCAGCGCAAAACTTTCCATCATGTTGCTAAGATGGATGAACCTCTGTTTGGAAAGTTTTGTGCAGATATGTCAAACTGTGGCAAACTTATTAGTGAAACAAAAATGCTGTTCCTATTGAAACTCTAACATAATTAACACTAAACCGGGATGTCAACAGTGATGTCATCAATTATGTAATTTAACATGTCACGAGTGATATAATATGCTAGGTCATAAGCAATGCTTGAAGTGGGTTCAAGTTATAATTAACACAGTAAACTATAACATGAATTTCACTGTTTTTTGGTATTAAACATTAGTTTTTATCACTTTTCTATATCTAAATATTATGTCACTTTAACATTTGTTTTTTCAGCACACACACACACACATATATGTATTTCCTCTCACAACAAGCTACTTATCTATATTGTGATTGTTGGAAATGACCATCTTTTGCGTGGTGTACAGCCAGATTTTTGCCTTGACGATTTTCGCTGGCTGTAAGACTATGTGCACTTTACCCTGCTAACCAGAGGTAAACTACTTAGCACATTTAACATACCGATTTCCCTAATATACTGTGCAAAATGTATCTAGGGCCAGTAAGTTAAGGCCCAGAATTTACGTTGAGGTCTGTCACTTATTTGGTGCCGCCCTGATTCAAAATCCATTTTGGGATTTACAAAGAGATGTAAATCCGGAGACTTGCATTAATTTGTGTCAGGTAGGTGTTACATGGGTGGAGTAAGGGCGTTCCTATGCCTTCACCCATATATTTTGACGCAAATCCACATTTACAAACATGGGTTTGCACCAAAATGGAGGACCTACACAATACTTGTGCAGCTGCTCCATTTTGGTGCTGCATTCTGCAGTACACATACAAAGAAAAAATTGCCTTATTGGTTATTTTTTTATGCAGGAAGGTATCCCTTCCTTCACAAAAACTATACTGAAAACAATGCAGGCCCCTTTGAGCTAAGAAGCAAGGGTGCCTCTGTTGGCAGTAGGCAGCCAAAACTGTGCCACGACTAGGAGAGAGCAGAACTGTGCTATATCATTAAAAATATGGTGCTATTCTGCTGTTTCTCTTTTATGCAAACATCCCACAGCAACTTCACTTGCTATGCTTAGTTGCATGAAATGTTAGCAAATATGCTCCTAAATGTCACCAGTGTGTTGCAGCACCCATTGTGCCATCCACTGCAAAACACAATGCAAACAGGACTGCTGGCCAACCCTCTGTAGGTGTGCTGTGCAGTTTTAAAGCTGCCAATTCGACCTGTCAAAATATCCCCTTTTGACAGGCTTAAAGTAAGCCTTCCTTTTAAATTTTAATGAGTCACCCCTAAGTAGATCTTACTGCCAATAAAGGAGGGTGAATGGTATTTAAAATTGAGACATGTAGAATTTAATGTTCATGTCCTTAAAGCAAAAAGGACCAAAAAGCTGTTTTAAATGAAGCAGGATGGACTGCTGTATAAGAAAGCATTTGGATAGTGTTATCTCCCGCTAGGAAGCAGCTACATAGTTCATTTTTGAACTTTTTGAAATATTAATTACAAGCTGAATTCACTGGTGAAGTTAGATTTGTGATAAATATTTTTAAAAGAGAACTTTGAGAATATTACCTCTTCCCTACCTAATGCCTCTTGGGCCCATTTGCATGAGCTACTGTTATCACCCAGGAACTGAATAGCCCTTTAGTGAAGTGTGAACTTGCTCCCAGTGCTAAGACAAATGCTTTGAATATGGAGAGGTGTTGTGTTCCTCTGGTAAAATGATCATCTAGCTGGGACCCAGAACTTAATTAACTTCAAAGAGGCCCACACTATCACAGGCAGATGTAGCTAACACCTGTGCATGCCCTGTCCTTTGTTCCTCTAGTCAGTCAGTCACCAATCTCAGTGGGAGAGGAGCTGCTCCCATGAATGTCTTTTGAGTGATCACATAAGAAGGGTTTCTCATTTCCCTGGCCACACCTCTAGGGTGGTCAGGTTCTCTGCACAGAGGGTGGAGGGGTCTGCCATCTTGCTTTTAGGTAGATGGGGGCTCTGTGGAATTGTTTGTAGTAGGACACACAAGAAATTCTGTAAAAGCCCTGGGAACCTTTACCCAATTGATTAGGGTGTGGGTAGGAGTTACCTCCACCCACAGGCTGGTGTCAGGCATAAAGTGCCACTCACTGTACCCTTCTCAGAACACTTTCTGGACCTGTGGAAAAGCAGAAGTGGACTGGACTTGGTTTCTGTGATCTGAGAAGAGTCATAGAGACTGTAACTGCTCTCCCTCTTATACCCAGGGCAAAGAAGTAGACTCCAAAACTCATAAGGCTGACCTTCTTTGCAAATTACAGGGACACAAACAGGCTACAAAAGTCCTTTTCTGCAACTGCCCAGCTGACTAGTACCAATTGGACCTGCCCTGGACCCTCCTGGATGCATCTACTGGAGTGAGTCTTGTCTCCCCAAGTGCTGTCCCCAAGTCCTGGACCCTTTTGTGGTGTCATAGTGTACTCCTAATTTTACCCAAAAACGTTTTACTTCAAAAAGCTCTGGAGGGCTGGGGCGAACCTGCCAAGCGAATCCTAACTGCTAGGCCAAAGATTCACGTTTCTCTCGCTTGGAGATTTTCTGCAGCAGCAAATTTAAAAAAACTGGACCTTGCGAAGAAGTTCTCTAAGGTCATGGAGCCTTCTTCGACTACAGCCTGACTCCTTGCCCTGCCTCAAGAATCTGAGCTCCAAAAACATGACTACATGTAAAGGTAGAAATATTCAATGGGTAAAGGTGTCAAAAGTATCCGGCCAGCGAGGGATCTTCTCTGTGTGCAAAATTTCTCCTGTTCCTTTGCCACTAAAAATCAATGCCTGCACTGAGATCTCATCCAGCGGCTTTCCGACAATGTGGTGCCCTCTTCGACCACAGCATGCTGCCTTGCCACAGTGAGAAATTCTGAAATTCTGTACCTTGCCCACGCTTTATTGTATTCGGCCTTCATTTTTGCCTTGTTACCATTCAAGCGCAAAAACATGATGACATTTGGCATTTAATGATTTTGGTGCTATTTTGAACCTTGAATTTTGAAAATTCATGACCCCGGTTTCCCTTATTGGAGTTTTTTCATTTTTGTGTCATTTTATTTATCAAAATGTATTCTATTTTCTGAAATTTGTTTGAGATTTTTCTTGTGTTTTGTTTTGGCCTAATTACTGTTTTGACTCTGCATAAATATTTACGCATTGCCTCTAAGTCTATCTGCTCTGTACCATAGCTATCAGTGATGTGAGTTTTTGGTAAATTTAGTGATTTTAAGGGTTCACCCTGACAAAAGTTGTGATTATCACTTGATGTAGGTACTCACACCCCTCACATAATGCCCCAATTACTTACAGCTATAAGTATAGTTAACCTACATCTACCAATATTAACATATGCCCAGACTATTATGTTCCAATATTCTTGAGGCACAATTTTTCCATAGTTTATATTCTGACTGTCAGAACCTTTTTCAGAGGCCTTTTAGCCCTGATGTTCCAGAGCCTGTCCTAATATGGATCCTGAGCAACAGGGCTAGTATCCCTTCAGCACTTGACTCTCAACAATAGCGTGGTCCAAGCAGTCCTAGGTTCCCTTGGAGTGGGGGTGGATACAGGGGCAGGAATGAACACAGACTCAAAACTTAAAATGAGCATAGCAGCAATAAATCATTGTCCAGCCAAATAAGTCCTTTTATGAAAAAATAGAAGTATTTTATTTCTACGCTACTAAAACAAAGGAAAAATATGACATTCACAAAAAACTGCACAGCTACCCTGTGGTCAGGGCTCTAGAGTTTCTTTAGAAGGGCCCCCGGGACCCACTCCCTCTGTGCTCCTAGTGATAGTGGTTATTACCCATTCACTATTGGGAACATCCATGGCAAGCCCAACTAGTAGTCTGAGTCTCAAGAGTCCACTTTGAATGTATTTTGAAGTCAATAGTGTTCCAGCACTGCAGCGCTAACTAGCAAACAAGTTTCCCCAGGCCACACACAAATCAGTCTTACCCACACCAGCAGGCTTAGAGCATCTGGAGTTCCTGAGCGTTCCCTATCCACAGATGTTTGAAGCAGGAGCAGCTGAATAAGATGAGTTTCAGCGCACCTTGCCCAGACAGGCAGAACTCAGCAGGTGCACATTTCCTCACATGCGGTCATGCCAGTGAAGTGACCAGAGGTTCTCTGAGGCTCCTCCTTGCAGGGTAAGTGTATGATCTGCTCACCAGTGAGAGTGGGGATTGATGGCAATCATCCTGATGTGGGTCTCTCACCTTGAAAACAGTGCATAGGTGCTCCCACATTGGACTCACTTCTCCGACGGGGGGTGTGGATCTGGTCACACATCTTGTTGCTCCCAGTGGCACCCTCTGTCATAGTAGGTCACCGTATCCTCTCTGTACACACGCACTGGCCTTTTCAGCACAGCACAGTCCACAGTGGCTGCCCCTCCTGACATACTGGGTCATGGCTCACCACGGCGCAAGGTCTACCACCCTCACAGCATGACAGTCGTCTCACAGAAGTCCCTGCTAAAATTCTTGACCATGCATGGGCTTCGGCCTGATCAGTGCAATTTACGGCTGCTTTTCTCTGAGGTACGAAGGTCACTGAATTCATCCGGCACCCGGGCATTGACCCAATCGGCGCAGCAGGTGGGTCACTTCACACCTTACAAAAGGAGTCCACTTGACAGGGCTCCCCACTAGACTTCACTCCCTCCAAATCGCTCCTCTTCCTCACAGGGCAGACTGGTCTTGGCAAGCAGGCAGGTGCTGGTGCTCCAGGCTCTTTGGGAGGTGGTCTTGGATTCCCTGGGTGATGTCCCTTCCCTCAGCAGGGAGACTAGCAGGCCTTGGACCCATTCCTGGTCACAATTTGAAGTCTTGCAGAGCTTCCCCTCCTCACACAGCTCATCTGGCTGCTTGGCAGATGACAGTTTTTGGGGTCTCAAATTCCTCTTCCTATAGTCCATTTCCAGAAACCAAATGTAATTTAGAGTCTGAGCCTTAGAAGTTTATGTTGGGGGTCTGCTTCTTTTAAAGTGCCCACTTCTCTACCCTCTCTTCCTCTTGAAAGCAATCTGTCACAGTAGAAGTGACTGCAAAGCTGATAGCCCCAAAACGCAGTCCATGGGAGTGACTAGAATTCACATTTGAATGTCAGCCACAGTGATATGTGTATCAAAAGGCTAGCATAGGACTCCAGCCTACTCTTTATGATTCTCTAATTAGCCCCATCTCCTTTCTGATATGCACCCAGGCCCCTTCCCTACGACCTCTCACTGAATCAAAGAGCACCCTTTGAAGTGTACAGGGAAAGCCTGGCTCTCCCCTCCCCAGTGTGTCTCCCACCCAGCTTAAAAGGATGCAGAAAACACAAATATGTCTCATCATCTTTCACTATTCAGGCCTCGGTCTCTGAAAATGGAACCCAGGGCCCCCCATGTACTGTACCATTTACTGACACACATACACGAAGTGCATGTATATAGTCTACACACCCTGCACAGTACTGTATCCTTCATGTACTGCACCACTCATAGGCACACATGCACCCAGCACATACATTTGACTGCACAGCACTGCATCCTTCATGTATTATGCTAATCATAGACAAACATATACCCAGCACATAAATGTAATGTGCATGCACTATGCAACACTACATCTTTCATATAGAGTACCACTCATAGGCACACATACATCCAGCACATGCATTTACCATGCACACACTGCTCAGTACTGCATTAACCCTGTATTGTACCCTTCCCGGGCACACATACACCCAGCACAGATACTCCACTCATGTGCTGCACAGCACTACACACCAAACCTATTTAGGCCAGAGGTGGGTTAAGCATAAAGCAGCAGAACTTTAACTTAGTTACCCTGTAGGCCTCACTCCAGTGGCACAGGACCTGTTCACTTTTACTGATCACTACACGGTATGCTGCCACCATCGTGTTCATGCTGTTTATTTCCTGGTGAGGGCATTAGCCTGCCACAACTATTAGGGTAGCATTTTTTCCACACCTCCCAGTCCAACAACACCGCAATCCATGAGTCAGACCTATGACATGGCGCACATGCATGAGCTGTGCTTTCCTATGACAACAAAAATCACCATTAGTAATCTAGACATCAGTGAAGTTAGGACAAACAGGGCAGGGGTGCATGTCCCTTGCCATGTGGAAGACTTTTCAGTCTCAACACTGACTTACATCTGTTTCTGTGAGTATCAAGAGGAGCTTGTTCACTGGCACATTCTATGTAACCAGCATTTAAAAAGGAAGACAGCACATCTTTGTAAGTAATTGGGCTATAAGCTGAAAAGGATGTGAGTACTTCACAAGTAATAAGTCAGCAATTTTCTTTTTCTTGGGAACACTGTAGCGTTTTACTCTCTCAGGGTAGCAAAGAAGAGCAGTCCAAAGTCTACTCAGGTGAGGTGGTGTGGGCTAGCAACCCCAATTCCCTAGTAGACAACAACAACACTAAAAAATGTATTGTCCAGTTAGCACTTTTGTTTTTTAAAGTAAAAGTACTTTTATTATAAACACTAGTGAAAGCTATGCACTAAGCTACAAATGTGCATGTCAGTTAGATGTAAATACCTTTGGTGACAACTTCATATCGCATTTAATCCCTAGTAGGTCCTAAAACCCATAATCACAATAACCCTCGATGTGCAACACCACAATAAAAGGGGGTGTCATTAAACATAGGGCAGGCTTACTGGCTTTGTCAGGGTGTCACCACATTAATAAAGCAGCCATGTGTCATAATTCACCCTTCTAACACCATTGCAATTAACGCAGGCAGGAGCAATATTTAAATACATTCATTATAATGATAGACTTGGCATTGTCAAAATCAACATTTTTAAATAAAGCATTTTAAGTCCTAACAGGTGTCTCGAAGTTGTTCATTTTCTATAATTAGGTTGCTACTCCAGTCATAGCACCAACCAAAATGGAACCCCACACTCCAGAGCCCAAAAGCAAAATTTCCAGCTCCAGTTCTTAAAATCACAATAAACCTTCAGGTGTCAGGAATTCACTCCCTGGGAGAGGCTGGGTGGCATTTTATAAAAGCATATTGGGGGATTGCTGCATGTCCAGCAGCCCACCAAATAGTGCTCATAAATATTGGTGGTTCCTCTGCCCTTTTTGGCGTACCATCGAACACAGTTAACTTTTGGGCTCTGCCTTAGGGGGGATGACATGTTCCTTCTAGAAGTGGTGAATATTTAATTAGTTGCTTCTTCTCTGTGATTCGGCAGCCTGTCACCATGGTCTCTCTTCTACGTTTTCCTTTTTAAATATTGGGGACCTGATTCACAAACTGCACGTTTGAGTAAGTTTACAACTTTTCGGTATTCACAAACTATACTTTTTAGTAACTTACACATTTTGTAGAAACTTACACTTGTATAGTAAGTACAGCACTTCACATATCCAACCACCGGTACTGCAACACCCATCCATAGAAATTAATGAAAGTAGGGACTGAAAATAAAACTCCATAGAAATTAATGCTAAATAAATATCAATTATTTTAAATAGCTAAAAATAGAAATAAATGTCAATTAATGTTAAAACATATATAAATAGTCCAAATGTATTATTTATTTTTGAAATATTTTAATAACCTATTTTGAATTTAAAAAAAAATAACAATAAATATTATTTAAAAAAAAAAACTTTTAATTAGTTTCAATTAATTCTATACAGCCCTTGTGCAATGTGACAAGCTAATTATCAGATTTCCTTCTTGCCCCTTCCTTTCCCAGGAACTGGGTCAAGCACATTTAATTGCAGTTGTGTGATGAGGCCTTTGATCCTTATGCTGGGGAGCAGAATAATTAACTTGGCCCTGTACAATGGACAAAGGCCTGGACTCAGATTCTTAGCTGAGCCAGGGAAATTTGACAAATTTAAAGTGCCATAATATGTGCATGTGGGATATTAGGGGCTGGAAATTCACACTCAGGTGCATGTTTATCCCCATATTGATACCTTGCTGAACCCTCTAGGCCAAAGCAGTGCAAAACTGTACTTTAGGGCCGATTTCACCTATAATTTAAACACAATGTAACCACCACAGACCTTCAGTAAGCACTGCAGACCTATCCCACTGACATTACAAGGCCCTCCGCAGGCAAGTACCAATCCTTGATAAGTCCTTTATGTGAGAGGCTATCTGTGCACAGACACCAGTGTGTGCAAGATGCTAGACTCACACCCGCAAGCTGGTACTCACATGCATGTGCACACATGTTCGCATGTAACCAGCCTGAGTCTCTTACACTAGCTGCACAGCAGCAGCCTTATCTTTAAAGGCTGGCACTGGCAGTTAGCATGCTCAGTCCAAATACCATGAATTTACCATCAGTGAGACTCTGGTAGGAAGACTCACACATGGTAGAAGACCAAAAACCCGGTAGTCAAAAATGAAAAATCCTATGGGACCCTAATTGCTATTATCTTCTCTGTCAAGTCTGCATTGTGTAAATCTAAATCCTGCATTGTCTTAGAGTTATGTAGCTAGGTCATTTAGAGATGAGAAAGGTTTCATGCCAATAGTTACAAGTTATAGGAAGCATGACATCTTTCAAACTTTCAACCAGTCAGTAGAGTAGTTGCACAAACATGAGCATGGTGAGGTGCTACCATGCCTTAAAATACAAGAAAAAATTCCAGGATGCCCGATGTGCTTCTTGGAAATGGATGTGTAATGGACAATAGTTTCAGAGCATCCTTTCTCCTACAGTGCCACAAGATAAGTGAGAGTCCATTACCATACTAATGAGAGTGTGCAATGTCTGATAGAAACATCACCAATCGCTGATTTTGCTGGCGCAGGTGGATGGAGTGAGATGACTGGCATGATTACAATTATGGCAACATCAAAGATTAGAAGTTGCCAGCAAACAACACTTTACCCCAATATCAAAGTTTGCAGGATATTTTCAGGCATCTATTATCAGATTTCATGTGTTATGCTGAATGCTACAGATGTAAAATGCACTTAAACACAAGTTACATTTGTAATCTAATAAGGTCAGTATCGTTGGTCAAAAAGTCCAAGGATTTACTGACTTCTTTACAAGAGGTACTAAACACAGAGCAAATCTTCTAAAATAATTATTCAGTGCCCTAAGGTTGAAGTACACTGAAAAGTGCTCTAGCCTATGTAAAAACAGGTTATTCAACTAGATCTATAAAATACACTTTATGGACACAGTATGAGCTGCCTCGCAATGCTACCAGTGTCCTCTGGCTCGCACCAGTCTTGTGTGCATGAATAGTATACGGAATCAAACAGTACTTGTTTACAACATTGGCTTTCTGTTTATGAGGGTAGTGCGACTTGAGCAGTCGGACTGGTCCTGTGTCCTTCGTTAGCATTATATGTACAGGAACCTCATTCGACTTGTTTACACTAGTCCTGCGGCAACTTTCTTATGTCACTAATTGCAAAACTAATATTTTTCTCTCCAAAGGGAAATATATGTTTCTACTTGATGATCTCCTAACCCCAAACCATCTGAAAAATGTAAGTGTCTAATAAATATTTTCATTCAATTTAGGAATGCACTTCGAACTTTTATGAATTAGTGTAGGTATTTTAATACACGTGATAATAACTTTGTGGGTATTTGGAACGTTTTTAAAAGTAACCTCTCTGCTCCACCCCAATTTTACCCATGGCGCAAAAGAAATAGTGCAATACATATACCTCAAACCGCCAGATCCTTTGCCACAGATAAGTTCAAAGTGGAATCTTGACTTATGGTTCTTGTGAATTACGGTGTGGAATTTAAGATTATAATTGCATGTTTTGTGTGTGAATTGGAATTTAGGCACTCAACTGTTTTAAGACTCAGGCTCATTGTCCTAAATTCTTAAATTAGCAGTGTTTCTGTGTAAAGATACAAAAGTACTAAATATTGTTAATTTGTAGGCCTAACCGGCTCATGAGATTAAAATACACAAACTTATTTAACAACATGTTCCTCTGTAAAATGTAAGGTGTTTTATATGTGAAGTGCTTTTGCTTTAAGAGTCTCGTGTAAACCTGATTAGCACAAATCACTTAAGAATTTCTACTGAACACATTAAAAAATCCATTTTCTTTTCACTTACCCAATTACGAGTCCTGCTCCAAAACAATCTTTCGTGAGTAATTTGCAGAATATTGTAAAAATCACATTCTCAGAAAACATACATGCATTACCTTAATTTCAGCGCAAACACATTACTGATTTAGAAGATCTACAACACATTTCATAAACATTTAACCAATCTTGGGGTTTTACATCTCATCTTGCAGAAATATTATTCTGTCTCAAAAACTAAACATGGGAGTCGATCCAGCAAAATACCAGGGGTAACAGAAGGGACTTCGAGCACCCCCCTCTTTGACCTCCAAGGATGCAGGGGAACTTAAAAACATTCTCCCTACAATAAGTCTAGAGAAAAGGCAGACATTGGAACCAATAGAAAGCAACTAGGGCTCCTTCACTCATGCTTTCATGGTTCCTGAGACCGGAGTATCAAGGGTACGAAATGACAAGCCAAGATTGCATCTGCTGCCTTTGGCTGCAGATACTTGACCGTCATCAAAAGCAATACCACCTTAAGATATGTTGTACCATTCAATTTGTGATTGCACTTGAACATTAATATTTTTGTATTTTACTCGATATTGCTATACATAAGCCTGCAGGTTATATGTAAGCATTTATTTCACTTTTACGTCACAAGGGTATGTGGGTGTTCAGATTTATCTTACCCAGTGCATTTTAGCATTTCTGGGCCACATACCCATACTAATTATATCACAGCTGTTTTAACTGATGAAATCTCTGCTATTTGTGTAACGTTCTATTTTGTAACATTTCTCCCATGTAACGTAACTGGTTCTATTGTACAGCGCTCTGACACCTTCGGGTAAAGTCCGCGCTTTATAAAAATGCATTAAATAAAATAAATAATTACTATGTTGCTTTTGGGCCAAAAAATTGAAGTTTAACTTCCCACTTTAAACTAATTACCTCCAGGGTCCGACAGGGACAAAAGATAGGCCCGGGCACCATAATAAAAGTGGCCCCGGTTAGCAAACCAGACAGCTAAAAAAAGTGTCCCACATTTAGAAATCAGGCCTGTTTTGAGCTTGTAAACTCAAGCTGTGTGGGTATTTTGCAATATATGGGAGTCTGTTTGCATTTGTGTTTGCTGCAGGCAAAGTTTGTGACAATATCGCGGAAATCAGCAGTAAAACCGCCCCACCAGGCCATAAAACAGGCTCAGAAACTGTTAAAAAGCCAGCGCACTCATGAATCTGTTTTATAGACCCGTCCGACCCTGTTTACACCAATCTTGCACCGTATTACAGCTGTCGAAAATGTATTTTATTAATACACCTTCTATGAAGTTTATATTCATTCTACAGTGATCCAAAAGCCCCATAATGCAGCACCACATGAGAGGATTTGGAAAATCTTGTTCATATGTCTTCGTAAGCACCTGGAAGGAAGATATCAATTCGCATAGAACAACATACAAAGACAATTATGTGTGTTTTACCAAATACATCTGAGTCGATTGTCTGAATTTTGATCACCTCATATTGTTCATGGTCCCGAATTTTTCGACTGCAATAATTATCAGCAATGAAACCTTCCCCATTCAAATGGGGAATAACATGCAACATCTGGTGTTTTCCCAGTCCAAAATCTGTTTGTCCTGTTCCATACAGTCTGTTTCCCCCCTTCCAATTTTTGAAGGTTTTTCCTGCTGAAATGTATCTGGAGAACCCCTGGAGGTATTGGGGCAGACTGTATTTGCTCCTGGTAATGACAATTTCTCTTTACATTTGAACTTGTTATAATTGCGACGTCTGTGCAAAAATCTGTTGCAGCACAAGTCACACCCACCGGTGTGCTAGTTAGAAATAGTAATACCGAAAAAATTAAATTAGTGATCAGACTAGATGTTGATCATTCAACAGCACTTTAGATTTACATAGATCATTACCAAGCATACTTTTAGGCCTTGTTTAGAGTTTACCAAATGGGGAACTCTGTCACAAACATGGTGGTTTGCCCCCATATTACAACTGCATTGTAACCTATGGCACTTGTAATATCGCAGATGGGATGTCCATCATAATGTGACAGAGTATCCTGCCGTCTGTACTAAATAGTTTTCCATGCTGTCTGCAATATTGCTGTGAGTGGCATATGTTACAAAGCTCTCTAGTGAGTTTTGGAACCCAATCACTGCTGGGTGAAATATACAGACATGGCTGCATATGAAAAAAATTATAATGCTATCCCTTCAATTCATAACAGTGCAGAGGTTATTCAAAGTAACTTACAACAAAAATCAGCCAGAAAATATTGAAAATAAGACAGGAGCCATGCAACCTTACCAGTGAACATTTAGAATAACATATCTTTGGCTCAGATTTCCATCACTGGTATTCTCTACTTGAGCCTATGTGCATATACCACTTGTAATTTTCACCATAACCCATCTTGACATATTGGACCAAATTACAATGTCGGTCTCTGGACCGACTGGCCGACCTCCTGTCGGCGCTCCCAACACCGCGATTACAATGCGACCGCACATGGTGCGGTAGCATACTCCCATTTGTCTATGGGAGCTTGTGTTGTGGCCGTAAACCGGCCGCAGCACACGCTCCAATAGAGAAATGGGAGAATCTGTTCATCTCTGCACCGCATGGCAGGCACCTCAGGATGTCTGCCACATGGTGCAGGGATTAAAAGGGGAGAACCATGTGTGCCCCCTCGGCCCCCAACTGGAGGCTCTGGAGGAATGGGGGCCATGTTAGGGCCCCCCAAAGTCGCTTTCCGACAGGCTTTCCATGTCGGAAAGCCCGACATGGAAAGCCTCTTGGAAACCGACATCGTAATACCTACAGCGGAAACGCCATTAATAGGGATTATAGGCAGGCCTCCGACTGGCCGAAGGGCTCCTTGAGTCCTTTGGAATCCAGCCAGAATGACCGGCCGGTTTCACTTTTGACTGCCTGCAGCGTAATGCAGCGGTCGAAACTGAAACTGCAATGCGACTCAGAAAGCCTCCGATCTCGGTCAGAGGCTTTCCGACTCTCATCGTAACTAGACCCCTAGTGTTCAATAAAGTTTTTAAATCTGACCAGAAAACAGAAATGGTCTTTCCTTTAGTGTGTTCAGGATTCCTGAATAAACTGCATTTAATTGGCTTCGTTGTAAAGAAAGATAGGGAGTATGTACAAAAAGTAGGAATTGCGATTTCCTGATTGTAATGTAATGTAATAGGACACTTGTAGAGCACTACTATCACTCCGAGGAGCATCATGGCGCTAAGCGGAAGCCCGAAGTTGGAACTTACCGGGTGTCTGCGATAGGTGAGGGGCAGCATTAGATAAGAGTTCTGCATAGAGCGTCAGATGTTGAGAAAATCCAAGTCTTTAGGGCTTTCCTAAAAAGAGTCTCGGATTGGATCTGACGGAGCTGGTTTGGGAGTTTGTTCCATGCCTTAGAGCCTATTACTGCAAGAGATTTTCCTCCCTTCGTGGCGAGTCTGAAAGCTGGTATCTTCAGCAGATTAGCGTTGGACGACCTGAGACTCAGGGAAGGTGTATAGCGCATGAATCTGGTTTGGAGATAGTTGGGACCTGAGGAGTGAAATATCCAGAAAGTGATTATCAGGACCTTAAACAGAACTCTTTTATGGATTGGCAGCCAGTGGAGTGTTTCTAAGGCTGCTGATGCAGAAGACCTCCTAGGCCATTTCAGCACTAGATGTGCTGCTGCATGTTGAACCATTTGAAGTTTGTGTAACACTGACTTGTTAGTGCCTGCGTAAAGGCTGTTGCAGTAGTCCAGTCTGGACGTAATTAGGGCCACTGCAACAGTCTGTCTGGCTGAGATGGGAAGCAGATCAAATAATGTTTTCAGTGTTTTTATGAAATGGAAGCAAGTGCCAGCAACTGTCAGTGCTTGCTGTTTGAAGGAAAGGGTGGCGTCAAATTTAATTCCCAGGTTTCTGACCACTTTCACAGTGTTAGGTGGGGGGTGGTGTCATCTGGTCGCCAGGTCTTAGGAGAGAAAGTGTTCTCTTGCCCTAATGGTAGAATTTCCGTTTTGTCAGAATTACACTTTAGATGGTTAGTTTTCATCCAATTAAAAGTGGCGGTAAGACATAGGCGTAGGTTTTCTTCCGTCTGTGTGGTGTTATTGTCCAAAACCATGATTAACTGTGTATCGTCCGCATATGAAATGGTCTCTATGTTGAAGGACGATATCAGGCTTATTAATGGGGCCATATAGGCATTGAAAAGTGTTGGGCTAAGACTAGACCCCTCAGGGACACCGGAGAGCAAAGGTTTTTCTTCTGATTTGCATTGGCCTAGTGTGATGACTTGTCTGCGGTTTTGCAAGACGTTCTTTAGCCAGGCCAGGACTGTATGGGAAATGCCGAAGGATGTGAGCCGGTCTAGAAGGATGACAATTGAGACCATGTCGAAAGCGGCCGACAGGTCCAGTAACACAAGGACAGCATTTTTTCATTGGTCCAGGTCTACTCTGAGGGATTCAGCCGTATGCAATAAGGCTGATTCTGTTGAGTGTTGAGATCTAAAACCGGATTGGTTGGGGTGAAGCAGAATTGCTTTTTCCAAGTATGTTGTAAGTTGGATATTGACGAGTTTTTCCGTGATCTTGCTGAAGCAAGGTAAAAGAGAAATGGGTCGAAGATTGGAGAGGGTGGTGGGGTCCGCAAGCTGTTTCTTTTGAAGTGGCTTTACAGCTGTGAGCTTCCATTCTGCTGGGATCTTAGCAGTTGACAGTGATTGTTACTGAATTGTAATTAGGAATTGCAATTAGGAAATTGCAATTGCAAGGAAATTGCAATTCCTAATGTAAGAAAATGTACATATTGTAAGCTGTGATTCCTAGTAATTCCACGCAAAACAACCACATATCATTTGCTATTAATATCAAACCTAAGAATGGCAACTACTTGTGTTCGTGCTTTTCACATCTTTTATATATATTTTTTCACCAATGCTCTTCTCATTAATATCTTTATCAACCTGCAAATCGATTAAAATGCAGTTGCAATACACTAAAAAATAAAGTTACTGGACGATAAATATACAAGCAGTGTGAATTTTACATCGATCAAAACACAAGAATGCAGTGTTTGCCTAAGCAGACTTCAAAGCTAAAAATCAATATAATTTAAATGAGAAATATCCAAAATACCAGCAAGCAGCTTAAGAGAGCTGACACATAAAGCAGGGCAACCCCCTTCAAACGAAGATCATTTGTAAAAAACACAAGCAACTAATACAGAACTGCATACACAAAGAAATAATGTGTCTCAAGTCAAGGAGAGTGCTTTAGAGAACATGATGAGGGTTGTATCACTAACTGCATTTACTTCCACTATATTTTGCTAAGAGATCTTGGAATATTCAGATGTTCTTTATTTCTCAAAATTACAAAGTGCGAGGAAGATCATCCAAATTCAGGCTCTTGAAGCTCTTTGGCTATGCATTCTCTGGGAAATTGGCATATCAAAATGGTTCTGACTCCAGAACTTGAGACACCGAATGATGTGAACTGAAATTTCCCACACCATAACTATGCATAGCAAATGCAAAGGCTGCAACTTCATCAACGATTGTAGGTCATGTGGTTTACATCACTTTTTAGGTCACAACTGCTAATAGCTATAACTGTCTGTACTCAGATCTTTTTCCCCAATATATAACACACACACACAGACTGTTTTGGTTACCCTCTTCCTTAAGATAGGATAGTTTTGTGTCTATCCCAGAAAGTGGTGTAACACAAAATCATGGGCCCCTGTGCAGAATGTGGTCAGGAGCCCTCCAGACAGGGATACATCACATATACTTGTGATCTTAGGAATACTGGCGGTGGGTTCAGCTTTTGATCTCAGATGTCTGCTCCCTCTTGATTTAATATCTTACCTCCCACTTCTTGTTTTTGCACCGACCAGGAGCATTTCAGCCTCACAGTGTTCGTATCCTTCCACTGCTGGCTTCACGATGTTCTACTTCATTTCACATACTTTATGCATTTGACTTTTAGCATTGAATGGAAGTGCATGTCCTGTCCCTTTTTCTTACTTTTCCGTTTGAGGTCCTCACCCTTTTGCTCGGATCGCCCTCTCACACCTCCCTCTCTCCACTATGTCTCAAAGCCTTGTTGCTTGCCTATTGAATAAACTGAGGTGCTGATCAATGAGACAAAGGTCCTAGTTTAAATGAGGATGTATCTAATCCTTCAAGAATCTTTCAACCTCTTTTTAGTATATTTCTTAAAAACATAGGGGCAGATTTACAAGCCCCTTGCGCCACTTTGCGTCACTTTTCCCATGTTATAAGTGACGCAAAAGTGGCGCAAGGGCTATAAATCTGCTCCATAAGAGCTTATTTACAAGCCCCTGCGCCACTTTTAGCGTCATTTTTCCCATGTTAAAAGTGACGCAAAGTGGCATAAAGACTTGTAAATAAACCCCATAGCTTTTAAACAGTAATACATTTCCAGGAAGGTGGCAGTTTTAAAGTAATATGCTTTCGTTTTGGACCATGATTTGCAGCAATATGTGAACAACTTTCAAGGTTTTAAGTTTATTTCCGTGGCAGCTTTGAATAGAGTTAACTGCGAATATTTTGTGTCCCATTTTCATGCAGTTTGAATTGAGCAAAACAATAAAATGCTGTTTATTATTAAAGGACTCTTTTTCTCTATTGTGGGCCATATTTATGATGCAATTTGGTGCAAGAGCGACACAAACGTGAAGTCAGATTTTAAAAGCCACGCAAAGTCATTTTGCGAGGTTCTGAGTGGCTTCAAAATTCTAGGGTAATGCAACACAAATCACTGCATTGCATTACTCTGCCCTGGGAAGGCGTTCCATGGGCGTTGCCTGCGTGTTCCCACGCAATTCCCATGATTTACACATCCCCAGATTTACAAGAACTTGTAAACCTGGGGATGCATCAGAATCATACACCTTCCCAGGGAGGCGTAACAAGGATCTCTATTTCTCCTTGTTTCTTCCTTTTTCTAGGTGTGCTGTTTTCTGCAACACACATAGAAAGAGGAATATTACCTCCCAGGATTGTTTTTGTGCAGGATGGTCTTCTTTCCTGCACTAAAACAATCCTGTATGCAATGCAGGCACCCTTTCACCATGATGCAAGGGTACCTGCATTGGCGCTAGGCAGCCCATTGTGCACCAGTGCATGGGACAGGAATGCACAGTATTCCATTAAATACGCAGCATTCCTGCCCCTTCCCTGTCACGCAGTGCAGCGCAGCAAGCTGACGCGCTGCGCTGTACTGCATGACCGGGCAATACATATGGCCCCATGGCTTTCCACTTTTGTGCACAAATCTCCCCACACTTAGGGGCATATCTACAAGCGGCAGCGATAATTATCGCTGGCCGCGTATAGCGTGAACATTGCTATCGCCGGATTCTATCGCCCGGTTAGCGCGCTATTAACAACGTGCATCGCCGAGGCGATAGGAATCCCGGCGATAAACGCGAATATCGCGTGATTTCCAGCGATAAAGAACAGCGATAGGGAAATCATTGTTGATAGGGAGATGTGGACTTAGCTTTACAATCCACCTCCCATATACATATAGGTAAGTCTGGAATTTAGCAGGTGTTAGGAACTGGCGATAAACCCGGTTAGCGCTACTTTCATGTCGCTAGGCGGGTTATCGATTCCCTTGTTGATAGGGAGAAGCTGTGTTAGCGATCATTTTCGCTGCATTTCAGTCGGGAATGCCTACCTCGCATCTCATTAGCGATGCGAGGCGAGGCGCAAAGAAAATGGGCACTAAGGCATGGATTCACGCGTTAGCGTGTCCATGCTGATAGGGCAATAAAATTATCGCCGCTTTTCGCCCGAAAACGGACGCTAAAGCGGCGATAATTTTAACGCCGGGCCTTGTAGATATGCCCCTAATTCGCTTCATCTCACTCTGTCATGAGAGCATGATTACAAGCATCCATTGAGGCAGCGAGTTTGAGACTTTGATATAGCTCAGTGTTGGATCTTTTTACTAGAAATCAAGTGGTTCCCAGTTTAAATGCTGACATTCCTTTGAATTTGTCATCATATATATATATTTTTAAATCGTAATATTTAAAATAAAAGTACGAAATTCCCCATATTTCAAGCAATCTTCTAAATCTTTTTTAAAGGGAGGCATTGCTTGTGGGAAAAGAAAAGTACACAATGAAATGCACTCTATTGCCCAACCAGGACTATACAGTTTTCCAAGTTTAAAGCATTCACGCTGTTGGATAATGGAAGTGAACAAATGGGCAAACGGAAATGGTAAAGCTGTAGGGCCTGACTTCAAACCAAATCCACGGCTTCAACTCTTTACTGGTTCAGAAAAGTTGTTGACTTATGAAGAAAGAGCCTGATAAGGGGTGGAAATCAGGGCTTCAAGTGGGCTGAATCCCTCTGGGTCTTAGTCCCCGCAGTAGATAAAACAGACATTGAAATGGGTCCCTCTCGATCCCTATATTGAGGTCCTTAACATTACAGGCAAAAACACTGATCAGGTGAACATATACTGTAAAAAACGTCAAGGTAATCCATGTCAGAAATGCAGTACCGTTTACATTTCTCACATTTTACTTATACTTGCTTTTCCTAAGAGTGTTTGCTATTTCAAATGTGCTCCGCTTTTGTAGTTTTCTCTTGCATCATATCAATCTTGTATAGTGCTTAATGTGAACTGAGTGGTCTCTAGATGTCGATGTGAGTTCAGTTTGTAGGTGAGTGATTATAACGGGTCAAAATTGAGAGCTGTGAAGTTGAGACTGAAGGCAATGAGAGTTTCTCACACTGCCTGTCAGTGGATCATAAAGTGGTTCAGAATACACGTTCATCCAGTCCCAGGCCTCTCTGCAGATTGCACAAAGCAAAGTTCATGTGTGCCTGTTGAAATTTTGATTCTATGCAATTGTGTATATACACAGTTGTTGAAATATTGACAATGCAAAAGTAGAAGGACATGCAGTACTTACAGGTGAGTGCATTCTGTGCGTAGGGGGAGGTAAAGTGAAGAAGATTCCACAAAGTACATGCAGGAGAGCATGAAAAAGAGGGTGCAAACAGGAAAGAGCTGAGGTGTGAGATGTGCAAATGAAAGATTTCAGAAAGACGTGGGGAGAAAAGGGGTGATCCAGCGATATGGGACTAATAAATTTCCACAGACAAGGCCCAAATTCATTACCCAACAAGTCCCTTCACGCTGGGTGAGTGTAATACCGGATTTACCAAATATCCTGATAATATCGTCATCATCTCTGCTTATAATTTGTGGCGATGCAATCTTTATTTATGTTGACAGGGTCTGGCAAACTAATACCTAATTCTATTGTACTTATAATTCAAGAATAAACACCTAAAAAAGACAAACTCAATTGTATATTTATAATTCTTTATCTAAATAATGTGAAAATGCTCATCAATACCAAATACAGTATGAATCATTGACCATCACGATAAACAAATTTAGATAAATTACAATAGATTGCATCTCAATAACTGTGCATAAAGGAGTGGAAAGGCGAAGGGACAAAAGGTTCAGAGACAAAAATACTTTTGCAAATGATTATGCAAATTCAGTTTTCTGTCTATTCTAACCCAATAGGAAAATAGGAAAACTACTCTCTGGCCACGAGAGCAGTAAGGCCCCTCAAGAAGATTTGAAGCGGCAAAGACTCAGGGGCATATTCACAAGGACGTATCGCAGAGTTATCGGCACTTTAGCGCAGCAAAAGTGGCGATAGAATTACCACCCCTTTCGCAAGCTGGTGCTAACTGTCTACATCACCACATAACCCGCGATAGCTGTCGCAAAAAACATCGCCACGGTTGACACCGCCAACTAACGCTAATGAGATGCAGAATAGGCGTGTCCATGCAAAAACACAGGAAAAGACAACACCATGTGTTTCTCTACGGACAGCCAGATCTGCGATGCGAGACAAAAACAGGCGATAAGCTGCGGTAGCAGCAGGGATTTAACACCTGCCTTTTGCTGGTGCTAAGCAGGACGACTACCTGCACCACAAAAGGGAGCCCAGCCCACAGTCACACCTGAAGAACAACAGATGCCATGGAGCCACTGCCCATGCAGCTCGAGACCCCTGAGGCCCACAACACCAAGCGCCACCACCCCAAGGCCCCCCCCACACCCCTGGCCCCCCATGACAAAGATGTGCCACAGCAACTTTTCGAAATCACGAGAAAATGAAGAGCCTGATGTCGCACAAATACAACAACAAACCTACATGTGTGGTCAGAATAAGGAGAAACAAACATACAGCTAAGAAATCACACAACAGAACTTTATTAATACACAACACAAAACAACAATTCTGAAGAGTCCATGCAGATCCACTCTGGAAAATCTGGAAGTCACAGCCTGCAAGAAAAAATCCGAGATAAGAAGGTGTGTCATGCGCTCATCAAAGGACAGAGAGAGAGAGAAAGAAAGAAAGGGAGCGAGAGAAAGAAAGGGAGAGAAAGAAAGAAAGGGAGAGAGAGAAAGAAAGGGAGAGAGAGAGAGAGAGAGAAAAAAAGGGAGAGAGAGAAAGAAAGGGAGAGACAGAAAGAAAGGGAGAGAGAGAAAGAAAGGGAGAGAGAGAGAGAGAGAGAAAGAAAGGGAGAGACAGAAATAGAGGGAGAGAGAGAAAGAAAGGGAGAGAGAGAAAGAAAGGGAAAGAGAGAGAGAAAGAAAGGGAGAGACAGAAATAAAGGGAGAGAGGGAGAGAGACCGCTGCCCTTGCGCACCCCGGACCCACTGCTAACCTTCTGCCACCGGTGTGTCTCCAACCACGTGCCGGTACACGCTCCGAGCCCGAGAAACGCGACCTTGGCAGCCTCCACATCACGCGGACCCGCCCCGTGGCCCACTAGGTCACACACCTGAATCTGGGCCTTGAGTTCAGAATGGGAGAGTCCATTACAGTGCACACGTCATCATCACAGGCTGCACACCCGCTCAGCTCCATAGGTGCCACTAACTTTGTGAACCTTGAGGCAACGCCACGTGGCGGTAGGCCCGCGTCACACGCAGGCTCCGGCCAACAATGCAGTCCACCAGGTCCTCTATCTGAAATGAGTACACAACAAATAATTGCAGAGTCCAAATCATGGCACACGGCATCATCTCCTGTCCGCCCCTGCGCACACATGCTGCTGCACCCCAGCCCCTCCCGCCGCCCAGCAGTGAATGTCTGCCCCTGCGCACCCAGGCCCCACTGCTCACCTGCTGCCACCGGTGTGTCCCCAACAGGGCACACCACGTGCCGGTGCCAACACCAAGGCCGGGGCCCGCAGCCTTGGCAGTCCCCACATCATGCAGCACCCCCACGCGTTCCAGCAGGTCACACACTTGATACTGGGTCTTGAGTCAGAAATGGCAGAGACCATATCAGCGCACACGTCATCATCGCAGGCTGCACACCCGCTCAGCTTCATAGGTGCAACTAACCCTGTGCAACTCAAGCCAGCGCCACATGGTGGTAGGCCCGTGGCGGCCGCCGGACATCGGGGGCGACAAACCCTGTGCGCCATAAGTCATGGACCCTCCATGATTGAGCCACGTTGCGCGTACGTCGTCAGGTCACCTCGGGCAGTGGGGAATGTGACGTTTCAGGCCCCTTTTATTGGCGGTGTCACATGGCCCGTGACGCATCTTCTGAATGGGTGTGGTGTGTGTGCAAACCTGCCCTCAGGGAGTGGCGGTGGCATGCTGGCAACTAGAACAGTGACCAGCAGATCCCAAGCGTGGAATCCTGGGACATGAGCTATGTCGTCCCCCCTCGAGCGTAAGCGTAGTGGTCTGGCCTGGCGTACGCCAGACCTGCGTCGGGAGTGCAAGAATGATCCCGGGGCTGTGTGCGCTGGTTCAGTCCTTGTCCGGACAAGGAAGTGACGAATGCATGTGTCCCTGATGTCATGACTACGCCGCACGGAACGCAATCAGCAATGTAGCACCCTGTGACTCATGTCCCACGACGTGTGCAACATGGACGTCAGGGGGAATTACTGACCAACACACATCCACACTCACATACTTGAATGATCAAAGACATGACACAACTGTACAATAGTGAATGATTTATTGTCATCCAGTGGAGTGTTGCAGCTGGAGCAGTACAGGGCCATGCAGACCCCACTTCACATCATTGGCACGTGGCGGGCCAGCCAGAGTCCTTCAGGGCATGACAAGTACATCGGAAGAGGAAGAGTCCAGACCGCAGTCTGATCGCTGTGTCATCTGTCATCTGACAGAATATGGCAGTCCATGTCGAGGTCCAAGGGGAGAGTCAATGGGTGCATCTGGGCGCAGTGGAAGGTCATGATGCCAAGGGCAGAACCAAGATGAAACAGGCCAAATGGGTGGGAGGAATGTTACTGCCGCCTCATGATCAAGAAGTCTGGATCATCCACATCCTCGCCCTCTGATGTGTGCTCTGCCTCACCTGTGGGTGCTGCAGTTCTGGCTGCAGCACTGTGTGCCACTGACACATCAGGGACCGGAGGTGGATTGTCGGCCACACCGTGTGCCAGTGACACATCAGGTGCAGGAGTAGAAATGTATGCTGCACTGTGAGGCACAGACACACCAAGGGGCGCAGATGGGGATGGTGTAGGAGCAGCAGCATCCATCGGCGCCAGGCCTTGTGGCAGCAATGCCATGATGAGGATCTGCAGGGCATGGTATATCCTAGCTACATTTTGCTGATGTGCAGCAGTGACAGCCAACCTTTCCGCCTCTATCCGCACCATGTCCTCCATGAGCCTCCGCATTTGTGCCAAGTCACTGCTGAGATCGCTGGAGCCACTCTGACTTGACAGGTGTTCTTGTCTCCGAATCAGGACTCCAGCGATGTCAGCCAGGGCTCGTTGGAGGCCATGGAGCAGACTGTGGGTGTCCGTCAGGGACTGTAAATGGTCCCCGAAGGGACGTAGACACCCATGGATGGCATCAAGTTTGGCTGCCAGGAGGTCAAACCCCACCCGCACCTGATCAGCCAGCTTCTCTTGGGCCTCTAACACACGGGTTTGGAAGGCCAGGTGTGTTCCGTGGCGGTCTTGGGAGACAGCCGGTGTGGCAGGTGCTGCCCGCTGTGTGGTCTGTGCAGGGGGTGGGGTCTCCTTGATGCAGCTGGGCTGCCCTGATCCTGGAGGTGGGGCGCTGATGCGGCCGATGAGCTCTCTGAGGGCTTCGGTGTCGATGATGGGGTTGTCATCCTCGTCATCAGTGTAGAGTTGTTGGGTCTGCTCTGCAGGTGGTGTTGATGGTCCTTCTGCAATGTTAAGGGGAGATGCTGCATTACATCGTGTTGACATGTTTGTCCAGGCATTGTACAAGTTCACATACAGAATGCAGGACGAGGTACATTGTGGCTGTGTAGGAGGAGATGCCTGTTGGTTGCGGGACAGTTGACATTTCAACACCATCAGGGATGTGAGGTTGTACTTGTGCAGTTTCATCTCACATACCCCTGCTATGCCAAATGTAATTGGCCAGTATCTTCACACAAGCGGCAGCAGTTTCGCCCTCTGTCCTGTTGTTCACGTGTTGCAGTTTGTCCCACACTGTTGTCTATGCTGCTGTGCTCTGACTGTCATATGTGTGTGCTGCAGTTTTGTGAGGGTCGCCCCTGCAGCGCTGAGTCTGCTGCCTCTTGTCCCTTGCAGGCGGTGTGCCTTTGACTTCTGTGTCCATGCAGTGTTGAGACGTTACCAGTCTTGGGTGGATGTGTGTCTTGGTGGGAGTGGGGACTGTGGGGCATGGTGTGTCCGCAGCTGTGTTGTTGACGTCAGGGGTTGATTGTGCATGTGGACGTGTCAGAGTGTGACCTGCTCCTTTACGGATGTGGTCCACACACCTCAGCGTTGTTGCGAGCACCATGTCATGGTAATCGGACTGCAGGCATGGTATTCGTCATGCAGTGTCACTTACATTGTCAGTGTGGCTCACGGAGCAGCAGCTTAGCTGGGTTCAGCACATGTGCATGGGTTGTATGTGAGCTGTGTGATGTGTGGGGTGGGCCCACTCTGGGCAGATGGTCGAGGGTGACGTACTTGGTGTTTCTATGTGTGCTGCAGTATGGCAAGGGGATCAGGGACATGATCCGTAGTCATTGTGGGTGTGCAGTGTGGTCTGCTTATTTGTGCATGTGTGCCATTGTGCCCATCTCCCCCCGTCCCCCCAGTCCCTGGTCACTACTCACCCTGCTGCTGTTGTGTCCGGTCCTGTAGAGCAGTGTCCGGGCCCCCAACTCCTGCCACCGTATCCACACTGATGACTGTGGGCACCATCTCGTCCAGCTCCTCCTGCAGTGCAGGACTCCCACCTCCAGTCTGCATTGCTGCTTTGAGGTTGTTGGCGAGTTTGCTCTTGGTTTTGCGCTTGATATCAGTCAATCGCCTCTTGACCTCGTCCATTGACCTCCTCTGCACTCCGACAGCATTCACCTTGTCCAAGATGGACTGCCATATTCCATTTCTTGTGCCCAGTGACAAGGTGGAGGTGATGAACAGTTGTTGATGGTGTCCTATCACCTCCGTGACCAGGATCTGATTCTCCTGCAGGCTGAACTGCGGCTTCCTCTTCTTCTTGTCCTTCCCTGTCCCCGAGGGCCCTGGCTGGGGCTCCGGGGGGCTTGTGGGGTTCTGATCGTCCCCTGTGCCTGCTCCGCCTGACTCCATCATGCTTCGCTGTTGGTGCCTGACGTGTGTGTATTGCAGGCCTTGCGCGCCTTATCGCGGATTGTCTCTTCGCGATTGGGCCCATCACAACTTCTTTCGCGTTAAGCTTTGAATTTTTATCGCCGTCGCTCTAGTTGTTTCGCGGACATTTTCCGAGTTTGCGTGCGAATATCGCACGGTATCGCCGTGTTGGGAATGCCACGTTGACACGGCGTTATTTTCACGTGATGGGCTGCGATGTGAGAAGTTGCGGTAGGCTATTCTGGCGATGTTTATCGCACGTTCTTGTGAATATAGCCCTCAGTCAGGAAACAGCAGACAGGAACAGCCAGCTCAAGAATAGGAGACAGCAGCATGGGCCTCTCCTCACACCAGAAACTCTGCAACAACAACCACCAGCAGCAGCCACCTACCCCCTCCCACAGGGAACCTCAATTATACCCTCTAACCCAAAAGACCAACCCGCGATTGTGTCATAACTGACAATTTCTTCTCATCTGATTGGTTGCGGAAGGGGCTGTACTGTCACACCACTCTCGTCATGTCACTTTATTCAGGGAATTCATTGCTCGTTTATTCATCTTATCAACTTCCAACCCAGGAAATACAATTTCAAGCCACTGTCGTAGTACACATTTCTTCCATCCTGGTCATGTAACAAACTCTGTATCACGTTTGTCCATCTGTGCAGCTCTCGAAGGAAGTGTTCCTTCTCTCGAAGATTATTTTGTTTCTCCATGCAAACTCTTGGCAGGCACATAGGACCCGTGAAGGACACTTGTCTTCCACCTTCCCCTTCACGCTCGGAATTAAACCGCATTTATTTTCTTTCATTAACCCAAACATTTCCGGTGGAGCAGAAAACCATACTTCTACGGAAAACAAACACAGTCATTATTAATCACTTATAATGCTATACCATAACGCACCCACCCTGTGTTGCATCTACCCATGCGCAACCCAAGTTAATATTATTTTCCAAGCAAGCATTAATAAATGTATTAAAGCTGCATTAGTCCTTTTTACTCACATTAGTCAAAAGCATTTGCGGCCTACTCCAGTGCTTATAGTTCGCGCTTGCGCAGTAGCAACTTCCTTCATGTTAGGCCCTTTTACGCACACGTTTTTCACAGCTCACAGTTAATAAGTGTTATTGAGGGTTCATGTTGAGCAGGTTTCATTTCGCGAAAACCCTGCTCCATCAATCTCCCCTTTGATGGCGTCCTTGAGCCATCACTAAAATACCCACCAATACAAATTATCACTTTTAGAAAGCAGTCTTTCTCTCTCAATTCATCATAATCCCGTCTAAATCCTTAATCATTTCATAGTAATTTCCTTTCCTGTCCTCTAATTCTATCTCTTCTCTCTTTCTCTTTCTTGCTCTTCGTTTAACATCAGGTGACTCCTTCTTACACTTACAACATTTATATAGCAGGAAAATCATTAGTATCACTGTAGCCACTGCAATGATTGGTGTTAGTATTCTCCCTAATACACTATTTCCAAAAGTAGCAAACCAATTTCCCACAGAGGAGAAACTCTTACCAAGTTTCTCCCAAGCACCATCAACCTTCAGTTCAGCCAATATGTTCTCGAAGATTTGTATTATTTCTGATATATCCCTCTAGACTCTTACTCTTATCAGGGATATATGTGCAACATTGTTGTATTTTCAACATATTGCAGACTCCACCTTCTTTGGCCAATAATACATCAAGGGCAAGTCGATTTTGTAAAACCATAGACCTAATTGCAACCATTTCAGTATCAATCATCAAAAACCCACCAGCAGTGTCTGTTGATAAACGATCAACCACTGTGGACAATATTCTAATTTTATGTGAATTTAGAATGACTCCAACTGAAGGTATCAATGCTCCAAAAATATCTCCCATAAATTCTGAAAAACTTGCTCCCCTTTTACAACGTGTTAATCCATTCTTTACTTCATTGATTCCGTCATTCTTGTTCAGGTGATACACCTTAGGAAAAACTATGCCCATATAACAACATCCATACCAATGTGCGGGCAACCTATAGTAGGCATTCTTACCAGACACATAATAGATTCCCGGAAAGACAGGATCAGTTTCTCCTCTTATTCCCCATCCTCCCGTAATTAGGAAAACATGATCACACTCGCTAGAACCAATGAAATAGTTGTTAAATTCAGTTTTTAATCTAAGCAAGCAAAGCTTCCCTCTATGATGCCAATCCAGAGTCATGGCAGCGTATGTCTCACCCTTTTTATAATTTCCTTCTCTATAAGCCCATGGAGGTACATGAGACTTTTGCTCAGCAGCTTTTCTCTTACAATCTTGCCTTCTATCCTCTACCATGTTAATCAATTCTATTTCTTCAAACCGCAAACTGCAGGTTAAATTATTCCGATGTGCATATATATATGTTACATATACTATATTGTTTTTGTTGAATGGAAAAATTCCCCCATAAATTCTGAATCTTTAGCACTACTTACCCTATTCATGTTCTTTCTCAAGGGAATTTCTGAAAATACTAAATCCATGTTAGAATAATAATATTGTAAACTACCCTTCTCATAGAAAAGACTTGTTAGGACACTACAAGACACTCCATATGTTAAAGGTAGGTGATGATAAGTCACCCCTCTGAGACAGACGATGGTAATTGCATACACACATAGCAGTCTCTCACATCCATCATGTCCACATATTCATACAACAACTTAGTAAAAACATTTAATGAAAAGTCATTACTTGACTTATCCTGATGATAGATACTGTCATCTATCATTCTCTCTATGTTAGTATCTGAGACTTCTTTAAGACCTTTAGAATCTATTTTCTCACTCATCACACTGTTAGTATTATTATTTCCATTAGCTAACATAAAGACAGGCACAATAACAACACCAACATTAGTAATAGAATACTAAAGAAGCAAGCATTAATACATCTACATTTAAAACTACGATTTTGATATCCAGTCTCTGTTGCATCTGCCATTTCTAGAAGAATTTGTATCAATTCTCAAAAAAAATCTATTAAACTATCTAAGGTAGTACTTTAGAACTATTAAACTATCAAAGGTAGTGTATCCAAACACTTTAAACCTTCTTTCTTCACCCCCTCTTTTTCTTTGTTTTTTTTTCTTATATCTTCACAACCTTTAGTTAAATTTCTGCTTCAGTTCTCTGCACTCCTCCGAATGAACTTTCAAATTTCAGCACCCTAGTTTACACAGTTCTTTTAGGGTGGCTCGTAACTGTTTGCGTCACTTGGTTCCACACCAGCCTTTTCTTTGCTCTGATCTGTGTGCTCAATTTCTTCCAACACCACATAATTCCATTCAGATGCTGTGTATTTCTTGTTCGGAACTCGTGCTCTTTTTGTTTTCCGAACTGTATCTTCTTCCAACTCACTTTGTCCAGTTTTGCTTGATACTTCTACTATTGTGTCCGGTGTTTTCTTTTTTAGAGTGTATTTCATTCTTTTCACTCCCTTTGGCCACACATCATCTTTTCTGGCTTTCTTAACCTTCAAAGTTTCCTCTGTTTCAGTGTCAAATTCACAATTCCTCTTATTCAATTCTTTTCTTTGTTGCACTTGCTTTTTCTCTTTATTCAACACTTCTCCATCATTGACTTCAACAGCAGTCTTACGAACCCCAGTAGCTGGTGCCCACTTTATTCGACTTTGTTCAGGTTCAATCACATGTTCAACAGTTTCAGGATCTGTACCTTCGGGCTCTGTAGCCTCAGGCTCTGCAGCTTCTGTCTCTACCTGACTCTCTGGCAGTTGCTGTTCTTCCTCTTCCAGTCTTTCAAGTGGACTTGGGACTCTTCTTTTAAGGCTCGCATGTATCCAATTTGGCAAGACACCACACTTCACTGCTGTCGTTGTCACCAGTATTACTTGGTATAGCCCATGCCACCGAGGCTCCAAACACGACTTTCTTATTTGTTTCTTCACTAGGATCCACTCTCCTGGACTTAAATCATGTGCTTGCTCTTGTTGGGTTGTGGTTGCAACTTCTCCAACCTGAGGAGACACAGAACGCACCACATCAGCCAATCCTTTGCAATAATCGAGCACTAGATCATCAGTGAAATTCATCAGTTGATTTGCTGGTACAATCGGCTGTCTCATTGCTCTCCCCATTATGAATTTGTGGGGGGATAATCCAGTCTTTTTATCAGGAATGCTTCTCAGACTCATCAATACCAAGTGTAAAGCATCTGGGCATTTCAGTGCTGTGGGTGCACACACCTTTGATAGTCTGGATTTAATAGTGCCTTTAATCTGCTCGACCACACCTGAGGCTTCTGGTCGATAGGCACAATGCAGCTTTTGTTCAATTTGTAGTGCTGCGCAAATCATCCAAATTATTTCATTATTAAAATGTGTACCTCTATCCGTTTCTAGAGAGACTGAAAATCCAAATCTAGGAATGATCTTTCTCAAAAGCAATTTAACAACTGTTAAACTATCATTTCTTCTTGTTGGATAAGCTTCCACCCAACGAGAAAACAGACAAACCACAACCAACACATATTTCAGTCCATTACAAGAAGGGAGCTCTATGAAGACAACCTGTAACCATGTAAACGGTCCTGCTGCTTTTCTAATTTGTCCCCAACTAACAACAGTCTTTCTCCCTGGTTTCTGCTGCTGGCAAACTATGCATCTTTGGCAAAGATTCTCTGCAATGACCCTGAACTTAGGGTTATACCAGGACTGCTTGAAGAGTCTAATCATGGCATCTCTTCCCACATGTGTCAATCCATGGTACATCCTGGCCATCCGAGACAATAGGCAGTCTGGCATTACTAGCCTAACATCTGTACACACCCACACTTCATCCTCAACTCTTCGTGTACAACCTGATTTAATCAAAATCTCTTTTTCTTCCTCACTGGCCTCTCCCTGCAACTGTCTAATTACTGTCTAATTTCCTCCCATGTCTCTACAGAAGAGAACATCAAGTGACAATTTGTATTCTTTTTCTCTGTTCCCTTGTTGATTGAAATTGAATTTTGTGCGCAGAAACGAGCCACTTGGTCTGCGTATCTGTTCCCACTGGTCACATAATCATTTCCTGATTTATGTGCCGAACATTTGACTACTGCAATCTCTTTGGGCAACTGTAATGCATCCAGCAAATCTTTTACATCTTTGCTGTTTCTAATTGGAGATCCTGAAGAAGTCAGGAACCCACGTTGCATCCACAATTGTCCAAAATCATGCACCACCCCAAAACCATATTGACTATCCGTAAATATTTTTACTCTCAAATTTTTGCCAATTATGCAAGCCCTGGTCAAAGCGACCAGTTCCGAAATTTGTGCTGAATTTACCCTTTTTAGACAAGATGCTTCAAGAACCATGGCCACTATACACACAGCATAGGAAGCACGCAAAACACTTCTTTCATTCCTCAAACAAGAACCATCTACAAACATTACACAATCTGATTCTGGCAATGGTGTATCTTTTATATCAGGCCTTGGTTTGGTGCACAGCTCTGTCACATCCAAACAATCATGATCTGCTTCATCCATCACTTCTTCACAACTTGTACTCGGCAACAAGGTTGCTGGATTCAGTGCCATGCATCTCGTTACTGTAACATTCTCAGCACCCAAGATCACTCTCTCATATCTAGTCAAACGACTACTCGTGAGATGTTGTGTTCTCGTTCGTGTCAATAAAAGTTCAACAGAATGTGGCACATATACTTTCACTGGATGTCCCATCACAATTGATTCACTCTGCTCAAGACTCACACAAGTAGCAGCCACTGCTTTCAAACAACCTGGCAATGCTGCAGCCACTGAGTCCAAAGTAGCAGAGAAATATGCCACTGGACGACGCGCCATTCCATGTGTCTGCGTCAAAACTGAAAGTGCACATCCATCTTTCTCGCAACAGAACAACGCAAAATCTTTACAATAATCTGGCATTCCCAACGCAGGTGCTCGACAAAGACTGTCTCACAATTCAATAAAAGCCTTCATGCTTTCTTCATTCAATTGGATTGAATCGACTACATCTTTATGAGTCAATCTCTGTAATGGCTTGTCTATCAGTGAGAAACCACTGATCCACTGTCTGCAGTATCCAACCATGCCCAGAAACATTCGAACTTCTTTCTGTGTTCTGGGAGGACCCATTTGCAAGATCATAGCAATCCGATCTTGTGATACTTTCCTGACTCCTTTCTCAATTTTGTGTCCCAAATAGTGAACCTCTTTCTGGCAAAATTGCAATTTCGCTGGTGACACTTTATGCCCACCTACTGCCAAATGGTTCACTAGAGGAATTGTATCTGTCACACATGCCTCTCATGTCTTTGATGCCACCAATAGGTCATCTATGTATTGCACCAATACTGAGTCTTCTGGCATTACCAATGACTCCAGGCACTTTTTCAAAATCTGATTGAGAATTGAAGGACTCTCTGTGTACCCTTGAGGAACTCGGCACCATGCCAAAACACGGTCTCCGAACCGGAAAGCAAAAAGATATTGACTATCCGGATGTAAGGGTATCGAGAAAAATGCTTGGCACAATTCAATCACTGTGAACCATTCTGCATCACTGGGGATTTGATAAAGAATCACTGCTGGGTTTGGCACTATCGGACAACAGGGTACCACAATCTTGTTCACCTTTCTCAGGTCTTGCACGATCTTATACTTGCCACTTGGTTTCTTAATTCCCATAATAGGTGAATTACAAGGACTCCCTAATATCTCTCTCAGAATACCCTGGTCAATCATTTCTTCAATTAGAGGAGTAACTCCTGCAATAGTCTCAGGACTCATTTTATACTGTGGTGTTTTTGGAAATTCTGCTCCTTGTTTGACGAAATTTGAATAGGATCAACTCCTTTCATTAATCCAATGTTTTCCCTGTAAAATCCCACACATCAGTCATCACTATATCTTTCAATTCAACAGGCAAATCCTTCGCTGTAAATAAAGGATATAAATCATTCACTTCTGTCCCTTGAAAGCAACATCCTCATCTGGCGTTTGAAAAGCAATGCCATCTGGTGTACATTAGATGGTGCAATTCATTTTACACAACAAGTCTCTACCTAAAAGGTTTACCGGACTCGTGTCACACACCACAAACTGATACAAATCTCTAAACTCTCCAATGTGAACCACCATTGGTTTGGTCACCGGGGTTTTAATAAGCTTATTTGAGACTCCTACAACTTGGATAGTTTCTCCCGAGAGGGGTTGGTTTGGAATTTCTTCTGCTTTTACAGTAGAACGGGGAGCACCAGTGTCCACTAGGAATGTAATATAATAACCTTCCACTTTCCGATCCACAAAAGGACCAGACTTATCTACCTCCAGAGATGCGCCAAGCAAGCACTCTTCCTCCCCCCTCAGGCACTGTCATTGAGATGAATCTAAATCACTCTCAGGACACTGTAACCAATATTGTGAAACCATTTGTACATTTTGATTCTTACCAACTTGTTCACCCACATGAAATCCAGCATTCGCACTGCAGCTTTGTACCTGAGCATTCACATTATTAGGCATAGGAGCTTGAGGTACTTGTACTTGTTGTACCTCCTGTACCTGTGGTGTAACTACCTGTTGCTGCTGCAGCTGTTGTTGATTCATAACCACTTCATTCTGCATCTGTGGATTGAAGTTTTGAACCATTCCATTATTTCATAAAAAGAACTTACACTCGTTCTTCTAATGTCCCATCTTCCCACGCGCATGACATGGATATTTCTTTTTTGTCTCTTCTCTATTATTTTTACCTTTGCCTTTTCCCTGAATCTGCACTTGAACACCACCATTTGGTACAACATTCATATTAGGTACCTGACCATTCTGAAAATTCTGATTCTGCCCTTTCACTTGAAAACCTGTTTGAGAATAATCAACAAAATTTCCATTTTTCTGTGTGCTGTCTTCACCTGTGCCCACATAATTTTCTCTTTCAATTTCTTATGTCTTGATTCAATATTGTCACTACAGTATTTTGCATACCTCAGAATTTCCTCTACTGTCTTGTTTTGCCAACAAATCAGATGCTGTTGTATCATATTTCTCATTTCTGGTTTCAATCCAAACACAAACTTATACACAAAATGTCCCAAATCTTTGTCAGTTATGCTCTCAAAACCACTGTACTATTTAAACACCTGTAAAAGTCTCTCATAATAAGCATGTACTGATTCTTTCGAATCCTGTGTTGTCCTGTCAATCTTAACCCAATCTGTTTCTTTTGGGGAAATCTTACACTTCAAGTAAGTAATTACTTGATTATATTTCTTCATCACCTCTTCCGAAGGTGCTCCAGTTTTAACATCTCTAGGATATTCCTCTTTTGGCCAATCGACTGCAATCTTACACTCAGTCCATAAGTCAGCTGAAACTTCAATGCCAAACAAACCATCCAAATTTTTCAAGAAAACCTTTGAAACCTTTACAAACCTCTCTTCCTGCTTGTACCACTCAACAGGCTTTTCTCTTAATATGGGAAATTCATTTGTAAAAGACAATATATCCTGTCTTGACCAAGGAATATGAACAAATCCGCCACCTGGAACTTCTCTCATTGGATATATCATTTCAGCAGACTCTGTCTCTCTTAACGGAAGCAAAGGAGATGCAGTTGCACCTTTATTTGCAAGCATTTCTTCTTTCTTTTTCGCCCATCTGCCTTTCCATCATTCCAATTCACCCCATCTTTTCAGAGTATTAATCAATTCTTTTATCTGCAATCATTTACCAGATGCATTCAAACTCTCTAGAGCCTTATCACTAAAGTACAACTTATATGTCTTTTGTAAAGCCTTTGATTTCTCAATATTCACTCCATATTCCTGTGCAGCTTCTGCAAACCTTTCATGCTAATTTTTCGCTCTCAATGTAATATTTTTACACAAGAATAACAACTCATCTTCCTGATATTTACTCAATCTTTTTGGGCTTATTGTACAAATAATCATATCTTCCAGATCTACTCTTAGTCTACCTACATCCATACTCGGTTTAGACTTATTAGGCACCATTCCTCTAATCCAATCATCCAACTCCTCTGGTGAAGGTCCCACTGAACCCCCTGATACTGGAATTGTTTCTTTCACATTCTGCATTAATCTTCTAGGATCCATTTGCACAGCCCTTTTTGGTGTTTCTATCACATTCTGCTTCTCTGAAATGTCAATCAGTGATGTTCCCATCTCATTTGATCCTGATCCACTACCATTCCTAACACTATTCACTGGAACTGTCAATGCATGCACCCTCAAAATATTTTGACCTTCACTATACAATGGGACTATAGGACCAATTGTCACCGGAACTGACAACGCCTCTGCATTTAAATTCATCTGATTAATTTTTTGTGTCAATTCTTCCTTTGCTTTATTAAGCTCATCAATCTCTCTCTCCTGTGAAACTCGTGTAGCATGTGAAGACTGTGGAGCTAACGGAACTTGTGAAGCTTGTAAAACCTGTGGAACTTCTATCTCAATTAATGGTGCACTCGGAGTAATCCCTTCCGGACTCTCCTGATAAGGGGGAGGTCTTTTCAGAAACATTTCATCCAGTAACTCATCATCAATTTCATTCGGATCTATATCTAGTTCTGTACCTTCTATATTATTATTTTTCTCTTTGCATTTCCCTCCATTCTGATCTTCAGCAACCATCACCGGATATAACCCTTCTGTGATTACATCTCTCCTCCATCTTTTCATCTGTGCATCCCATTTAGCCTCTGAATACCATCTCATTGTATTCTTATATTTTATCCCATTCCTATCTCTCTCTCTCCTGTACGCCTCATGTTCCCATTCTTCAAGCGCCTCATACTGCATAGGTCTGGGATTCAGTTTCAACGAATTCATTCTTCTCCTCAAATTTTCCAAAATCCTTACATTAAAGGTACCATGCTCTGGAAAAGCTAAAACTTCATCACCTTCCGTATACTTCACCCAATACTCCAACCATGTACATGAATGATATCCATGCTCCAACAACATATAAGAAGCAGGCGACCTAGGAGGAGGTATAGGAACTCCTTCTCTAGTAACTATTGGCCTATCTTTTCTAAAGAAAGTCTGTATCATCTTTACCAACTTCATTTCCAACTCTCTCTTTTCGCTAGCTATTTCAGAAATCAAGGAAATCCTTCCGTAATTCTACTCAAGCTATTTGCTCACACTTGTCCAATACCAGCGCGACTCACACCAACCAACCAATCACAGCACAATACTCTCTAATTACGCACCCACTGTCTGACCAATGACAGTGCTGGGTTTTTTTTGTGACGTCAGTATAACTCCTACAACTGACCCTCCCTTTACAAAATAATACAGCAATGTACTACAAAGTCTTCCTAAATAAATTCTTATTAGAAACGACACAAAACACTGCTACTTTGTCTGCTCCACTAAGTAAAGCGATAGTTCGTCCACTCAAAGAGATCCTTTTACAACCAGTAGAATAACGACCAGCGTCACTCTACTCTCAATCAAGTGAAAAGAGGTCTTGGTACTACTTTAGGTGTACTTTCTAAAGTTTCGGAAGAGGATTTTCACTATTACAACCAGCTTACTCACTTACTTCAGAATAGGTCCCTTAGATAATATCAACAACCTCTCATTGTTCAATATTACAACAACAGACAAAGTACTTCTCTAGTGTGTTACTTTCCACACTCTTCCTCTGCTGCTAAAATAACATCCCGGGATCTTAGGCAACTCCGTTCCCGTACTTCCAGACTACATAAAACAAGATGTTAAAACTTCATATTAGTAACCCAAATCATGAATTCAACCATTAATTTGCCAAAATAGTCAATTAAAACCATCAAGCTGCTACCAAAACTGATCTGAGACTAATACATTTCCACAGACAAGGCCCAAATTCATTACCCAACAAGTCCCTTCACGCTGGGTGAGTGTAAAACCGGACTTACCAAATATCCTGATTATATTGTCATCATCTCTGCTTATAATTTGTGGCGATGCAATCTTTATTTATGTTGACAGGGTCTGGCAAACTAATACCTAATTCTATTGTACTTATAATTCAAGACTAAACACCTAAAAAAGACAAACTCAATTGTATATTTATAATTCTTTATCTAAATAATGTGAAAATGCTCATCAATACCAAATACAGTATGAATCATAGACCATCATGAGAAACAAAATTAGAGAAATTACAATAGATCGCATCTCAATAACTGTGCAAAAAGGAGTGGAAAGGCGAAGAGACAAAAGGTTCAGAGACAAAAATACTTTTGCAAATGGTTATACAAATTCAGTTTTCTGTTTATACTAACCCAATAGAAAATAGGAAAACTACTCTCTGGCCACGAGAGCAGTAAGGCCCCTCAAAAATATTTGAAGAGGCAAAGACTAAGGGGCCGATTCCGATCTCGGTCGGAGGCGCACCTAACACTATTCGGCCGGGAAAAAAGCCAGGCGAATGCCTGTTTCCCGACCGATCCGCACATTAGTCCAAACGAGCAAGTACGATGCGCACAACTGCATAGATTCCGACCCAGTCGTACTCACCCAAAGCAGGTCCTGTTATCCGACCGAGGCGGATCCGGAAACGCAAAATCGAGTCGCACGGAAGCCAAAATGCAGCCCCGTCTGGCCGGACAAGTACGATGCGCTTTCCGTACGCGCCGAACCCGTCGCTACGCACGGCACGTCAAAGCATCCGGGAGAGGTGCACATAAGCTCCGATTCGTGCCACAACACGATCCACGGCTACGAGACGAACACGCCAGCGACGAGGCGAAGCAAAGAGAAAGACGAACGAGACGAACCAACCATGAATCCCATCGTGCCGATCCTACCAATATTCTACATCTACTACCGGAACAGGCACGGACGCATACGGCGCAGAAGGTAAGTCAGACACCAACCACAAAAACAAACTACACGTACCCGACATATCACACACACACAGAGGGATGCAGAAATTACTTACACCAGCAACAGCAGCACCATAGGGGCGGGATGGCCATCAGCAATGCCACATATACACATAGGGGCCTGGATGCCCACCACCACTACCACCCCTACTCAGGGGGTGCCAGATGCCTACCACTACTACCACCTCTACCCAGGGTGTGCCAGATGCCTACCACTACTACCACCCCTACCCAGGGGGTGCCAGATGCCTACCACTACTACCACCCTTACCCAGGGGGTGCCAGATGCCTACCACTACTACCACCTCTACCCATGGGGGGCTGGATGCCTGTCACTACTACCACCCCTACCCATGGGGGGCTGGATGCCTACCACCACTACCACCCCTACCCAGGGGGTGCCAGATGCCTACTACTACTACCACCTCTACCCATGGGGGGCTGGATGCCTGTCACTACTACCACCTCTACCCAGGGGGGCTGGATGCCTACCACCACTACCACCCCTACCCAGGGGGTGCCAGATGCCTACCACTACTACCACCTCTACCCATGGGGGGCTGGATGCCTACCACCACTACTACCCCTACCCAGGGGTGCCAGATGCCTACCACTACTACCACCTCTACCCATGGGGGCTGGATGCCTGTCACTACTACCACCCCTACCCAGGGGGTGCCAGATGCCTACCACCACTACCACCTCTACCCAGGGTGTGCCAGATGCCTACCACTACTACCACCCCTACCCAGGGGCCGCCAGATGCCTACCACTACTACCACCTCTACCCATGGGGGGCTGGATGCCTGTCACTACTACCACCCCTACCCAGGGGTGCCAGATGCCTACCACTACTACCACCTCTACCCATGGGGGCTGGATGCCTGTCACTACTACCACCCCTACCCAGGGGGTGCCATATGCCTACCACTACTACCACCTCTACCCATGGGGGGCTGGATGCCTGTCACTACTACCACCCCTACCCAGGGGGTGCCAGATGCCTACCACTACTACCACCTCTACCCATGGGGGGCTGGATGCCTGTCATTACTACCACCTCTACCCAGGGGATGCCAGATGCCTACCACTACTAACACCTCTACCCATGGGGGGCTGGATGCCTGTCACTACTACCACCTCTACCCAGGGGATGCCAGATGCCTACCACTACTACCACCTCTACCCATGGGGGGCTGGATGCCTGTCACTACTACCACCCCTACCCATGGGGGCTGGATGCCTACCACCACTACCACCCCTACCCAGGGGGTGCCAGATGCCTACCACTACTACCACCTCTACCCAGGGTGTGCCAGATGCCTACCACTACTACCACCTCTACCCATGGGGGCTGGATGCCTGTCACTACTACCACCCCTACCCAGGGGGTGCCAGATGCCTACCACCACTACCACCTCTACCCAGGGGGTGCCAGATGCCTACCACTACTACCACCCCTACCCAGGGTGTGCCAGATGCCTACCACTACTACCACCCCTACCCAGGGGGTGCCAGATGCCTACCACTACTACCACCCTTACCCAGGGGGTGCCAGATGCCTACCACTACTACCACCTCTACCCATGGGGGGCTGGATGCCTGTCACTACTACCACCCCTACCCATGGGGGGCTGGATGCCTGTCACTACTACCACCTCTACCCAGGGGGGCTGGATGCCTACCACCACTACCACCCCTACCCAGGGGGTGCCAGATGCCTACCACTACTACCACCTCTACCCATGGGGGGCTGGATGCCTACCACCACTACCACCCCTACCCAGGGGGTGCCAGATGCCTACCACTACTACCACCTCTACCCATGGGGGGCTGGATGCCTGTCACTACTACCACCCCTACCCAGGGGGTGCCAGATGCCTACCACCACTACCACCTCTACCCAGGGTGTGCCAGATGCCTACCACTACTACCACCCCTACCCACGGGGCGCCAGATGCCTACCACTACTACCACCTCTACCCATGGGGGGCTGGATGCCTGTCACTACTACCACCCCTACCCAGGGGGTGCCAGATGCCTACCACTACTACCACCTCTACCCATGGGGGGCTGGATGCCTGTCACTACTACCACCCCTACCCAGGGGGTGCCAGATGCCTACCACTACTACCACCTCTACCCATGGGGGGCTGGATGCCTGTCACTACTACCACCTCTACCCAGGGGGTGCCAGATGCCTACCACCACTACCACCTCTACCCATGGGGGGCTGGATGCCTGTCACTACTACCACCCCTACCCAGGGGTGCCAGATGCCTACCACTACTACCACCTCTACCCATGGGGGGCTGGATGCCTGTCACTACTACCACCTCTACCCAGGGATGCCAGATGCCTACCACTACTACCACCTCTACCCATGGGGGGCTGGATGCCTGTCACTACTACCACCTCTACCCAGGGGATGCCAGATGCCTACCACTACTACCACCTCTACCCATGGGGGCTGGATGCCTGTCACTACTACCACCCCTACCCATGGGGGCTGGATGCCTACCACCACTACCACCCCTACCCAGGGGTGCCAGATGCCTACCACTACTACCACCTCTACCCAGGGGATGCCAGATGCCTACCACTACTACCACCTCTACCCATGGGGGGATGGATGCCTGTCACTACTACCACCTCTACACAGGGGATGCCAGATGCCTACCACTACTACCACCTCTAACCATGGGGGGCTGGATGCCTGTCACTACTACCACCCCTACCCATGGGGGGCTGGATGCCTACCACCACTACCACCCCTACCCAGGGGGTGCCAGATGCCTACCACTACTACCACCTCTACCCAGGGTGTGCCAGATGCCTACCATTACTACCACCTCTACCCATGGGGGGCTGGATGCCTGTCACTACTACCACCCCTACCCAGGGGGTGCCAGATGCCTACCACCACTACCACCTCTACCCAGGGTGTGGCAGATGCCTACCACTACTACCACCCCTTCCCAGGGGGTGCCAGATGCCTACCACTACTACCACCTCTACCCATGGGGGGCTGGATGCCTGTCACTACTACCACCCCTACCCATGGGGGGCTGGATGCCTGTCACTACTACCACCTCTACCCAGGGGGGCTGGATGCCTACCACCACTACCACCCCTACCCAGGGGGTGCCAGATGCCTACCACTACTACCACCTCTACCCATGGGGGGCTGGATGCCTACCACCACTACCACCCCTACCCAGGGGTGCCAGATGCCTACCACTACTACCACCTCTACCCATGGGGGGCTGGATGCCTGTCACTACTACCACCCCTACCCAGGGGTGCCAGATGCCTACCACCACTACCACCTCTACCCAGGGTGTGCCAGATGCCTACCACTACTACCACCCCTACCCAGGGGGCGCCAGATGCCTACCACTACTACCACCTCTACCCATGGGGGGCTGGATGCCTGTCACTACTACCACCTCTACCCAGGGATGCCAGATGCCTACCACTACTACCACCTCTACCCATGGGGGCTGGATGCCTGTCACTACTACCACCCCTACCCATGGGGGGCTGGATGCCTACCACCACTACCACCCCTACCCAGGGGGTGCCAGATGCCTACCACTACTACCACCTCTACCCAGGGTGTGCCAGATGCCTACCACTACTACCACCTCTACCCATGGGGGGCTGGATGCCTGTCACTACTACCACCCCTACCCAGGGGGTGCCAGATGCCTACCACCACTACCACCTCTACCCAGGGGGTGCCAGATGCCTACCACTACTACCACCCCTACCCAGGGTGTGCCAGATGCCTACCACTACTACCACCCCTACCCAGGGGGTGCCAGATGCCTACCACTACTACCACCCTTACCCAGGGGGTGCCAGATGCCTACCACTACTACCACCTCTACCCATGGGGGCTGGATGCCTGTCACTACTACCACCCCTACCCATGGGGGGCTGGATGCCTGTCACTACTACCACCTCTACCCAGGGGGCTGGATGCCTACCACCACTACCACCCCTACCCAGGGGGTGCCAGATGCCTACCACTACTACCACCTCTACCCATGGGGGCTGGATGCCTACCACCACTACCACCCCTACCCAGGGGTGCCAGATGCCTACCACTACTACCACCTCTACCCATGGGGGCTGGATGCCTGTCACTACTACCACCCCTACCCAGGGGGTGCCAGATGCCTACCACCACTACCACCTCTACCCAGGGTGTGCCAGATGCCTACCACTACTACCACCCCTACCCACGGGGCGCCAGATGCCTACCACTACTACCACCTCTACCCATGGGGGGCTGGATGCCTGTCACTACTACCACCCCTACCCAGGGGGTGCCAGATGCCTACCACTACTACCACCTCTACCCATGGGGGCTGGATGCCTGTCACTACTACCACCCCTACCCAGGGGGTGCCAGATGCCTACCACTACTACCACCTCTACCCATGGGGGGCTGGATGCCTGTCACTACTACCACCTCTACCCAGGGGATGCCAGATGCCTACCACGACTACCACCTCTACCCATGGGGGGCTGGATGCCTGTCACTACTACCACCCCTACCCAGGGGATGCCAGATGCCTACCACTACTACCACCTCTACCCATGGGGGGCTGGATGCCTGTCACTACTACCACCTCTACCCAGGGGATGCCAGATGCCTACCACTACTACCACCTCTACCCATGGGGGGCTGGATGCCTGTCACTACTACCACCTCTACCCAGGGGATGCCAGATGCCTACCACTACTACCACCTCTACCCATGGGGGGCTGGATGCCTGTCACTACTACCACCCCTACCCATGGGGGGCTGGATGCCTACCACCACTACCACCCCTACCCAGGGGGTGCCAGATGCCTACCACTACTACCACCTCTACCCAGGGGATGCCAGATGCCTACCACTACTACCACCTCTACCCATGGGGGGCTGGATGCCTGTCACTACTACCACCTCTACCCAGGGGATGCCAGATGCCTACCACTACTACCACCTCTAACCATGGGGGGCTGGATGCCTGTCACTACTACCACCCCTACCCATGGGGGGCTGGATGCCTACCACCACTACCACCCCTACCCAGGGGGTGCCAGATGCCTACCACTACTACCACCTCTACCCAGGGTGTGCCAGATGCCTACCATTACTACCACCTCTACCCATGGGGGGCTGGATGCCTGTCACTACTACCACCCCTACCCAGGGGGTGCCAGATGCCTACCACCACTACCACCTCTACCCAGGGTGTGGCTGATGCCTACCACTACTACCACACCTTCCCAGGGGGTGCCAGATGCCTACCACTACTACCACCTCTACCCATGGGGGGCTGGATGCCTGTCACTACTACTACCCCTACCCATGGGGGGCTGGATGCCTGTCACTACTACCACCTCTACCCAGGGGGCTGGATGCCTACCACCACTACCACCCCTACCCAGGGGTGCCAGATGCCTACCACTACTACCACCTCTACCCATGGGGGCTGGATGCCTACCACCACTACCACCCCTACCCAGGGGTGCCAGATGCCTACCACTACTACCACCTCTACCCATGGGGGGCTGGATGCCTGTCACTACTACCACCCCTACCCAGGGGGTGCCAGATGCCTACCACCACTACCACCTCTACCCAGGGTGTGCCAGATGCCTACCACTACTACCACCCCTACCCAGGGGGCGCCAGATGCCTACCACTACTACCACCTCTACCCATGGGGGGCTGGATGCCTGTCACTACTACCACCCCTACCCAGGGGGTGCCAGATGCCTACCACTACTACCACCTCTACCCATGGGGGGCTGGATGCCTGTCACTACCACCACCCCTACCCAGGGGTGCCAGATGCCTACCACTACTACCACCTCTACCCATGGGGGGCTGGATGCCTGTCACTACTACCACCTCTACCCAGGGGGTGCCAGATGCCTACCACTACTACCACCTCTACCCATGGGGGCTGGATGCCTGTCACTACTACCACCCCTACCCAGGGGTGCCAGATGCCTACCACTACTACCACCTCTACCCATGGGGGGCTGGATGCCTGTCACTACTACCACCTCTACCCAGGGGATGCCAGATGCCTACCACTACTACCACCTCTACCCATGGGGGGCTGGATGCCTGTCACTACTACCACCTCTACCCAGGGGATGCCAGATGCCTACACCTACTACCACCTCTACCCATGGGGGGCTGGATGCCTGTCACTACTACCACCCCTACCCATGGGGGGCTGGATGCCTACCACCACTACCACCCCTACCCAGGGGGTGCCAGATGCCTACCACTACTACCACCCCTACCCAGGGGCCGCCAGATGCCTACCACTACTACCACCTCTACCCATGGGGGGCTGGATGCCTGTCACTACTACCACCCCTACCCAGGGGGTGCCAGATGCCTACCACTACTACCACCTCTACCCATGGGGGGCTGGATGCCTGTCACTACTACCACCCCTACCCAGGGGGTGCCATATGCCTACCACTACTACCACCTCTACCCATGGGGGCTGGATGCCTGTCACTACTACCACCTCTACCCAGGGGGTGCCAGATGCCTACCACTACTACCACCCCTACCCATGGGGGGCTGCATGCCTGTCACTACTACCACCCCTACCCAGGGGTGCCAGATGCCTACCACTACTACCACCTCTACCCATGGGGGCTGGATGCCTGTCATTACTACCACCTCTACCCAGGGGATGCCAGATGCCTACCACTACTAACACCTCTACCCATGGGGGCTGGATGCCTGTCACTACTACCACCTCTACCCAGGGGATGCCAGATGCCTACCACTACTACCACCTCTACCCATGGGGGGCTGGATGCCTGTCACTACTACCACCCCTACCCATGGGGGGCTGGATGCCTACCACCACTACCACCCCTACCCAGGGGGTGCCAGATGCCTACCACTACTACCACCTCTACCCAGGGTGTGCCAGATGCCTACCACTACTACCACCTCTACCCATGGGGGGCTGGATGCCTGTCACTACTACCACCCCTACCCAGGGGGTGCCAGATGCCTACCACCACTACCACCTCTACCCAGGGGGTGCCAGATGCCTACCACTACTACCACCCCTACCCAGGGTGTGCCAGATGCCTACCACTACTACCACCCCTACCCAGGGGTGCCAGATGCCTACCACTACTACCACCCTTACCCAGGGGGTGCCAGATGCCTACCACTACTACCACCTCTACCCATGGGGGGCTGGATGCCTGTCACTACTACCACCCCTACCCATGGGGGCTGGATGCCTGTCACTACTACCACCTCTACCCAGGGGGGCTGGATGCCTACCACCACTACCACCCCTACCCAGGGGGTGCCAGATGCCTCACCACTACTACCACCTCTACCCATGGGGGGCTGGATGCCTACCACCACTACCACCCCTACCCAGGGGTGCCAGATGCCTACCACTACTACCACCTCTACCCATGGGGGCTGGATGCCTGTCACTACTACCACCCCTACCCAGGGGGTGCCAGATGCCTACCACCACTACCACCTCTACCCAGGGTGTGCCAGATGCCTACCACTACTACCACCCCTACCCACGGGGCGCCAGATGCCTACCACTACTACCACCTCTACCCATGGGGGCTGGATGCCTGTCACTACTACCACCCCTACCCAGGGGTGCCAGATGCCTACCACTACTACCACCTCTACCCATGGGGGGCTGGATGCCTGTCACTACTACCACCCCTACCCAGGGGGTGCCAGATGCCTACCACTACTACCACCTCTACCCATGGGGGCTGGATGCCTGTCACTACTACCACCTCTACCCAGGGGGTGCCAGATGCCTACCACCACTACCACCTCTACCCATGGGGGGCTGGATGCCTGTCACTACTACCACCCCTACCCAGGGGGTGCCAGATGCCTACCACTACTACCACCTCTACCCATGGGGGCTGGATGCCTGTCACTACTACCACCTCTACCCAGGGGATGCCAGATGCCTACCACTACTACCACCTCTACCCATGGGGGCTGGATGCCTGTCACTACTACCACCTCTACCCAGGGGATGCCAGATGCCTACCACTACTACCACCTCTACCCATGGGGGGCTGGATGCCTGTCACTACTACCACCCCTACCCATGGGGGGCTGGATGCCTACCACCACTACCACCCCTACCCAGGGGTGCCAGATGCCTACCACTACTACCACCTCTACCCAGGGGATGCCAGATGCCTACCACTACTACCACCTCTACCCATGGGGGCTGGATGCCTGTCACTACTACCACCTCTACCCAGGGGATGCCAGATGCCTACCACTACTACCACCTCTAACCATGGGGGCTGGATGCCTGTCACTACTACCACCCCTACCCATGGGGGCTGGATGCCTACCACCACTACCACCCCTACCCAGGGGTGCCAGATGCCTACCACTACTACCACCTCTACCCAGGGTGTGCCAGATGCCTACCATTACTACCACCTCTACCCATGGGGGCTGGATGCCTGTCACTACTACCACCCCTACCCAGGGGGTGCCAGATGCCTACCACCACTACCACCTCTACCCAGGGTGTGGCAGATGCCTACCACTACTACCACCCCTTCCCAGGGGTGCCAGATGCCTACCACTACTACCACCTCTACCCATGGGGGCTGGATGCCTGTCACTACTACCACCCCTACCCATGGGGGGCTGGATGCCTGTCACTACTACCACCTCTACCCAGGGGGCTGGATGCCTACCACCACTACCACCCCTACCCAGGGGGTGCCAGATGCCTACCACTACTACCACCTCTACCCATGGGGGGCTGGATGCCTACCACCACTACCACCCCTACCCAGGGGTGCCAGATGCCTACCACTACTACCACCTCTACCCATGGGGGCTGGATGCCTGTCACTACTACCACCCCTACCCAGGGGTGCCAGATGCCTACCACCACTACCACCTCTACCCAGGGTGTGCCAGATGCCTACCACTACTACCACCCCTACCCAGGGGGCGCCAGATGCCTACCACTACTACCACCTCTACCCATGGGGGGCTGGATGCCTGTCACTACTACCACCCCTACCCAGGGGGTGCCAGATGCCTACCACTACTACCACCTCTACCCATGGGGGGCTGGATGCCTGTCACTACCACCACCCCTACTCAGGGGGTGCCAGATGCCTACCACTACTACCACCTCTACCCATGGGGGGCTGGATGCCTGTCACTACTACCACCTCTACCCAGGGGGTGCCAGATGCCTACCACTACTACCACCTCTACCCATGGGGGGCTGGATGCCTGTCACTACTACCACCCCTACCCAGGGGGTGCCAGATGCCTACCACTACTACCACCTCTACCCATGGGGGCTGGATGCCTGTCACTACTACCACCTCTACCCAGGGATGCCAGATGCCTACCACTACTACCACCTCTACCCATGGGGGCTGGATGCCTGTCACTACTACCACCTCTACCCAGGGATGCCAGATGCCTACACCTACTACCACCTCTACCCATGGGGGCTGGATGCCTGTCACTACTACCACCCCTACCCATGGGGGGCTGGATGCTCTACCACCACTACCACCCCTACCCAGGGGGTGCCAGATGCCTACCACTACTACCACCTCTACCCAGGGGATGCCAGATGCCTACCACTACTACCACCTCTACCCATGGGGGGCTGGATGCCTGTCACTACTACCACCCCTACCCAGGGGTGCCAGATGCCTACCACCACTACCACCTCTACCCAGGGTGTGGCAGATGCCTACCACTACTACCACCCCTACCCAGGGGTGCCAGATGCCTACCACTACTACCACCCCTACCCATGGGGGGCTGGATGCCTGTCACTACTACCACCCCTACCCAGGGGGTGCCAGATGCCTACCACTACTACCACCCCTACCCAGGGGATGCGAGATGCCTACCACTACTACCACCTCTACCCATGGGGGCTGGATGCCTGTCACTACTACCACCCCTACCCAGGGGGTGCCAGATGCCTACCACCACTACCACCTCTACCCAGGGTGTGGCAGATGCCTACCACTACTACCACCTCTACCCATGGGGGGCTGGATGCCTGACACTACTACCACCTCTACCCAGGGGGTGCCAGATGCCTACCACTATTACCACCCCTACCCATGGGGGGCTGGATGCCTGTCACTACTACCACCCCTACCCAGGGGGTGCCAGATGCCTACCACTACTACCACCTCTACCCAGGGGATGCCAGATGCCTACCACTACTACCACCTCTACCCATGGGGGCTGGATGCCTGTCACTACTACCACCCCTACCCATGGGGGGCTGGATGCCTACCACCACTACCACCCCTACCCAGGGGTGCCAGATGCCTACCACTACTACCACCTCTACCCAGGGTGTGCCAGATGCCTACCATTACTACCACCTCTACCCATGGGGGCTGGATGCCTGTCACTACTACCACCCCTACCCAGGGGTGCCAGATGCCTACCACCACTACCACCTCTACCCTGGGTGTGGCAGATGCCTACCACTACTACCACCCCTACCCAGGGGTGCCAGATGCCTACCACTACTACCACCTCTACCCATGGGGGCTGGATGCCTGTCACTACTACCACCCCTACCCATGGGGGCTGGATGCCTGTCACTACTACCACCTCTACCCAGGGGGCTGGATGCCTACCACCACTACCACCCCTACCCAGGGGGTGCCAGATGCCTACCACTACTACCACCTCTACCCATGGGGGCTGGATGCCTACCACCACTACCACCCCTACCCAGGGGGTGCCAGATGCCTACCACTACTACCACCTCTACCCATGGGGGCTGGATGCCTGTCACTACTACCACCCCTACCCAGGGGGTGCCAGATGCCTACCACCACTACCACCTCTACCCAGGGTGTGCCAGATGCCTACCACTACTACCACCCCTACCCAGGGGGCGCCAGATGCCTACCACTACTACCACCTCTACCCATGGGGGGCTGGATGCCTACCACTACTACCACCTCTACCCATGGGGGTTGGATGCCTGTCACTACTACCACCCCTACCCAGGGGTGCCAGATGCCTACCACTACTACCACCTCTACCCATGGGGGCTGGATGCCTGTCACTACTACCACCTCTACCCAGGGGGTGCCAGATGCCTACCACTACTACCACCTCTACCCATGGGGGCTGGATGCCTGTCACTACTACCACCCCTACCCAGGGGGTGCCAGATGCCTACCACTACTACCACCTCTACCCATGGGGGCTGGATGCCTGTCACTACTACCACCTCTACCCAGGGGATGCCAGATGCCTACCACTACTACCACCTCTACCCATGGGGGCTGGATGCCTGTCACTACTACCACCTCTACCCAGGGGATGCCAGATGCCTACCACTACTACCAACTCTACCCATGGGGGGCTGGATGCCTGTCACTACTACCACCCCTACCCATGGGGGGCTGGATGCCTACCACCACTACCACCCCTACCCAGGGGGTGCCAGATGCCTACCACTACTACCACCTCTACCCAGGGGATGCCAGATGCCTACCACTACTACCACCTCTACCCATGGGGGGCTGGATGCCTGTCACTACTGCCACCTCTACCCAGGGGATGCCAGATGCCTACCACTACTACCACCTCTACCCATGGGGGGCTGGATGCCTGTCACTACTACCACCCCTACCCATGGGGGCTGGATGCCTACCACCACTACCACCCCTACCCAGGGGTGCCAGATGCCTACCACTACTACCACCTCTACCCAGGGTGTGCCAGATGCCTACCATTACTACCACCTCTACCCATGGGGGGCTGGATGCCTGTCACTACTACCACCCCTACCCAGGGGGTGCCAGATGCCTACCACCACTACCACCTCTACCCAGGGTGTGGCAGATGCCTACCACTACTACCACCCCTACCCAGGGGGTGCCAGATGCCTACCACTACTACCACCCCTACCCATGGGGGGCTGGATGCCTGTCACTACTACCACCCCTACCCAGGGGGTGCCAGATGCCTACCACTACTACCACCCCTACCCAGGGGGTGCCAGATGCCTACCACTACTACCACCCCTACCCAGGGGATGCGAGATGCCTACCACTACTACCACCTCTACCCATGGGGGGCTGGATGCCTGTCACTACTACCACCCCTACCCAGGGGGTGCCAGATGCCTACCACCACTACCACCTCTACCCAGGGTGTGGCAGATGCCTACCACTACTACCACCTCTACCCATGGGGGGCTGGATGTCTGTCACTACTACCACCTCTACCCAGGGGGTGGCAGATGCCTACCACTACTACCACCCCTACCCATGGGGGGCTGGATGCCTGTCACTACTACCACCCCTACCCAGGGGGTGCCAGATGCCTACCACTACTACCACCTCTACCCATGGGGGGCTGGATGCCTACCACCAACAACACCCCCACTCACAGGATGGCTAATACATGACACAACAAGCACACACCAACATAAAGAATGCAACATAAAGACATCCCCCCCAACACCATGACAAGCGTGTGTAGACTGTGTCAAATGCCTACAACACTGAACATGACTTTGAACATACAATGTGACCCCCTATCACATGTGTCACACATAAATGTGTGTGGCCCCCACAATGCAAGCAGACCATGACCACTGTGGCAATGGGGTCCAACCCCCATCATCACAGTGACCAAAATGTAAGTGTGGGGTCCATAGCTGAAGCACATCTTGAACATTGTGGCAATGGGGTCTAAACCCCCATCATCACAGTGACCAAAATGTAAGTGTGGGGCCCATAGCAGAAGCACATCTTGAACATTGTGGCAATGGGGTCCAAACCCCCATCATCACAGTGACCAAAATGTAAGTGTGGGGCCCATAGCTGAAGCACATCTTGAACATTGTGGCAATGGGGTCCAAACCCCCATCATCACAGTGACCAAAATGTAAGTGTGGGGCCCATAGCAGAAGCACATCTTGAACATTGTGGCAATGGGGTCCAAACCCCCATCATCACAGTGACCAAAAGGTAAGTGTGGGGCCCATAGCTGAAGCACATCTTGAACATTGTGGCAATGGGGTCCAAACCCCCAACATCACAGTGACCAAAAGGTAAGTGTGGGGCCCATAGCTGAAGCACATCTTGAACATTGTGGCAATGGGGTCCAAACCCCCATCATCACAGTGATCAAAAGGTAAGTGTGGGGCCCATAGCTGAAGCACATCTTGAACATTGTGGCAATGGGGTCCAAACCCCCATCAACACAGTGACCAAAATGTAAGTGTGGGGCCCATAGCTGAAGCACATCTTGAACATTGTGGCAATGGGGTCCAAACCCCCATCATCACAGTGACCAAAATGTAAGTGTTGACATTGAAAAAGCTGCAACTGCCAAACTGCATGGATGATTCCTGGTCACAGAACAACAAACACATCAGTGGCAAAGTAGTGCTTGTGTCCCATAGCAACATAGATTGGGGGAGGCAAACACTGCAGTGCAAATAAGACATACCTTTGGCCATGTGCAGACAAACATCACCCATGGGGGCTGACACTGTCAACATTCATCAATGACACAATGACAGAAGTGACCATCAGAATGCAGACCCACATATTTGTACCAATGGGCACACAAATGCAGATACCCTGTGGAGACTGTAGATGTGAGGTGAACAGATACCATACCATGGCAGCAATGGGACACACAAACAATGATCATTGTGCTGACTGATGACCTAGGAGTCCCAGGGACAGCAGGGGAAACCCACCAAACAACAAACAGCCAATGGCACACTAAAGATATGCCAATGCAGTGGTGCAGATGCACAAACACAAACAGGCAGACCCACACTGCACATCAAACACAACAGGTGAGGGGGGTGCCAGTGTCCCCAGGCAACCACACAACACATGACGAGGCCTGAATACCAATTACACAGATGCGCATACAGTGCCACACAAAGGTAACTCATGGATCCAAATCCCTATGTGGGCAATCAGGCATTGTTAGATGAGAGGGAGCACAAATCACACATGTCACACAAGCATGTAGGAACAGCAACTGACACAGCAAGACACAGAGACACCACAGCACTACCCCCAGGGTCCCCACAATGTGGTGACCCTGGGCTGCATTACAATCCCACTGTGATGACAAAGCTAGATGTCGTTCACACTGTGAACCACAGCCATGTGTCCTGAGCAACAAACTACCATCACACCTACACAAGCACAAATCAATCAGCACGGCCAGTAAGCCAAGGCCAACATGGAGGCAGGGGTCTAGCCGGGCAACAACTCTCATCTGCACACACTCAACACCACACACCTCGACCTCCAACAATGTGCAGCAGTGAAGCTCACATGCACTGGTGACATTGCACATGCACCCATGACAATCCCATGGGTGGTGGTGGGAACCAAGGTGCAGAAACACATCACACATGGCCACTCAACAAGACTCCTGAATGTCTGACACACTGCACACTACGCTGTACATGGACATGACGGCAATACCACACCAACCAATGGGATCCCAGCCACAGTCCCACACCAATGAAGAAGCCAAGGTCACCCACAAAGAACACACATAGACAACTACCAACATTGCAGCCCTGACCCTGAGGAGTGCCAGCAGTCACACACACAACGTGTCACAATCACTGAAAGCTAACACAAACTGGAAATCACATGACAGGTGTAAACAACAAGTGCCAAGGGGAATCCTGACTGTGTCCCATCTGCATCTGCCCACAAACTCAGCCCTGACAGCAAACACACCTATGGGTGACACCCTGATGACCAGTAATGTGCCATGCACCCACATCACAGAGAACCCAGGGAGAAGACTTTGGGGGAACATAGGTCAACTCAGGAAAGCATCACAAACAGGAACATCACTAGGGATCCCAGCATGCACAGCAAAATGGAAGTGAACACACAGACATGCTCATACAACACACACCTTGGGCGCAGGCGATGTCACAGGAGTACACACTGCCATGAAGGGACTCCACTCCTCTGTGAGGAAAGCTGTGCCATATGTTGCCTCAGTAGGGCTCCATCATGTCAGCAGAACACTTGGTCACACAGTCAACAATTAGCACCAAATGAAGGCTCCCGTCACATCAGCCTGGTCATGGGAGTGTCAACGAAATCATCAGCACAGATCCAACACACATGTATAGCAAGTTGCACTGACAACACAGATGAGTCCTTCCCCATTGATGCCCAAACCTGCATGTCCAGTGGAGATGGCCACACGGTCAGGGAAGTAGACTAATTGAACAATGGCAAGCACAACAGATGTGCAGGGGTGGAAGCCACAGATGTGACATTGCTAATGTAAGTAGGAAATCCCATTGCCAAATATTGAAAACATGACACCCTCAGATGCTGCTAAGGATGACATGGATACACTACAGGATAGGACACATTCCTCCTGGACCACATGGGTTCCTGCACAGTAACACTTCATTTTCATGAGACCAAATATCACCATCACTGCAGCAAGGGCATGGTTAGCATCATCAACATCATGTACATCAGAAGCAAAACCACTAGAGAACAGAAAGTTGCTTTATTCAGCATATGTGGGTTCAAAAGTTGAAGTCCAGTAAAAAATAAACAAAGGCCAATGGCCAGTCCATCCTGAAAGTCAAAACAGGGTGACAGTGGCAGATGTCACCCTACGCATGCCTGCACTGATAAAAACCAGGGACAATCCCTCGGAGGGGAATACGGGGGGCAGGCCAGGCACCGCAGGGACAGGATCAGGGCTCACCAGAAGGAGGCAGGGAAGGGGTGGTGGGTGCTGGAGAGCCGCTGACAACTGCAGTGGAGGTGTCTGACATGGTGTGTGCCGGCACAACTGGGGGGCATGACTCAGATGGTGTGGGTGCCGGCACGACTGCAGTGGGCCGTGCAGATGGAGTGGACAGGTTCCCCACTGCAGTGACCAAGTCAGACAGGGTGGTGGTGGACTCCACTGCAGTGCCTACCTCCAGGGGAGGAGAATGGGGATCAGGTAAGGTGGGCAGGACAGAGGGGGAGGACACCGTCTCCACACCAGTGGCACAGACAAGCGCAGGGGGGGTGTGGGGCCGGAAGAGCAAGTGGCAGGGGGAGAAGGCCTGATCATTTTGGGGATGGTGTATCTGTGGGTGGGGGAACCTGGGGCAGGGTGTGGTGGGGGCACCTGTGGAGTGGGGGCCTGAGGGATGGAGGAAGGAGACTTGGTGCCTGAGCTGCAGGGCGGCGGCGGGGTCTTGCTCTTCCGGGTCCGGGGGGACTTGCGGATGGGGGCGTCAGTCAGTCTGCGCCTGGGGGAGGGTGTCCGGGGGTGAGGGGCACTCCGCTCCATGTGGGTGGGCTTCCTCTTCCCCCTGAATGCTGTATCAGCTGGATCGGAGGGGAAGAGGCCGAGGTCACTGAGGAAGAGCCGCTGTGTCTTTGGGGTTGCAGGTGAGGCAAGGGAGGGGGCTTGGCAGGAGAGGTAACTGAGGACTGCGCAGTGCTCGTGGATGCGTGTGTGTGTGCCTGGGCCCCATCCCCTGTGAGTGTGGTTTCAGTCCCCTGACTGTGCGTGCGTGTGCGTCTTGATTTTGGCGTGTGTGTCTGTGTGCTGCTCGTGTCTGTGCTGGTGTGTGCCTGTACCGGTGTGTGTGTGCTTGGGACAGGTAAGGTGCTGGGGAGTGTGGATGGGGCAGAGGCAGGAGGGGTGAGGGACTGTTGGAGGAGGGACACTGCTGCCATCAGGGAGGAGTCCATGGACCTATTGCCCCTCTGTAGGGCAGACATGCCCGATGAGATGCCCTCCATGAACGACACCAGCTGAATCAACAGAGTGGTGTGTGCATGGAGGACACTCAGCATTGCTGTCTGCCCTACATGGAGCTGGCGAAGGAGGTACACAGACTCCTCACTCAGGGCAGCAGGGGACACAGGGGCAGGGGGTGCGGTGCCTGGCCCGAAGGAGACACGCTCCCGAACATGGGAGCCTCCACGGACCTCGGGAATGGGAGCCGATGGGAGGGCGGTGGTGGTGCTGGTGGTGGTGGCGGGGACAGCAACACTAGCTGGGGTGTGGTGGCTGCTGACACCCGCATCCACAAGGGAGTCATCCTCCGAGCTGCAGTGGTCCTCAGCTGAGGTGGATGGTGCTGAGGACTCCTCGGTGTGGCTCCCCTCGCCCTCCGTGCCACTGGGTCCCTCCGACCACTCCTCGGCTGCTGACCCAGTCTGGCTCTGCGGCTCCTCCTGGTCCGTGGAGCTGTCCCCTCCTGTGGCCGTGGATGTATCTGCAAACAATGGGGAAACAGACAGACATCAGTCACCTGCACCGAACGCACACACCACAGTAAGTACAGCACATTACAGAGCAAGCCCTGGCATCCTTAGTTGAACATTGCCAAAAGTGCCCAAACAGAATAGGAGAAGCCATTTGTCAGTCTGATGGTCAACCATGGCACTCACATCCCTCCTGGCCTTGCACCCATCTGTCTGGTGTCTGTTGGATGGCAATACCCCAGTGTGGACACATGCACCACCTACACAGTAGTTGGACAGTGCAGAGAACACGGTGAAGCATGTGAACATGCACACATCACAACTCTTGCCAATGAGTCAGTACAGGTGTCCGGATGAAAGGGATGCCCAGAGTCAAATATGAAATGCATGTGATGCATACCAGCGACAGACACCATGATGCACCCATGTCCTGATAGCCATTGCAACAATGGTGTGCATGTAGCACATGTCACTCCCCTGCAGGATCACTCATAGGAAGTTACATGCCATGGCACAGGCATGCCTGCTAAGTCATACATCACTGTCTCCAGTCACATGGGCAGGGCAGCCAGACAACAACAGTCTGCACTGTGTCACAATAGTAGGTCATGGGGAATGCAAGTCCTGGAGCTGAACAAGTGCAGATGTACATCCCCCACACACCACATAATCTGAACCCTTATCTGTCCAGGTCATACCGATTGGACATATGGGAGACCTGTAACACAACCCTCTGAACCTGAGCACCTCACAATCTGCTGTGAATGGGAAACAGCTGTCTGAACTTCACATTCGCATACCCCAGTCTGCACGGTCAGGTGATCAAACACCTATGTGTCACACAAGTATCGTCTCCTATGGTCACATCTCCGGTGGCATGCTGAGCCCCAACCGAGAAACACCCCAGCAGTCCTGACAACGAAGCCACAGCACACTGACACAGAGGCAGACACCTGAGGGGACATATCACTGAGCACAACGTGTCAGCTGATACACGGGAGTGGGAGTACAGAGTGTATTGTATGGCCTGGAGTAGGCATGACTGTCCTGCCCCACATGAATGAGGGATGAGCCCTGGACAGTAGGCAGCTGGCTAAGTATGTGTGACACACGTAATATACACACTCCTGGGGCCCAAACATTGTTCCCACCCGCAGCATGGGTGTGTGCCAGATACCCCAGGCACATGTGGTGGATCAGCTCAGCAATTGGACCACATATCAAAGTAACACGCAGATTACATGTCAGAACACAGGCATTGTGTAAGCAATGGACCCACCCATGATGCCCACCACAGAGCTAGGGGAACAGATGCTGTCCCCCACCTTGAGTTAAGCAAAATGCAAGGACACAGTACCCAAGTGACACAATTCCCTGACTGTAAGGGCCACACCTGGGTATCATATGAGGAGTGGGCAGTGCACAATTGAGGGACATGGGTCCTGGACCACATGACTGATGTACTGTGGAAGTTTAACCAGGCCAGAGGAGGGCACATAGCATGGCAGACAAAGTTCACAATGCAGTCATGGACTCACCCCCTCCTTGCTGCTCTCTGGCCTTCAGCTGCCCATCCAGATCAGGGAAGATCACCGCCAGGATCCTGAGCATGTGGGGGTCAGGGTCCGGTGTCCGCCCCTCCTGCGAGGAGGCGACAGCTTCAGCTGGACCCGTGCGATCCTCCGGGTCCAGCCCCGAAGGTCCTGCCACCTCTTCTGGCAGTTGTGGATCCGGCGCTTGTAGACCCCCACGGATCTCACCGCCCGGACGATGGTCAGCCATATCTGCTGCTTCTGGTGGGCATCAACCTGTGAGGATGACAAAGTGAGAATGCCATTACTACACATGCAACATATCCGTGCATTACACAGTTGGATATACATGTCTCAATCACAGGGGCACATGATGTACACAGGCAGTGCAACGATGGCTATGGACAGTTTGCCAGCAGTTACTACATGGTATCATTGCCTGGGAAGTAAAACCTTGTTTAAATGCACTGTCATTGCACTATACCTGTTCAGTGCATGTAACTACACACTATGGGGGGTGACAACTACTCAGTGAGCCTGCTAGCCAGTGGCGTGCAGACTGTAAACCTTGCTAGTCAGACAACATGCACATTTAGTAAGGCAGTGGACAGCACACTCACCTGCTCCCCTGCTTTCCCATACAGCTTGCTGTACTGTGGAAGGAGGCTGTCCAGCAGGGCCTGGTTCTCCTCAGTGCTGAAGGCTGGGGCTCTCTCCACAGTACGTGCCATTGCAGGGTCCAGAGGGTGCAGATACAGCAGCAGTGGTGGTGGCAGATGTCGTCCTGGAGCATGTAGTGCAGGCAAGTGAGCTCTCAGGGGAACAGCCAGCATTATATGTGTGCTGCAGAGGCAGATACTGTCCCATGTGTCCAAAGTGATAGGTCCAAGTCGTTTGCATCATCTGAATCTGGCCAATCCATGGATTTGCACCACTTACACACGCCCACAGCATCCTTCAAAAGTTCAACTTCATGACACCCATGAATTGACAACATTGTTGTGGGTGGCCAACTGAATTTACAGCATCAGACTCGTTGAAGGTTTGAAAACGCGTCCGTTGCCAGGCCAGGCCATAGCCAATGGGTGCGCACTGATCGGTCCATTGCTGTCCAACGCGTACCCGGGATACAACGCGTACCCACACACATTGAATGCAATGGGCCGGCCGGGCACACCGATCGGTCCATTGCTGTCCAACGCGTACCCAGGATACAACGCGTACCAGCACACATTGAATGCAATGGGCCGGCCGGGCACACCAATCGGTCCATTGCTGTTCAACGCGTACCCGGGATACAACGCGTACCCGCACACATTGAATGCAATGGGCCGGCCGGGCACACCGATCGGTCCATTGCTGTCCAACGCGTACCCGGGATACAACCCGTACCCGCACACATTGAATGCAATGGGCCGGCCGGGCACACCGATCGGTCCATTGCTGTTCAACGCGTACCCGGGATACAACGCCTACCCGCACACATTGAATGCAATGGGCCGGCCGGGCACACCGATCGGTCCATTGCTGTTCAACGCGTACCCGGGATACAACGCGTACCCGCACACATTGAATGCAATGGGCCGGCCGGGCACACCGATCGGTCCATTGCTGTTCAACGCGTACCCGGGATACAACGCTTACCCGCTCACATTGAATGCAATGGCCAATGTGTGCACACCGATCGGTCCATTGCTGTCCAACGCGTATTGGGAATACAACGCGTACCCGCTCACATTGAATGCAATGGCCAATGTGTGCGCACCGATCGGTCCATTGCTGTCCAACGCGTATTGCGAATACAACGCGTACCCGCTCACATTGAATGCAATGGCCAATGTGTGCGCACCGATCGGTCCATTGCTGTCCAACGCGTCCCTGTACAAGTCACTGGCATATGTCACCATGCCTGTCACAGGTGAACATATGCCAGCCACATATACTTCCCAGGGAGTGAGGGGCACACCTACAACACCACAGCCTGTCCACACTGTATCCTAAGGCATGTAATGCTGCATTACCTATTCCGTGTATGGGGGTGAACATGTTGTTCTGTGGGTGTCACTTGGGGCAGCCACTCCCAGGCTGTGCACGTGTTCATGGGGACAGAATCCTTGGTGTGTCGTGTACATGACCACTGTGATGTGCAACTGTTCATTTCTGAGCATGTGGCATGGTCACATTTCACGGTGGTGTATGTGTATGTCATGTCACATACCCCCTGAGTCCCATGTGGGACGGTATGTACGTCCCAGGGTGACCCATTGCTACAATAGTGATGGTCCTCCACAGTCTGTGTGCATGTTGTGTTTACAATGTCTCTGATTCCATGTGCACAATGGGAGACAGTCTCCACATCCACGTTGTTTGTGCATGGACTTTGATGTTGTGCGTGTGTGTGTCACAGACGTCCATGTCTGTCCTGCCGAGGCAACAGGGACCACTACCTGTGGGGGTCATGGTTGTTTTGCTGTGGTGTATTCATGATACACCATGTCATGCCAGTGTCCATGTGGCAATGCAGGGTCCCTGGGAATCTACCTGTCAATGAGCTGTGATGCCTGGGGCACATCTGTCCTCACATGTCACTGTGGGGTGTGTTTGTAACGTGGCAGCAGGAGATGGGAACTGTGACACGGCCTCATGATATCCCATGGCACAACCTGGGACTTGTTGATGCCACTTGTTGAACTGTGATGTTAGATGTTGGCCATGTAGGTGCCATACATGTCCTTACGGAACTGCACACATCATGTACTTGTGCCTCATAATGATGTATCATGTGATATTGAGTATGGTCAATGCCACATATGTGGGGTGACTGACAATCTTTCTTTCTTCACCTATGCACTACAGGGCACCAGCTGTCCATAGACCATTCCCTGACCTTGCAACCATGGTGGAACGGGACTGCATCCAATGGTACCGCTTCACCAGGCCGCTGATTGAGGTATTGACGGTGCGGTTGGCCCCACATTTGCAAGCTGGCCGGACATACCCTACAGCGCTGACCCCCAAGGTGAAGGTGATGGCAGCCCTACACTTCTTTGCCACCGGTACCTTTCAACACACTGTGGCGACTGCTGGTGGGATGTCACAGACCATGTTCAGCCGTGTGCTCCGCGATGTTTTGGAGGCTATGTTGATATACCTGAACCAGTACATCTATTTCCCTAGACTCCAACAACTCACTGATGTGAAGAGTGACTTCTATGCCCTGGGGAGGATGCCGCATGTCATTGGCTCCATTGATGGGACACATGTTGCTTTGGTACCACCACAGGCCCAAGAGCAGGCATACAGGAACCGCAAACACTACCACTCGGTCAATGCACTGGTGGTATGTCTTGCAGATATGAGCATCTCACACGTGTGTGCCCGTTTCCCCGGTTCTGCACACGATGCCTGCGTGATGAGGAGTAGTCGTATCCCGAGGATGATGTCACAGATGCGGAACCAGCGTGCCTGGCTTGTTGGTGTGTACTGACTTTGTACCATTGTGTGTGTTCTGCAATGCAGTGTTCCACCCTCTTTTCCAACTCAGCTAATGTGCAATTGTCTGTATGTAGGTGATACCCCAACATGCCGTGGTTGCTGACGCCCCTCAGGAACCCTGTGACACCAGCCCAGATGCGCTACAATGAGGCACATGGTCGGACCAGGAGAGTGATTGAGCGGACATTTGGTCTCCTGAAGAGCCGCTTCCGCTGCCTGGACAAGACAGGAGTGGCCCTCCCATATGCCCCAGCAAAGGTGTGCAAGATTGTCATCGTCTGCTGCATGCTACACAACCTGGCAGTGCGGAAGGAGTTGCCTCTCATCCTGGATGACGATGACCAACATCCGCCACCTGTGGAGGATCCTGGCCTGGACCACGATGCCAGTGATGATGATGATGATGATGATGGTGATGTCCGCATACAGCTCATCACCAACTTCTTCAGCTGAATGTGAGTATCCAGAGATGTCATGTCAATGATGTGAGTATGCATGATATGTGTTGGTGGTGCTCTGGTGCTGTTTGAGTGTGTCCATGTGCTACATGACTGTATGCGTGTAGCGATGTGTCCTTACAGGTAGTCTGTACTCCCCAACAGTGTTGACATGCTAACTTGGTTCTGGGTGGGTATCTTGTGACATGTATTGGGCATGAGTATTGCAGTTCTGTCCTGTTCTTCAGTGCTTTTGACTGTGTTTCATTTCTGTCCTTCACAGGGTACTTTCAGAGTCGTTTGGTCAACTGTGATCCCCGACACCGTGATTCGACTTCCAGGGTGGTAGCTGTCGTGTCCCTACAGGTGATGTGCGCCACACCCATGGACTTCCTTCCTTCTACACTTGTTGACTGTGTGCACGCTGCCAGGTGGGATTACCTTGCATCTGTAGTGGTTACAACATGTTGCAAATGTGTAATAAACCTGTGCTTCACTTTGTGATGTGCGTTGTCTGTGGTCACACATCTGACTGACATTTGCTTACTGCACCAGTGGGCTAGTTGACAAAGACTGTGAATAGGTGTTGTGTCTGTGCATTGCACCGTATTTCCTGGCAACATCAGTGTAGGCGATGAGTCAGATGGCCTAGGTGTGTATATGTTGTGTAGCCCTGGTGGTGGGTCTCCCTCATATGTGTCACGTTGCCATGACTCACATGCCTGTGTTGTACTTGCTGTAGCAGTTAGCATGCACAGTGTAATTTTGCAGGTCATCATCTCCATGACAGAAAATGAGTTTTAATCACAACAGAGGCAGGTATGGTGTATTAGTGTGTTTATTGTCATACATGTGTGTGTATAGTGCACAGGATGGTGGGTGCTGTACATTGTGATTGTAATCCAAAGTTCCTAGATGAATTGGAAGTCCTGGTAGCAGAAATGTCCTGAGTAAAGTCCACAGTCATCTGATACATTGGTCCAACTTGTACTCCCCATGTCATGTGGGAGAGTTGTGTTGCAGTCAACAGGGTGTACAGTTTGCGCACAAAGGTGATTATCCAGAACAGGTTTTGGCTTCCTGGGGTTGCACATGGCCATCGGCCTCTCAGTTGCCCCTCCTCGGACGACCCCTCTTCTTTGGGGGGGGACCCTCAAGTGCAGGCTGCTGCGGTGCAGGGGACTCTCCGCCAGAGTCATCCTCCCTCCCTGTGGCAGTTGCAGTTGTTTCAGCACCAGATGTTGTGGGCACACAGGGAGGTGTTGACTGGTTGCTGCTCATCTGGCGGAGGGATTGTAATATGTCCCTATGCACCGCCGTCATCTCTTGCAGTGTGTCCCACTTGGACTCCACGCGGGACATGTGTAAGTCCAAGCGTGCATGATGGGCAGCCTGCTGCTGTTTAATGTCCCTGAGGAGCCCCACTGCCTGGCTGAGGTCTCCAGTGCTGGACTGGTACGCATCGGCTATGCGTACCAGTTGTGGGTCATCATGCAGTCCAGACCCCTCTGCGATCAGCGACCTATGTCTCCCACCCCTCCCACCACCCCTGGCGACACATGCAGTACCTGAGGTGGCACGCACAGGTGACCCTGGGCCCCCTTGGGGGTTGTTGGTGGTGTTGGTGTCCATAGCCCCACGTTGGTCCAGGGTCCCTGTGCTGGTGGTGGTGGTGCTCCTTGGTCTGTCCGTGTCGGCAGGGGTGGTATGTGTGTTGACAGTCGTTGGAGGGGTGGGTGCAGGGGGTGCAGCTGGTGGTCCTGCTGGTGCTGCATGATGACTTGCACCGGAGGTGCCAGGTAGGTATTCGTCATCCGAGGAGGGCAGAGGCTGTTCCACACCAGTGAGCTCCGTTTCCCCTTGAGCCTGGGACGGGGACTCCTCAGCATCTGCTGCTGTGTCCCCATCATCACCTGTTTTTGGGAGACACACACAATGTATGTTATGTTTCTGCAGGCATCAATGGTTGACACACCTGACAGTTGTGACTGTACCTCTGGATGCGGGCCTGTACATTGCATTGTCCTAAGTTGTCACAGTCAGAGGTTGATATTGGTGTAGCACATTGTCCTGCATACTTTGGGCATTTCTATATGAATGTTGGGGTGTGTACATGGTCTGCATTGGTTGTATTTGGTTGACATCCGGCCCTCCTTCCCACCCAGCCAGATATTCCACCATGGAACGTGCTTCCATTGCAGGGAGTGCAAGTTGTCTTTCAGGATGTCAGTCAGTGGTGTCCTGCTGTTGGTTGGTGCACAGTTGCCAGCAGGGCCTTGTGCTCCCCACAGCAGTACCCAGTGTCAGCCATCTTGTCAGTTCTTTTCCACTCCCTGTGATGTGCGCATGGTTCAGGGTGGTGTTGATGGGACAGTTGTGGGGGTGACCAATATCTGTGACTACCACTCCCATCATCCTATTGCCTCCACCCCACTTCCCAGCATGCCCATACTTACTTGCTTTTGGGTGGACTTCACTGTGTGTGAGTGTGAGAGCAATGGCAAGATGGCTGACAGTGGTGTCCTGCTGTTGGTTGGTGCCCAGTTCCCAGCAGGGCCATGTGCTCCCCACAACTGAGCACCAGTGTCAGCCATCTTTGAAGTGGCTTTTGACTCACTGTGAGGTGTGCATGCTTGGGTGTGAGCTTGCTGGGCCATGTGGGTGGGGGATGTTGGGCTGTGACTACCACTCCCATCATGCTATTGCCTCCACCCCCTTCCCAGCATGCCCATGCTTCCTTCCTTTTGACTCTGCTTCCTGTGGAGTTGTGTGCCTGTGCTGACAAGATGGCTGACAGTGTTATCCTGGGGTTAGTTTTGCTACAAGTCCCATGTGTGTCCCTGTGCTTCACACAGCATGACCCAGGGTTGTGGTTCTTTGTGGGATATTTGATTAGAGTGTGAGGCAATGCATTCTCCCAGGTGAGTTGTGTGGAGTTTGTGTTAGGGGTGTGTGTGAGAAATGCTGCTGGTAACTATGGTCAGAGCTGTCAGTCCTCCTTCCCACCCAGCCAGATATCCCACCATGGAACGTGCTTCCATTGCAGGGAGTGCAAGTTGTCTTTCAGGATGTCAGTCAGTGGTGTCCTGCTGTTGGTTGATGCCCAGTTCCCAGCAGGGCCTTGTGCTCCCCACAGCAGTACCCAGTGTCAGCCATCTTGTCAGTTCTTTTCCACTCCCTGTGATGTGCGCATGGTTCAGGGTGGTGTTGATGGGACAGTTGTGGGGGTGACCAATATCTGTGACTACCACTCCCATCATGCTATTGCCTCCACCCCCTTCCCAGCATGCCCATACTTCCTTCCTTTTGAGTGTACTTCACTGTGTGTGAGTGTGACAGCAATGGCAAGATGGCTGACAGTGGTGTCCTGCTGTTGGTTGGTGCCCAGTTCCCAGCAGGGCCTTGTGCTCCCCACAACATAGCACCAGTGTCAGACATCTTTGATGTGGCTTTTCACTCCCTGGTAGGTGTGCATGCTTTAGTGTGAGCTTGCTGGGCCATGCGGATGGGGGATGTTGGGCTGTGACTACCACTCCCATCATGCTATTGCCTCCACCCCCCTTCCCAGCATGCCCATGCTTCCTTCCTTTTGACTCTGCTTCCCTGTGGGGTTGTGTGCCTGTGCTGACAAGATGGCTGACAGTGATATCATGGGGTTAATTTTGCTACAAGTCCCATGTGTGTCCCTGTGCTTCACACTGCATGACCCAGGGTTGTGGTTCTTTGTGGGATATTTGATTAGAGTGTGAGGCAATGCATTCTCCCAGGTGAGTTGTGTGGAGTTTGTGTTAGGGGTGTGTGTGAGTGGAGCTGCTAGTAACTATGGTCAGTGCTGTCAGTCCTCCTTCCCACTCAGCCAGATTTTCCACCATGGAACGTGCTTCCGTTGCAGGGAGTGCAAGTTGTCTTTCAGGATGTCAGTCAGTGGTGTCCTGCTGTTGGTTGGTGCACAGTTGCCAGCAGGATCTGGTGCTCCCCACAGCAGTAGCCAGTGTCAGCCATCTTGTCAGTTGTTTTCCACTCCCTGTGATGTGAGCATGGTTCATGGTGGTGTTGATGTGCGCATTGTGAGGGTGGGCAATATCTGTGACTACGACTCCCATGATGCTATTGGCTACACTGACTTGCCCAGCATACACAGGATTCCTTCCTTTCAGTGGGCTTCACTGTGAGGTGGTGTTGTAGTGGTGGCTACATGTCTGGATGTGTTTGTTAGTTATATTTGTGCCACTGCCTAGCTGTAGTTGTAGTTGTGTTTGTACATGTGATGACACAGTTACATATCACTATGAGATGGCATGTGTTGTGTTTATCTGACTGACATACACATTTTGGGATGATTCTGTTCTGGTTGCTGTGTATTTGCTAAGGGTGCATGGTTTGACTCTCCCATTGACAGTGATGTGTGTGTATTGTCGCACAATATTGTGTACATTTGTTGTGTACTCACCAGGCTCTGGGATGTTTTCTAGTCCATATACGCTCACTGGTGGTAGGATGGCCCGCACCTTCTCCTCCCAGGGCCTGAGGTATACTGGTTTGGCAGGAGGGCCACTGCCGGTGTGTTGGCTCAAGAGGTAGTCCTTCTTCAACAGGTCCCTGACCCTCCTGCGCACGTCATACCACCTGTTCTGGATGTCTCCCTTGTGCGCAAACATGGTGATTGTGCATTCACCCTGTCGACAATCCTCTCCCACATCTTGGTTTTCTGCGACATGGGGGTCTGTTGGACCAGTGTACCAAACAGCTGTGGCTCTACCCTGAGGATCTCATCTACCAGGACTTCCAATTCACTATCTAGGAACTTTTGATTCTTCTTTGGGGGCATGGTGATGGGTGGTGAAGGTGAGTGATGTGTGTGTTGGTGTGCAAGTGAGGGTGTGTGAGTGTGTGTTTTGTTGGGTGTATGTGAGGGTGCTATTTGTTGAGGTGCTGATGGTGTGTGGCTTGTGTGATGGATGAGCTGTGGTTGGGTGTGTGGTTGCTGTCTGTTGAGTGCTGGCAGGTAATTTGAATTTGCAAAGGATCATGGTAGGGATTTGTGTCCTTTATATGGGTGGAGTTGTGGGTGTGTCTTTGTTCCCTGTTCCCCCCCAGTATTTATTGCCTTTGTAATTGCTTCTTTGGCCTTTTTTGTGTATTTTTCCCTTTGTACTTTTTGTGCATGTAGGAGACGTTCTTGTGTCCGAGTCGGACCCTGCAGTTGTCTCGCACGAGCTTCTCCGAGTCGTTCACGCTGTGTTTGTGCTGTTTTCTATGCTGCGTACGCGTCGGTCGCGGTGTATTGGGTTGCTGCGGCTCGCAGTTTTGTATGCGTGTCGGTCGTACGGCTTGGGCTCCGTGCGACTCGGTCGTGTTTTCCACGCGTTGCATCGTACTTGGCGGGTAGGAGTTTGCGGGTACGTTTCGTTCGGGATTCTTCCTGGTGCGTGTCGGTCGGTTCGATTCGCGTGGTTTTCCGGCTGGATAGCTGTTTTCCGCGCGGCTCGGTCGTTCGGCTTGTGTTCCGTACGAGTCGGTCGGATTTTGCACGCTTCTCATCGTACTTTGCGGGTCGGGCTGCACCGGTACGTGTCGGTCGGAATGAATTCCGGCTCCGAGTCGGTCGGTACGTTTTCCGGCCCGAATCGGAATTGACCCCTAAGTCAGGAAACAGCAGACAGGAACAGCCAGCTCAAGAATAGGAGACAGCAACACGGACCTCTCCTCACACAAGAAACTCCGCAACAACCACCAGCAGCCACCTACCCCCTCCCACCCAGAACCTCAATTATACCCTCTAACCCAAAAGACCAACCCACATTTGTGTCATAACTGACAATTTGTTCTCATCCGATTGGTTAAGGAAGGGGGTGTACTGTCACACCACTCTCGGCATGTCACTTTATTCAGGGACTTCATTGTTCGTTTATTCATCTTATCAACTTCCAACCCGGGAAATACAATTTCAAGCCACTATCATAGTACACATTTCCTCCATCTTGGTCATGTAACAAACTCTGTATCACGTTTGTCAATTTGTGCCGCTCTCGAAGGAAGTGTTCCTTCTCTCAAAGATTATTTTGTTTCTCCAATCAAACTCTTGGCAGGTACATAAGACCCGTGAAGGACAATTGTCTTCCACCTACCCCTTCTCACTCGGAATTAAACCGCATTTATTTTCATTCATTAACCCAAACGTTTCCTGTGGAGCAGAAAACCATACTTCTACGGAAAACAAACACAGTCATTATTAATCACTTATAATGCTATACCATAACGCACCCACCCTGTGTTGCATCTACCCATGCGCAACCCAAGTTAATATTATTTTCCTAGCAAGCATTAATAAATGTATTAAAGCTGCATTAGTCCTTTTTACCTTACATTAGTCAAAAGCATTTGCGGCCTACTCCAGTGCTTTTAGTTTGTGCTTGCCCAGTAGCAATTTCCTTCATGTTAGGCCCTTTTACGCATACGTTTTTCACAGCACACAGTTAATAAGTGTTATTGAGGGTTCAATTCGAGCAGGTTTCATTTTGCGAAAACCCTGCTCCATCAGGGGCATAGATGTCTAACAGAGAGAGTACAGAGGGAAAAGGTCTGACTGGAAGAATACAAGTGCTTGTGACCCCCGAAGAAAACCAGCTCTTCAAAAGACCTTGTAATATTTAATTCACTCATATTTTCAAAATTAAAATATTTTTCAATTCTGATTAGTCACAACAAAATCATTTATCTGAAACTCCCAGGTTTGACTTATTTTAGGTGCATGTCTGTGATTGTGTGATATTTCTATGATTAAAGCTCACAGAGAGGCACCAAAATAATAGTCTGGTGGTACTATGGGCAACACAGGATTTTACTTTACATATTTTAATCCAACACCCTTGATTCTATATGCCATGCCCCTTGGAAAAGATTCCTAGCTACGCATCTTTGGCCAGTCTCCTTCTAGGGACCGCCTGAGGTGTGGAGCACCTCTCAGTAAGAATCACGGCAGGCAAATACTTTGAAGGAAGATGCTTTAATGTATGTTCATCCATAGAGACCTCATCCTCCAGATAACAGCTACAACTGTCACACTATTCAAGTATCAACATTCCTAGAAACAGAACATTCTACAGTGGAACAGGAAACCTTGGTAGCAAGGTAGAACAGAGTTAACATTAGATAACAATCCCCTCACGGATGGATTTTTCCGTACTTTGCAGACGCTCATGACTAGACTAGTGTGGGGCGGGAGGAGGCCGCAAGTTCGCTGGACTACAATGACGCTCCCATACGATAGGGGCGGGTTCAATGTGCCGGACTTCCATCTCTATTATTTGATAGCGCAATGTCACTACGCGTATGCTTGGTTCCACCCGGATGCACGCATACCCTTCCTGCGACCAGAGGCAGACCTGGTGCTCCCTGACAAATTATGCGAGGTGCTTCCCGGAGGCTTCCCACGTGCCAAGCACGACATACAGACTGTATCCACAACTGCCTGGGCATGGGGTAAGCTGAAGAAGCGTACGGGCGCCACACACTTATACTCCTCCGCCCTGCCCCTACCTAATGCCAGATGGTTCCCAGTCACGGGTGAGAGACTAGTGCAGAAAACGTTGACTACGCTGGATATTACAAAAGTGGGTGATTTTTTCCCAGGGGGCCATGTGTTTTCGATAGACGAGGAGGCCCGGTTCACCGATTGTAACTTCATGACGAGATTCCTACTATGTCGCATGAAGTCTTCGTTGCGCGCTACCTACCCCACATATCCGACTGAGCCCGACTCTTTCCTCCTGCTTACACTGGTGCTAGAGTCCCCCAGCGGAACACACCTTATCTCTAAAATGTATAAAGCCTGCGCCGGGATGCTGCCGGCAAGCGACTCCAGCCTTAGACAGGCCTGGGAGGCGGAAACGGGGTGCACCATAACGGATGAGCAGTGGGTCAAGTGCTGTGGGGCCACCAAGGACATCTCACTTAACAGTCGCCATAAGCTGTTACATTTTAAATTTCTCCGCCGCGCTTATTTTACCCCAGCTTTGGCACATAGGATAGACGCTGAACGGCCACACACCTGCTTGAAATGCAATGCACCACACGCTGATTTTATACATTTGGCGTGGACATGTCCCCGCTTGAAATCCTACTGGGAGGAGGTGCACGAGACCCTGGGGAAGATAGTCGGACTTCCACTGAGCCCACTGCCTGAGATAGCCCTGTTAGGGTACACTACACAGATTCCTAAAAATCAGGAAACTAGCATCCTTGGGGCTGCTATTGGCTAAGAGAGAGGTGGCCATACACTGGGGCAGGAAGTCTGTTCCTAAACTGCAGGATTGGCTGGGGAGTTTGACACACTGCAACACCAATGCTGAATTGTACGCAGGGCTTGTGCCGGCGGGGCGTGGCCGCGGGACATTTGGGGGCCGCTGAGGTCCTATTTCGAGACTGCCAAGCGAGCCTCTGCCACACAGGTGAATGCTGGGTTGGTGCCTGAGGGGGTGGGCTGAGGGGATGTTATTCTTATTTTTGAGCCACGACTTCCCTTCCAGATTCGGAAAGTTGGCTTCTATCGTGTTTTAATGTTACATGTGGGAGATACTCCTGGTTGGGTTCCTTATTTTTGAGACGGGTGACGGAGGGTGGGGGGAGGTGGGTTGGGTTGCCCCGGAGCTGACCTGGACCATGAGATAGACCGCTATAATGTTCCATACACTGTATGTACCTGTCAGGCACGATTTGATTGATATGTACGACGACTGTTTGCAATGCAATGTGACTATTATTCTATAATTGAAAAATAAAGTATTAAAAAAAAACAAAAAAAAAACATTAGATAACAATAGAACACCACATTACCTCCCCTTTACCAAACTAAAAAAAATAAAAATAAAAAATAAATGAAGAAAATGGTAAAAACAATCAAGAAACACAAACTTGCAAACGAAGAGGAACCCTCCTCAGTCTATTAGACTTTCTTTCCACAAATTGTGGAGCAGGAGTAGCTTCAACACTCGCTTCTTCACCAACACTTTGAGGTAGACACTTAACAATCCTGTTGAGATTCCAAATCCTATGATCTTGAATTTTGATAGCATTACCCAAGAGTTTGATAACCTTTATAGGCTGGCCAAACTTTGACTTACCAAATCTTCTTTTGGAAGTTTTACTCTAACCCAGTAGCCAACCTCAACCACAGTTTTCTTCACAGCTTTTCTCACGTCAAAACCAATTTTTCTCCTCACCATCCTCTCCAACTCTCTGTCTTTCCACCCCTCAGTACCATCCACCACTCTACCAGCCTCCTTTCTTCTAGGCGTGACTTGAGTATTGGCAACTCTCCCTTTAAGCAATCTAAAGGGTGAAACTCCAGTAGAAGAATGTGGAGTGAACCTGTACTCACATACTTTTTTCTTTATTGCTTCCTCCCAGTCACCACCAGAGACGACGCCAATTGCATAGCCTCCTTAAGCACCTTCAGAAATCTTAATACAACACCATTGTACTCGAGATGATATAATGCAGCACGCTTATGAACAATGCCTCTCTCTCTCAAAAACCTTTCTCCCACCATGGAGGTGAATTGGACTCTGTTGTCAGACAAGACAGATGCAGGCAAACTTTCTCTCTCAAAAAGATCCTCCAAAAAATTAATGACAGCTCCAGAATCAACAGAGTTGACAATTTTAACTTCTGGCCACCTTGAAAACATGTCAATAAAGACAATAGCATAACGATCCTGTGTCCTTATCTTCACTGGACCCAAAATGTCCACAGCAACGTCAACCCAGGGAGCATTCGCTTGTTTCCTGATCACCATGGGTTGAGTCCTGCACTTGAGTATCTTGTCACTGCTTGCACACTTAGAACAGTTACGTACAATTCTTTCTATGTGCACATCCATAGCAGGCCACCAATAGGCCTCCCTAATCATTTCTTTAGTCTTTGTGATACCCATATGGCTTGCATGGGCATTTGCCACTAACTTGTCAAGTAGATTCTCAGGCACTACCAGCCTGCTTCCCTCAAGAGTAAACCACTCAAAACAGACAACTCATCCTTCACACACCAATACCCTTTAAGTTGGTCACTATAATCACGTTTCTCACACCATCCACTACGTACATTGGCAATGACCTGTTGTAACGTGGAATCTGCATTTAGACCATCCAACCACTCGACTTTAGTTAGAATACCTTCTCTAACCACACAAACCTTCAAATCTTCCTCAACATCCTCATCAGCAAAACAATCATCATTATCAAGGGAATCAAGGATGTCAGAACAACCACCCAGCCTAGATAGACAATCTGCTAGAATGTTACTTGAACCCGGTAAATAGGAGACCTCAAACTCAAACTTCTGTAGTGCACCTACCCATTTCCTTATCCTGTGAGAGACACAATCAATACCTTTTTTCCAAACACCTCTTTCAAAGGTTTATGATCAGAAACCACAGAAAAATGTTTGCCCCACAGAAACTTCTTCAGTTTGCGAACTGCCCAGTAGACACCCAAGGCTTCTTTTTCAACAACCGAGTAATTGCATTCAGCTTCCCTAAGGGGTCTTGATATAAACAAAATGGTGTTGTCAAAATCTTTACCAGTCTGTAACAAAACGGCACCCAATCCTTTAGAACTGGCATTGGTCATAATGTACGACTCTTTGGAAGGGTCAAAGCTTGCCAAATTAGGAGCCTCATTCAAGCACTTCTTAATTAGGTCAAACTCTTCACAACAAGCTTGACACCACACAAACTCACGTCCTTTCCTCAAAAGCCCTCTCATGCATTCAGTCTTCTGTGAAAAACCAGGCACAAATTTATTATAAAACTCTGCCATGCCTAAGAATTTCACAAGTTCGTCTTTGTTTTCCGGATAGTTAAGATGAGAAATTGTGTCTACTAAAGAGGGTCTCTACCTAATACCTGACCCTGACACCAAATGACCCAAATACTCTATCTCTCTCACATCAAATTTGCATTTGTCTAATCTTAGAGTCAGACCGGAGTTCTGCAGCTTGGACAACACTTCAGTCAACCTTTTGTAATGTTCGTGCAAGTCCACCCCATGGACAAAAACATCGTCTTGGTAGATCTTAATCCCATCAATACCTCCCAGGAAATTCTGCATCACTCTTTGAAACACCGAGGCTGCAGAGATTAAACCAAGCAGCATCCTGAGGAATTTAAAAGTTCCAAAAGGGGTAATGAAAGCTGTTAGATCTTGACAGGAGGGATGAAGTTTGACTTGATGATAAGCCAAGGAGAGATCCAACGTTGAAAAATGCGTGGCACCACCCAGAGAAGATAACATTTCCGAAATATTGGGATGGGGATAGTGGTCCACAACAACGACTTTGTTCAGTTCCCTCAAGTCAATGCATAACCTGTCCTCCCCATTGGCCTTGTAGCATATAAGAAAAGTATTTGCCTCTTTCTTTTTTCTAGTGAACTGTCACAGTGATGTGCAGACCAGCGTAAAGCAGAGGGTAGAATATAATTTCAAGTTGTAGTTGTGCAAATCAGACAGGCAGCGCATGTTTTCAAGCTGTGCAGATCAGCGTCAGGAAGAATTTAATCTGCACTTTAACTGAGCAGATCAGCGTGAGAAATTAAAGTAACAACTTGTATTTAAGCTGTGCAGATCAGCGTTGGGGAAGACTTGAACCTGCACTGGAGCTGTGCAGATCAGCGTGCGTGAGGAAAATAAGTCTCACCTACCAGAGCAGCTCAAAATATGACTGGTTAAATAAATATGCACCCAAGCTGTGCAGATCAGCGTTGACGATGCTGATTTCCCGGTCGTAAATGACCTCCAGATGCGGCGGACCAGGCAGCATTAGGTGTGTTTTTAGATGCCAGGTGAAAACGACGACGACGTGATTTGACTAGGAAGCGTTGCGACGGGGCCAGGCAGATAAAGTCAGGCACTGCAAGATGGCCGTGGGCGTAACGTGATGTCAGAAGGTTACGGTGAGACCAGGCAGATAAGATCAGGCACCACAAAATGGCTGTGACAGATATGTAGTCGGCAGGTGAAGTCAGGCAAAGTCTGGCACTTTCACTGTCGCTGAGCTCTTCGGAGACAAAGTAAAGCACTCTCACTATCGCAGCGGTCCCCGGAGCAGGAAAAGGGCTCAAAGGAGGAACCAGCAAGACCTCAACACCACTCCGAGGGGTAAGAAAGTAAGCGACAGGAGAGCAGATGATGAAGCATGCATCAAATTGGTTGAAAACGAAGTGTGCCCATCAAACAAAGCACCCGAAAGAGTCAGAGAAGACCTATACGGGAAATTCTAGCTCTGTATCGGAGTAAATGTGCTGCAGGGGTTTGTTATGGGGCTGCCTAATGGGGGAGAGCTAACATCGCCTCCTTACAAATTCAAGAAAATACGTTTTTAAAAAGATTGTTGGCAGTTCCTAGTTCGACAGCAAATTATATAGTTCATAAAGAACTATCTGTATTGTACCTAAGTGACACAATAAACATGGCAGGCCTTACTTTTTGGCAAGGGGTATGGGCCAAAGATGAAACAAAATTTACAAAAGACTTAATTATGGATTGCCTGGCCCTTGACCTTAGCAGGAAAATATCCTGGTTGGAGCATATTTTTAATCTCCTACTACATTGCAAAGTAGATTTTGATAGAAAGAATCCCATACTTATCCAGGAGCTCAGTAAAAGCGACTTGAAGCTGGGATATTTAAATGCTATGGAATATGAAAGAGAAAGGGAAGCCAGCCAAAAACATAGTGTTGTTTCTTACTGCGAACGCCCACTTATGAGGGGCACACAGTTATTTTTAACGCTGGTAAGAAACACCCAACATAGATTTTATTTAACTAGGCTAAGGCTGGGTACACTACATCATATATTAGCATTTTCCAGATTGGATAAGTGGTGTTATAAATTCCCGAACTGCCCGTGTGATGGAAAGTCTCCACAATCCACGCTGCATTTTATACTTTTTTATAGTTTTTATAGGGATATCCGGAAATCATTTTTAAAACCCCTTTTTCTATCAAATATGCTTTTTAATTATAAACATGTTTTTAATTTTGTATGCAGTCTGGAAAATGTGAAAATCTATGAACGTTGTTATTCAATTTATACAGCTTGCAATCAGGAAAAGAAAGGACTATTCACACCTGGATGCATTGGTATATGAAAAGCCTGATGATTATTTTTAGCTCTGTCCTCAATCAATTTCCTTCATACGTAATGGCACTTTGCACTTTATGTATTTTTATGCACTAGCACCTTGTATCCTACATTTGGACGCATTGTTATATGAAAAGCCTGAAAACTATTTTAGATTTGTCTGCAATCTTCTATCTCTATATATAGTTGTACTTTGCACTTTATGTATTCTATATGCACTTGCATCCTGTATTCTGTGTATTTTTATGATAGAGAGTATTTTGCACATATTTTATTGTACTGTATTGTGCTATTATGCATTAGTTTGGATGTGGTGAGAGACTATGGAATATTCTGTCTCTTTTTTAATTTGGTGGATTTTATATTGTGTTTAAACCTTGTTTAAGATGTAATGTAGGACTGTTTAAGCGATCTTCTTCGATTAGCATGCTTTATTGGTGGTATTTCTTGCACCGAATAAAGCTGATTTTGACTTTGACTTTGAGTCGGAGAAGAGACAAAAGTACCTGACAAGCATTAAAGCATAATCGATGGGGGAAAATTCCAGGCAAAATGACGTTAAGAAATATTGTAGAAATTTTGAAGATGTCGAGTTGAGGTCTCTTGAAGCTGGATGAAGGTGATTTTCGCTCGTCGCCAAAATGAGGTGTGGAGCACCTCTCAGTAAGAATCACGGCAAGCAAATACTTTGAAGGAAGATGCTTTAATGTATGTTCATCAATAGAGACCTCATCCTCCAGATAACAGCTACAACTGTCACACTATTCAAGTATCAACATTCCTAGAAACAGAAACCTTGGTAGCAAGGTAGAACAGAGTTAACATTAGATAACAATAGAACACCACACCACCCACCTTTTTCATCCCACTTAAAGGCCTGGTAAAAATAATTGCTTCCTACACGGGTGAGATATATATGCATGTTATTTGCTGCACAAATATCTGTGCAGTATGCAGATTAAAGGCTAAACTCTTTGTAAGGCTGACTGAGAATATCATCCTTCTGAGATTACTAAGTAGAGTAGTGATGAGTAGTGTCACCGGTTATTGACAGTGCTGCCATATGATGAATCACACCAGTAAGCACTCTATTATTTACAAGATGTTTCTGATATCCAGAAAAAACTATCATTTTTCAAAGTGCTATGGAGACTTTTTTAAAAGATACTTTGAAACTAGTGTTTGTGAAAACGTAGTTCCTGTTAGGTCTGCTGAGCTGGCTGAAGAGGCCTGGGGGGTCACCAGCATAGTGGCGAAGGTTGGGTGATCTTTACAGCACCCCATGCTAGGACACTACTGTGCTGTAGTGCAAGCGCTTCCGAAGCACAGCTACCACCTCTTCTTAACCCTCCTGATAGAGACAGGTCTGAGCAATACCCAGCTCTTTCAAAACCCCACTGTAACAATCTTTTGTACCAGAAAGCAATCACTGTCAGACAGGTACAAAGTTGAAACTGCTCTCTTGTTGTGCTAGAAAGGTTTTGTAATGACTGATTTAGAAGGTTCAGACTCCCAGTCCCCTTTCACAAGCATGAAATCAACAACTAAATTACCTTGAGGGGATTCCAACTCAGGCTTCCCCAAGCTTCTCTGTAAGAACAGCTACTTATCTTCAATGAAAATAATTCCCAACTAGAGTTATTATAAGTGTTGTAACTATGACCACGTCAGACAAGATATTGCATAACATGATATATTAGTGGCCATAGCATGCAGGATTACTAGCAGTGATCACCTGCATCAGATAGGGTTGCCAGAGGTAATTTAAAAAACACTTTCTCAACTTGGAATGCCTCTACATGTTTAATGCATAACCGCCACAGCTGCAATGTTCCTGACACCGAGGTAATAATATTAGCAATATGTCTCCCAAACATCACATCACTCAAATATCAGCTTATAATATGTTTTGAAAATTCAGCCATTCTTCTTCAAATGTCAGCTTACGAAGTTCTGGAAACACAAACATTTTCATCTTAAACACACACTGTCAATTGTGGAATACATACTTTAATTCGACCAAGCAAATGCTTCTAATTTAGTAGGCAGGGATGAACATAGGAGAGCTACTTAGAGGTAGCTGGAGAGCTACCGGTAGTTCATGAGCTACTTACTGGAGAAGACTGTTCTAAATAATACAATTTACAGAGTGTATTATAGGCGAAAATGTACTTAGGCGACACCTCCTATTACTGAAAGTCAGCCCACATGTTACTGCACAGCTCAGACTTGAACAGAGGAGCCACCAAACAGCTTTATATTACACGCTGGCTTAGCATGTAAGGTAAAATTGTATTTGGAATCAGTTCAGACCCTTGCACCCCTCTGGTTATGCCCCATATGTTTGACGCAGTTTATCACAACTCTCTGCTCCTGCCCCTTATTATACCTGAAACTTGTTGACTTGTCTACACATACAATATTTCACATTTTAGACCTCTCATTATTCAATGATGTGCACAGCTCAGCTAATGCTCCTCGCACTTTGACTTCCAGGACACTGGAAGCACTCGAGAAGCTCTGTCTATTCTTCCCAATATAGATTTGCAGTTTTTTTTTTAATCCAGGAAATGAGATTGCCAGGACAATGGTCTAACATCTACACCAGCAGAACTCCCTGCTATTCTATTGTTGTTACAGCTCTGTTAATTTACCTCATCTTTGATCTGTTAAACACCTGTTACTCTAGAATTAAATCTGCTCAGTCAATGCTCTTCAATCCGTAACAGCTGTAGTTCCTTTCATTTTAGTACTGGACAAACTTTGCCAACTCTCTGTAGGCCATATTTTCAGAACCTGCTGCTCGTTTTCTATTTTCTGCTGAGCGAGGTCTGCCAAGCTCTCCACCCACATCTGCAAACCACCTGATAGTATACTACTGCAGCAGCTCAACTAATGCTCCTCAATTCACAGTTGCAGACCCCCTTATATTTTACCGGAATGCTCCTTATCTAACTGATCCAGCGGTATACTAACAACAAATACTCTACTACCATATACTCACCTGGGCCCATAAACATTTACACAGATCCAAGTAGACCGCTGGGTTTAGTTTATATGTTTCCTTATTCAGGATTAGTTATTTCTTATTCCTAACTAACCTTTCACTGATCAAAAGTTCTTTCCTCTGGTCAATGGACCATTAGTTGAACTAGTTGATGGTGATAATTAACATAACTTATTAACTATTATTTAATTAAAGAAAATAACCACAGACTCGGGAAGTTTTAAAACCTTTATCTAAATTAAATGAATGTGAACCATTTCAAATTACAGTACAAAACACCCTCATTCGTAAGATTTCAAGTCAAATCTTCATTAAGAAAATATTTCAGACACATACAATAACTTTGCCTGGAAAGGAGAGGACAGAGAGAAAGATCATCTACAAATACCATGAATTTATAGTTACCAAGGATGGTGTGAAGACCAAACCCTCTGGCCAAAGGGCTGGTAAGGGTCCCCCGGGATAGATAAGGAGATAAAGACTTCAGGAAAGGAATCAGGGCAGGATACTTAACCTCTCTAAAATACCGACGACTGCGTCTCACCCCTCTCTGACACTCTCTTCCTCCTCGAGTTTCTTCTGCGATCTTCTTGTCTAACCCAATTAATTAAAGATAGATGGTTCTGCATTCGGTGTCTTCATCAGCATTGCACAGCGTCTCTTTCAGCATCAGCACCACCCACAGCACCAACAGCATCCTGAGCTCTCGACTTCCAGCATCGACGCCTCTCCGCTCTTCTGCTGCTTCTGCTAACTAACTAACTAAAGCTACCTCAGTTATACCTTTCGTTGACCATGTACCACCCACTAAAGTTTCAATATCGTAAAAATACTAATTCTGATTGGACAGGCAAGGGGGATGATCATCACACCATGCTTACATATTACTTATTTTTATTGAACCATTGTTCGCAAAACCCATCCCCTTAAACTTTATTCTTTCCTACCGTTCCCATACATGTTAAAACTTTATTTGATACAATTATTTCAATATTATGAATACAAGTCTTCTTGCATGAACTCTTCACCCACTGTTCACAGGGCACGTCATTCTCGTCCTTGGACGGCTGTCAAAAAACTTGGTCATCCCTCTGGGTCAGCTCTCATATAGGCATGCGCAAACTTGAATCAGTCGGCTCAATTCAGTCAAACGTGAAAGGCCCAAATGCGCACTAATAATAAAGTCAAAAGAAGAAATGTTACTTTCACAAATAAATGGTTTCACTGTATACCACCCCTCTCTACTCTAACCCTCTTTACTTATTAATTCTTTCCCCGCATTAGCATTAGTAAAATAGCTGGTTTTCATTTCGGCTAAGCAAATGCCATGCATGTGAGTCTTCAAGACTCCATATTAATGCCTTCTGCACACTCGCTAGAATTTCCCTCCAAGCATTAGTACCATCATACTGCGTAGATGCAGTTGACGCATGCGCGGTATAGATTTCCCAGTTAGAGCTGGATTAGTCCGTTTTCATTGTTATTTATATTAGTACACACAAGCTTCGCTAACCCGCGTGTTTTCTGTATTTGCGTGTTATTATTTACAAGACTTTGTTAGTAATTCGTTAGTGAGTTAAACGAGAGGATTGCTTCCGAGCAAGTCTCCTTTACGAGTCCTTGCTCCATCAATCCCCTCTCTGATGGCATTTTAAGCCATCACAAAATTACCCATCCCATCCCAGATGCCAACTTTAGCACATCTCAATTTTCTATTTCTTTTCTCATTCTTCCATTTGTTACTTCTTTTCCTTCTAAATCTTTCAACTTCTTATATATCTTTCCTTTCATTTCTCCTAGTTGTATCTCCTCATATTCTCTTTTCCGTTTCTTTCCTTTTCCTTCTCTTTCTAAATGTATTCTTCCTTTCCCTCTATTTTAGCAACATTTATATGCAATCATTAATATCATTACTATTGTTATTATCACAACTAATGGTAATATTATTTGACCTAGAAACCTTTTCCCAAAATTAGTAAACCATTTCCCTATTGATGTTATGCTCTTTGATAGTTTTCCCCACACACTGTGAACCTCCAGTTGGGTCAAGTCTTTATGCATTAATGTTTTCAATATATCCTTTAATTTCTCTGCTCTTGTCCGGAATATAAGTGCAGCAATGTTGAATTTTCAACATACCACAGACTCCACCTTCTTTTGCTAATAAAATGTCAAGAGCAAGACAGCTCTGTAAAACCATAGACCTGAAGCAACCGTCTCTGTGTTAATCATCAAAAATCCTCCTGCAGTGTCTGTATGGTTGATAATTTACAAGTTTTCTGCGAATTTAGAATGACTCCAACTGAGGGTATCAATGCATTAAATATATCTCCTACTATTTCAGAAAAACTAGCTCTTCTTCTTCGTGTTAGTTCATTAGATTTTCCATTGATTCCATTGATTCAGTCCACATGATATATTTTCGGGAATACTATTCCAAAATACCAGCTCCCGTACCATCTTGCAGGTAACCTAAAATAGGCATTGTTCCCGCAAACATAATAAACTCCTGGAAATATAGGATCAGTTCCACCTTTTAGTCCCCACCCTCCTAAAATTAGGAAGTTGTGTTCACACTCACTGGAACCAATGTAATTATTATTATAATCTGTCTTTAATCTATGGAGGCAGAATTTTCCCTTTTCACAAAATCCAGGGACATCGCAGCATGAGCTTTGCCATTTGCATAGATTCCCTCTTTCCCAACCCATGGAGGTACATGGGTTTTCTGTTTAGCAGCTTTCTTTATTAAATCCTGTCTCCTTTCTTCTACTAAATTCAAAAACTCCTTTTCTTCTTCACGTAAGGTACAAGTTAAATTATTTTCGTGTGCTTGAGCTATATCTATTGAACTCATTGTTAAAAAGAATTCACCCATAAATTGTGCATTCCTACTACTAGCTACTGGATTCATTTTCTCTCTAATAGGCAATTCTGAAAATACTACATCTAGATTAGAATACATATACTGAAGTCTCCCTGTAGCATAAAATAAACTTGATAAAATACTACATGACACACCATATGTTAGAGGTATATGGTGATATGTCACCCCTTCTGATACTAATGATGGTAACTTCATACAAACATAGCAATTTTTAATTTGCATTGTATTAACATACTGAAATAACAATTTAGCAAACACATTTGAAGACATATTATAATCCGACTCATTATGATAATTTGCCTCATCTTCTACCCCTATTTCTATTTTAGTTCCCCTTATTCTATCTACCTTTTCATTAGTAATGGTATTATTTTTGTCACTTGTTTCCATTAATAAAGGTACTCCTACAGTTAAGAATAACCATACTAATACTACCAATAATATACTACAAAAACAAAATCTAAAACATTTTCTTTTTAAACCTCGTTTTGGTCTTTCGGTGACTTCAACTTCTGCCATTTTAATCTGAGAAAATTGCTTCTCTCTTTTTTTTTTCTTTCTTTTGTCTGCTTAATTTTCTTTTCTTTTTTTTATTTTAATGAGGTCTCAATTTGCTTTCATCAATCTGTGCAATATGAACCCTTTCTGTTTCTTCACATAAGCCTAAGTTTTCAAATTCTTCGAGTATAACGTAAGTCCACTCAGGGGCCTTGTATTTTCTGTTTACATTTCTCAGTCTTGCGCTTCTTCGAGTGAGTTTCACTAAAGTTTGCTTAGATTGTGCTTGACTTGTGACTTCATTTACTTGTTCTGGTTTCTTTTCTGATTTTCTCAAATAATATTTTAATTTCTTCACTCCTACTGGCCAATTGTCTCCTTTTCTAACTCTTTTGACCTGAACTGCACTTTCACCTTCTCTATCTCCTTCTAGAATCCTATTATTTTCACTTAATCTAGGCACAATCTGTCCTTGTTCCCTATTTTCTGTGCTTGGACCTTCCTCTACTTGCACCTGTCCAGGTCTTATTATAATTTGTTCTTCTTCTGCCTGAACTTGTTCTTCTAGATCTACCTGATCCTGTTCAGGTCTTATTTCAGATTGTCCTTCTTCTGCCTGAACTTGTTCTTCTAATTCTGTCTCTCCCTCCTCAGGTCCCTGATTGTCTTCGTTTATTTTGACTTGAGTGTGTTCTTCATTCCCTGTCCTTCCCTGTCTACCTTCCTGCCTTTTCAGTTTTGTTATTCTTCTTGTTTCGACAGCATCATCAGGTATTTCAATTATTGGTATCCAATCTTCCTGACTTGTACTTGGCTGTTCGTCATTTAGTTGCCTTTCAGAATCTATCACTCTAGACTCTTCAATTTCACAGCTTTCAACTTCTGACGTTTCAACCTGTTCAGTCAGTGGTTGCTCTTGTTGTTCTGATGGGCTCGGTACTCTTCTGGTATGACTAGCATGAATCCAATTGGGCAAACCTGCACACTTCACCGCTGTGGTAGTGACTAGTATGACTTGACGTGGTTTTTACCACCTTGGTGCTAGACACGACTTCCTTGCGTGTTTCTTCACTAACACCCAATATCCAGGATTCAAATCATGTGCTTGGTCTGGCTGTCTTTCAACTGCATCTTCTCCAACCTGGTGGGAGACAGAACGCACCATTTCAGCCAATCCTTTGCAATAGTCCAATACCAGATCATCAGTTATACTCATTAATTTGTTTCCAGGAATAAATGCTTGCCTTATTGCCCTTCCCATGAGAACCTCATGAGGACTCATTCCTGTCTTTCTGTCAGGAATACTTCTGAGACCCATCAATACAAGAGGTAATGCATCTGGCCATTTCAGCATTGTGGATGCACACACTTTCCCTAATCCTGACTTGATTGTGCCATTTAGCTGTTCGACTATTCCAGAAGCCTCTGGACAATAAGCACAGTGCAGTTTTTGTTCAATGTTAAATGCAGCACAGATTAATCGAATTATTTCATTATTAAAATTAGGGTCCTCTATCTGATTCCAAAGTGACTGGAAAACCAAAACAAGGAATCAACTCCCTCAACAGTAATTTGGCAACTGTAAGACTGTCATTTCTTCTGGTGGGGTATGCCCCCACCCATCTTGAGAACAGACACACTATGACTAGTACATACTTTAGTCCATTACAAGGAGGTAACTCTATGAAATCTAACTGCAACCTGGTGAAGGGTCCTTCTGCCTTTCCAATTTTTCCCCAGCTAACCACTGTCTTCCTGCCTGGATTTTGTTGCTGACAGGTTAAGCATCTTTGGCAAAGGCTCTCTGCGACTACCCTGAACTTCGGATTATACCAACTCTGTCTGAATAATCTGATCATCGAATCTCTCCCTATGTGTGTTGCTCCATGATATACTCTTGCCATTTTAGAGAGCAAACAATCTGGCATGACTGGTCTTCCATCTAAGTACACCCATACTTCATCTTCTGACCTTTTTGTACAGGCTGCTTTTATCCAAATTTCTTTTTCCTTTTCCTCAACTTCTTCTTGTAACTGTCTAATCTCATCCCATGTTTCTGGAATTGAGAAAAACATAAGTTGGCAGCTGGTTTCACCCGTTTCAACTTTTCTGTTTATGGCCATTGTATTTTTCGCATAATATCGAGCAATTTGGTCAGCGTATCTATTGCCAGCTGCCACATAGTCATTTCCTGTCTGATGTGCAGCGCATTTAACAACTGCTACTTCCTTTGGCAATTGTAATTCTTCCAGCAGATCTTTCACATTTTTACTGTTTCTTATAGGAGATCCTGAAGATGTCAGAAATCCCCTCTGCATCCAGAGTTGGTCAAAATCGTGCACAACCCCGAAACCATATTGACTGTCCGTAAATATGGCTATTCTCCAATTTTTCCCAATTTTGCATGCCTTTGTTAAGGCCACCAATTCGTCTACTTATGCAGATTTGACTCTCGGTAAACAGGATGCTTCAATTACCCCTGTTATCTTACCTACAGCATATGCAGCACTTAATCCTCCATCTTCTATCCTCAAACAAGACCCATCCACAAATAACTCATGATCAGCTTCCTTTAATGGTGTTTCTTTTATGTCAGGACGGGGCTTGGTACACAATTCAGTCACATTCAAACAATCATGATCAATTTCCTCTCTTACTTCCTCATTGCATGGGTCTGGTAATAATGTGGCAGGGTTCATAACCGTACATCTTATCACTGTCACATTTTCTGCTCCCAAAATCACTCTTTCATACTTAGTCAGCCGACTAGGTGTGAGATGTTGTGTTCTTGTTCTTGTCAGAAGAATTTCAACTGAGTGTGGAACATAGACTTTTACTGAATGTCCCATCACTATTGACTCACTTTGCTCCAGACTCATACAAGTAGCAGCTACTGCTTTTAAGCAGCCAGGTAAAGCTGAAGCCACTGGATCCAATGTGGCAGAAAAATACGCCACTGAACGTTGGCTCAGTCCATGTCTCTGTGTTAAAACTGAAAGTGCACAATTTTCTCTCTCACAGCAAAACAACGCAAATTCTTTTGAATAATCAGGCCTGCCCAAAGCAGGAGCTTCGCATAAACAATTCCGCAATTTCACAAAGGCTTCCAAACATTCATCATTCCAATCAATTGGATCTTTAGCTCTCTTCCGTGTCAATTGTATCAATGGTTTTGCTAACATGCAAAAACTGTTAATCCACTGCCTACAATACCCAACCACTACCAGAAACATTCTCATTTCCTTTTGTGTCTGAGGTAGTTGCATCTCCTTGATTATTTTTATTCTTTCTGGTATCACTTTTCTTACGCCTCTTTCTATTTTATGCCCTAAATATTTAACTTCTTGTTGACAGAACTGTAATTTTTCTGGAGACACCTTGTGTCCTCCTTCAGCCAAATGGTTCAGTAATGCAATTGTGTCAATGACACAATCCTCTCGTGTTCTTGATGCCACCAGTAGGTCATCAATGTACTGAACCAGAACCGAATTTCCAGGCATGACTAATGTCTCTAAACACTTTTTCAGGATCTGATTAAAAATCGAGGGACTCTCTGTGTACCCTTGAGGAACTCTGCACCATGCATAGATACGATCCTCGAACTTAAATGCAAAAAGATACTGGCTGTCTGGGTGCAAAGGAATAAAAAAGAATGCTTGGCATAAATCAATTACTGTAAACCAGCCCGCATTCCAAGGTATCTGAAAAGGATCACTGCTGGATTTGGTACTATTGGGCAACATGGTACTACAATTTTATTTATTTTTCGTAAATCTTGCGCTATCCTATATTTTCCACTAGGCTTTTTAAGTCCCATGATTGGCGAGTTACAAGGACTACTCATTATTTCTTTTAAAATGCCTTGTTTAACCATTTGATCGATTTCAGGAATAATTCCTGCTTTTACTTCTGGACTCATCTTGTATTGTCGTGTGTTTGGATAAACTGCACCTTCCTTCACTGTCACTTTCACTGGGTCTACATTTGACATCAGCCCAATATCTTTTCCTGTGAAATTCCACACTTCTGGATTGACTGTGGCTCTCAACTCTTCTGGTAATTCATTTTCAGTCATTAATGAAAACATTTAATCTACTTCTGTTCCTTGCTTGACTAGCATCATTTTATATATAACATCTTCATCAGGGGTCTGGAAAGCGACACCATCTGGTGTACAATAGATAGTGCAATTCATTTTGCACAATAGATCTCTTCCCAACAGATTTACTGGACTGGAATCGCAAACTACAAACCCTTCATTTCTTTAAAGTTTCCAATGTGCACCTCCATTGGTTTTGTGATTGGGGTTCTAATCTGTTGATTTGACACAGCTACAACTTGGATAGATTCTCCCGAGAGGGGTAGGTTTGGGATGTCTGCTGTTCTCACAGTAGACCGGGAAGCACCAGTATCCAATAGAAAAGTGATGTCTTTACCCTCCACTTTCCCATCAACAAATGGACCTGACTGATCTACCAGCAAGGATGCACCAAGCACGCACTCCTCTTCCTCCCCCCTCAGGTACCGTCATTGTACAAAGTCTGAATTTTCCTCATCATTCTGCAACAAATATTGCGCAACTGTTCTATTATTCTTACCACTTTCTCCTTGAAATCCGGGGTTTGTACTGAACTTTTGGTGGTTCACAAAGTTTGGCATAGGAGCTGGTGGCACCTGATATTGTGGAGTAACTACCTGCTGCTGCTGATTCATAAGTACTTCATTCTGCATCTGTGGGATTAAATTTTGATTTGGCCCATTATTATTCTGAATACTCTTACACTCGTTCTTCCAATGTCCAAGCTTTCCGCACGCATGACAAGGAAACTTCTTATTCGATTCTTCTCTGTTCATTCGTCCTCTATATTTATTACCATTCACCACTTGATCATTCTGACTCTGCTCTTTCACTTGATTATCAGTCTGAATATTGGTTTTATTCTCCTGTTGCTCTGCCAACTTTACCTGTGCCCACATCATTTTCTCTTTTAGTTTTCTACGCCTTGCTTCTATGTCGTCTCCGCAGTATTTTGCATACTTTAAAATCTCATCCACTGTCTTGCTTTGCCAACATAACATGTGCTGCTGTATCATCTGACTAATCTCTGGTTTCAAACCATACACAAACCGATACACAAAATGTCCCATATCCTTATCACCAATATTCTCAGAACCACTATACTGCTTAAACACCTGCAATAACCTTTCATAATACGCATGTACAGATTCATTTCATTCTTGTGTTGTCCTATCTATCTTTACCCAATCTGTTTCTTTAGGAGGAATTTTCCCTTTCAAATAAGTAATTACTTGGTGATATTTCTTCATCACCTCCTCTGAGGGTGCTCCTGTCTTTGAGTCTCTAGCATACTCTTCACTTGGCCAATCTATTGTAATCTTACATTCCGTCCATAAATCAGCAGGTACCACAATGTCAAACAAACCATCCAGATCCTTCAATAAGACCTTTGAAACCTTCACAAATCTTTCTACCTGTTTATACCATTCAACTGGTTTTTCTCTCAATTTTGGAAAATCATTTGTAAATGACAAAATATCTTGTCTACTCCAAGGAACATGAACATATCCTCCTCCTGGAACCTCTCTCATTGGACACAATTTCTCAACCTTTTATGTTTCCCTTACTGGAAATGCATATGAATCTTCTCTCGCTTGAACTTCCTCTTTCTTTCTTATCCATCTAATTCTCCATTTATCAATGTCTCCCCATTTTCGCAAAAATATTCATTAACTCCTTTATCTGTAGTCTCTTTCCAGATGCATTAACACTTTCTAAATCTTTGTCAGTAAAATCCACTCGATATGGTTTCTGCAACAACTTTGATTTCCCTATATCTATTCCAATTTCTGAAGCAACTTCTATTAATTTCGCATGAAATACTCTTGCTCTTCTGGTTATACTCTTATATAAAAATAATAATTCTTCATCATTGTAAACATTCAATCTTTCTGTGCCCACACTTCCCACTATCATTTCTTCCAATTCCACTTTTAATCTACTAATGTCTAAAATCCTTGTTGGTGAGTTCCGATTATCTCTTTCCTGTGCCCATCTTTCTATGTCTTCAGGGGTAACTACTGTTGCACCTCCAGTTCCTATATGAACCAAAGGTCTCTTTTCTCTCAAATTCATAGGCATAACTCTTTTCGGAGTTTCAGTTAAAGGTTCCATGGTAGGGAGATCCATTAATGAAATAACTGATTCACTTTCACTGACCTGATCATCTGTAATGATTACTTCTTTTCTAGGACGGTTTAATGGAATTGTCACAGTTTGTAGTTTCTGGCAAGTCTTTTTATCTCCGTACAATGGGATTACCGGACCAATAGTCACTGGTACTGTTAAGGCTTCAGTATTCAAATTTAATTGAATTATTTTCTTTACTAAGCCTTCTCTAGTTTTATTTAAAACATCTCTCTCATTATCTTGCAGCACCCTATTAAATGACGTATCATGTAAAATTTGTGGGGTTAAAGGCATTCCTATCGCTGGTGCGCTTGGGGTAACCTTACTAGTTGCTTCTTGATACGGTGGTGGATTTTTAATTAAAATATCCTCTAACAACTTATCATCTGATTCACCATATCCGGTTGTATTCAAGTGTTTCGTTTTCTCTTTACACTTTCCTCCAGACTGTTCCTCAGCCATTAATACTGGATATAAACCTTCAGATACCATAGCTCTCCTCCACTGTTTCATCTGCCCTTCGCGTGATTCTTGCAAGTATCTGGGAAAAATCCTTTATATCTCCCACCTCTGCATTTCTCGCGTTCATTTGACTCAGTCTCCCATTCTTCCAAAGCCTCATATTGAGTTAATCTAGGTCTAGGTTCCAAATCATTCATTCTCATTCTCAAATTCTGAAGAACTCTCCCATTAAACGTACCATTTTCAGGAAACGCTAGCACTCCATCACCTCTCGTATATTCTATCCAATTTTCCAACCACACGCAAGTATGATATCCTCTTTCCATCATCATAAAAGATGCTGGTGTCTTCGGTGGCGGAATAGGAATTCCCTCTCTAGTCAACACAGGCTTATCTTTCTTAAAGAAATTCTTAATTTTCTTTATAAATGATATTTTTCTCTTCTCTCCATACATCCTAGATGAACGATATATAAAATTGCATTCTGCAAACCCTTGAAATCTTCTATCTGCACGTCTCACACTAGTAGTCAAATTAAAATCCTGCATACAATCTCTCCTTCCACCAATCCTAGCACGGCTTCTAACTAGTTATCCAATCAAAATCAGGCTCACGCTCGTGATCTGACCAATGCCATCGCGGCCTTTTCTGACATCAGTTCTGCTCCTTACTACTGACCCCTCCTTTACAAGGACATTCTGGTTTACAGTTCTGGTTTCGTTACATAGACGATATTTGGTACCTGTTGAAAGGCACAGAAGATGATCTTGAAGTGTTCCACAATTGGCTGAATACCCGACATGAAGACATCAAATTTAGTCTCAACAAGAGCAAAACAACCATGACTTTCTTGGATGTTGAAGCGATTCCCTATGAGAATGAATTGACAACTACGTTACATCGTAAACCTACAGACAAAAACACGATTCTGCATCATGAGTTCACATCCTAGGAATTTGAAGGACAATCTCCTCTATGGTCAGCTGTTGCGGATCCGAAGAAACTGTTCTCGAAAAGAGGATTTTATAATTCACTCCTCAGCATTTTGCCAACAAATGATAGGCAGAGGATATCCTAAGAAATTACTTAAGCATGCCACCAAACGAGCCTGGTACACACCTCGTGAGGTCCTGCTCCAAAAACAAGTCAAACAACCGCTTGACAGATTGGTTTGTGTTTCAACCTTCGGTCCTGATACCAACAAATTCCGGCAAATTATCTTAAGGAATTGGCATATGCTACAAAATTTAGAATGTTCATTCCAAAGGCCTTTGTTTGCCATGAAAAAGAATACTAGCATTGGCCAACAAATATTAAGGGCGGATATGTCTTTGCGTCGCCAGAAGAGTGACCTGCGTGCACAGTGGAGTTGAAACCTGTGGAGGGACACCACAAGTGTGGAAACTGCTCCGTTTGTGAATTCACAATTGAAGGTTCAGAATTCATACACAAAACAATTAAATGGAAACATAAGGAATTTGCAAACTGTAAAACTAAGAATGTTGTCTATGTGGTTGTGTGTCCATGCTCCAAAGTCTATATTGGGAAAACTAACCAACAAATAAACCAACGAATTGTACAACATCGTTCAAGAATTAAGAAGAAAGTGTTGACTGCACCAATGGTCGCCCATTTCATTGAGAACTCACTTAGTGAGAAAGACCTTAAATGGACTGTGCTCACCAGTTTTAATTCGAAAACTGGAGGAGTGGACATTGAGTCAATGGTCCTACAGAAGGAAGCTTATCTCATTCTAAAATTTAATAGTGCACTTTCTGGTTTAAATGAAATGACGGAATTATCCGGAACATAACGCTGCCAGCATGAATTTATGTATTTCAGTATGGACTGTGAGCGCAAGTTGTGACACTTCTGCCTTCTAACTGAAATATGTTCGTTTGTTCTTTGAAATGAGTTGAGGAACTGTATGATCCACAAAGTACTGAAACAGGAAGTCGCTGCTGATGGAAATAACGGAACTGTCTAATACATAATGTTGCCATCATGAACTTATTGAATGCACTATGGGCTGTGAGTGCATTCTGTGATATCCTTGGTTTCTAACTAAAATATGCCCGTGTGTGCCTTTGAAACGAGTGAGGGACTACATTGCCCATCAAGCATTGCGCTAGGTTTCCCATTAAACTTTGGCTGAAACAGGAAGCCGGTGTTGTGGCCGAGACGCAACTTGCTGCGCCGCTAAGATGGAGAAGTAATGGACATTGTTGATGGGAGACATCGCAACGCAACTTTCCAAGTAGGATCTCATCATCGAGAGTTGCGCGCTGTTATCTGTGTGAATACGCGACCACTAAAACGCTGTTGTATTTGTTTTTAGAGTTAAGAAATGGTCCTGGCTGACTCAATGCTGCCAAAAGCCCCGGTTGGAGCAAATATATATAAGAGCGCCCTCCCAACCTCATATCGAATTACATTCGGATATGCGCACACACCACCAATCGTTGTATTACACTCTGTGTGTAAGTGACTCAGAGTAGAGTTTGAATAAATCTACACTCTCTCTTTTTCAGCAGGACCCGTGTGAAGAGAGAATCTCTGGTCTCCCATTAAGAATAACGGGTCATTCAACTGATGGTCTCAAAAGTAGTACAGCAGGTAACTAAGTGAATTTATGCCTACACACCTAGTTTAGATGAAGGAAGGGTGGATATAGTACCCACAGTTTTAATTTTATTTTCTAGATTACACCAGTACACCAAGTCAGAAGCCCTGAAGAGAGTCCCAGGAGTGGCCCTGGGTCTCGAAACGTGTCGGCACCTTTGGTTTTGTCAATGAGGAACGATCAGATAATGATGACAACAGTTTGAGGGAGTTGCAACTTTGATTCCCCCCCAGCTGTTCAATAAGAGTTCCCAATGCTCAAGCACCCCGCTTTGATGTTGCAATGAACTACTGATAAAGGGGTTGCTTCTTTTGTTGATGAATAATTGGTGTATCATCATCCACTTGTATGTTTTTTGTATGTATTTATTTCTTATTTTTGCATACGTTGTTTGTAACTTGTAGTATCCATTTGTTTTTGTTGATCTGTCTCGAATGAATAAGTGTTGTCTCATTTCAGTCTTTTCTGAATAAGAAAAAAGTTTTATGAAATATATAAAGAGAAGGTTAAATAAATAACCAGATCTAATGAAATTAAAACATTGATCTTTGTTTCTGCTTAAAACAGATAGCAGCATTACAAATGAGTAGCCAGGTCCCTTTTGTGCTCAACTTTCTAAAAGTGGCATTTTCAGAAATGTGACTTAAAATCCGACTTTACCATTAATGAGGATTTTAAATCACAATTCTTTAGACACCAAACATGTCATTTCTACCTGTTTCTGAGCAAACATTATCACTTATTAGATGAAATAAGTTAACCCAATGTTATCCAATGGAAGAGGCAGGCGTCACAGTAATAAAAAGGAGATCTTCACTACCAGGAGACATAAAACTTAAAAGTACATGTACAACCTATTTAATATACCGCACCCTGCCCTATAGGCTTTTTACAGCCTGCTAAGGATAACTTATAGGTATTAAAAGGGTGTTTAAGGCCTGTGAATGAGTTTCTTTTGTCAGGTCAATTTGCCAGTTTTAAACTGCACAAATGCTGCAATAGAAGGCCTGAGAAGTTCTACAAGGCTACTTAAGTGGGTGGCACAATAAGTGCATCAGGACCACTAGTAGCATTTAATTTACAGGCTCTGGGTACATGTTGTACCATTTTACTAGGGACTGATTAGTAAATTTGCCAATCAGGTCAATTTTACCATATTTTAACCCCTTGGCTGCATGTCAGATTCCCCCGCGGTGCGGGAGAATTTGACGCGTGCGCAGATCGGACAGCCCTTGGCCGTCCGACGCACACGCCCACCGTGACGTCGGACCGCCGGGGGCCGTCCGACGCACGCAAAGGGTTAAGGAGTGAGCACAAAGACTTTAGCACTGTTCAGCAGTGGTAAAGTGCACATAGTAAGTACTTAAACAGACAAAAATGAATTTCATAAAACAGAGGATGAGATGTCAAAAGGTTTGGAGGAAGAACACCCTAGGGCTGACGGTCTAACACTGATGGATTAAGTAGCTTAGGTGAAACATGGTTGAGAAGCGCCAGCACATTTTTAGAGGTGTTTGTTTACAGTGACAGGTACATTCAGGTCCAAAGATGATATTGCGCTGTTTATATTTAGTACAGCATTCTGGGTTAGGTTTCTATATATGTGAGGCCCCTTTGTGTTATTATTCTTACCATTTTCTGGCTTCTTGGTATTTGCAACTATATATTTTGCTTTTCTTTCCTAGCAAGAATATACGATAAATTGAAAGGTCAGTTAGTGTCGATATCACTATCTTTCTTTACTCAAGAACATCTGATTGCAGTGCTTACAGCTGGTTAAATAATACCCTTAAAGAGTATACACTGTTTAGCTTCTTTTTTTTTGTTCTTCTGCCCATCTATCTTAATAGTTACTTTTATGTGCTTCCCTGAAATATTTATCACATGGTGTTCTATATATTTGGCCAACAGTCTTGCCTTGTCTCTTGTTGCCTGATTGAGCAGTAGATCAATTTAGAGGCCTTTGATAATTTGGTAGCTTGTAGACAGGCATAATATTGTAAGTAGTGCATTGTCCAATGCATCAACTTGCACAGCTGTGTTCTTTGTAGCCTTTGGGGCTTATTAGAGTTTGGTGGACAGGGTACTCTGTTGCAGATTTGGTGGAGTAACCCATCTGTCAAACTGACAGTCAACTAACCATATTTAGAGTCGGGAGGGCCACCAGCTTTCTGTCAATGAATGCCCCATTGGTTCCATTGACAGAAAGCTTCCTCCAATGGCTCAACAGAGTAGAGGCCATCAGAGGAAAGGTATAACACCACCTGCCCTATTTACAGTGGGTGGCGTGAGGCCCTTTTTTCTGTCTGACACAGAAAATATATAATAACCCCCACAAGTTGGAAAAAAACTCCCTGCATGTGAAGGTGGTTTGTTTTTTAATTAAAAAACTCCCACTTTGGTACCAATGGTGGCCACTCAACTAATCTTCTGTACCTTCACAGGAAACCGCATCACAATTTGCCTTTCTAAAGATAATTGCACTGATAAAAAAGATTGATTCACAAATGTTGAAGATGGTTGTGTTGTGGTACTTTTCTGTCCAGAAAAGAAGTCAGTAATCAATCTATGGAAGTCAGTTATCAATCAATGACCATGCCAAGAGAGTTCAAATGGAAAAACACTTCTTACTACAATTTGTAGTGATTCACTTGTACTTTTGACTAGGGTGGCAATAAGGTTATTAAATAAGTTTATGGATCTTTTTTGGGACGATTGTTCATGAATGTTTGTAGTTTTTGTATGGTCATTTTCTCATGGAATTCTCTGTGGTTCTTTACCCAGGTCTTCGAGATCTTCTTCATGCAATGTTTGTAACTTTATAAGGTACCATAGTTCATATGAGCCTTATAGGACCATAGTGGAAGGGTGCGATGCTTTTGATCCTTTTGTACTGAATATAAGTTAGGCCCGAGTAGCACTTTGAATTTAGCTGTTTTATCGGCTTACCAATTTATTCAATACAGCATACAATGTTCACACCATTAGTGTGTTATACTGTCTTGTCAAAACAGTGGTTCTCATTGGTACTATTTTGCTCATATTACCAATTGTGCAGCACACGTTAATGCGCACAATTAAAGTCACAAGTAAAATATATGACCATCACTCGTTATAGTCTATACTTTATCAATTCTGATAGCAGTTATTCCAAAGATATACTGGTGCTGAGTGCAGTGTGCCCAAATTGAGCAAAACTCAAAACCAAAACAATGCAACTGGTCAAGAGGCAAAACTTTGTATTTACAACAAACAGCTGTAAATATAAATGAGTACATAGGCAAGATATGCCTCTGCCTCATATTATAAATCAGGCCTCCTGTAGTTTGTTACTGTGTCAATTAACTTTTGACCCTTCCTGCTAATAATAGAGTCTCATCAGGACCTTGATAGTGTGGGGACATTTGTGTTGGCCAGCAATAAGGGGAAGTGATAGTGCTAATCCATGGGTTTGGTCACACAGAGATGCACACCCAGTGGTAACAAATTAATTTATAATACTTACTCAGGGGTAATTGTACGGCACAGAAATGCAGGGATGATCATCTGTGGTGCATGACAGCACCCCGTCTGTGTCCAGAAGTCCGTATTCCAATCAGGTCCTTTCCGAAGTTGAGAAGACTTTATCTTGACTGTCAGTGTCACAGTGCACCATCTTCTCTGAATGTGGAAAACATAATAAGCCAGGGGTTTATATTCATTGAGAGTGGGTTCCCCCTTAAACCTCATCCCCTCCCAGGACTAGTGATCGCTGTTCCTGTTCCACTCATTGACTCACTCCTACAGGTGTACGATTACCCCTCAGTGAGCTTTAAAAAGTATGTGTTACCACTTAACAGAATCAGCGCAGTGGGCTATTATCAAATGATATTGAAGGTAGTTATCTTTAACAAGCAATGTATAACTCAGAGTATTGTTCACAGCTATTGTTAGACCTGACATGCTTGGCATGGTATTCCTCTAAACCTTTTTCCTTCACTCCTCCTGTTTTGCTGAATTTATTTTAGTTAGCATTATTGCCCTTTGCACTTTACCACTGCTTTTCAGTGCTAAAGTAGCAGTACTCTCTCCTTCAACTATGGCTAAATTGGCTTGCACCTAATTGGCACATTTAATTAACTTGTAAGTCCCCAGTAAAGTGGTACTACATCTACACAGGGCCTGTAAAATAAATGCTACTAGTGGGCCTGCAGCACTTCTTGTGCCACCCACTAAAATAGCCTTTTAAAACATGTCTCATGCCTGCCACTGCAGCCTGTAATGCAGTTTTAAACTGCCATTTTGAAGTAGCAAAATAAACCTTTGCCAAGCCTAAACCTTCCTTTTCAATATTATAAGTCAAGGCTGTGGTAGGCCCTAAAGGCTCATAGGGCAAGGTGTATTACATTTCCAAAGTAGGACATGTGTGCTTATGTTTTACATGACCTGGTAGTGAAAAATTCTTAAAGTTATTTTTCTCGGTTGCAAGGCCTAACTCTTCCATTGACTAACACTGGGTTACCTTATAACATTTAGTAAGTGATAACTTTTGATTGGGTGCAGATAGATATATGGTGTTTACAAAGGAGTTATCATTTAAAATCTTGTTAAATGGTAAAGTTGGACTTTAAGTCACAATTCTGAAAATACTACTTTTATAAAGTTGGCATTTTCTTTAACTAAACATTTGTGCCTTCTGCCAGTGTCCTGGGTCACATGACTGCATGGCCCTGCTGTTGGGGTTATTGTATTCCTTCCAACCAGTGAGACAAAGGGGACTAGGTAACGACAGGATGGCAGGGGAAGAGCTGTGCCCTCCCCTGTTTACATTTCAAAGGACTTTGCCTTCTGCACACACAAAGGATGTTGACACCAAGTCTGGCCTGTCTTTTGTCACCCCAGATTTCTTGGAGCCAGAAAAGTGTAAAGGAAGAACTTTCTAGAACCAGAAGTAGGGGTAGTATAGGGAAAAGCCCCACTTCAAAGGCTGGCACCAGGTATAAATATTGGACTTCTTGAGCTACTCTTCAGTATACTACTGGGCCTGTGGACATTACAGAAGAAGGACTGTCTTGTCCCCCAGAGGACTGCTCTGCTACTTGAGGACTGCCTGGCTCTCTGACAAGGAAGATTGGGCCTGCTCCTTTCATCCCAGGTTAAACTAAGTGGCTCCAAAGGCCAGTTGGCTGGCCTTCTGTCTGAGCTACAGGGAAACAACAAGCTTCAGAGGCCTCCCTGTATCTGCCTAGATGAGATGTTGCACTGAACTTGCCTGGACCTTTAACTGGACCTGTGTGAATCCTGATAGTCTCTGCTGGAGTGAGTTCTTTATCCCCAAGTGGTGCCTCTACAGGTCTTGGACCTTTTTCTGGCATCAATTGAGATCCTTCTGTGAAAATATGTGAAATCCTGATGTTTTGGGCTCTTTGCAACTGTGAACAGGTCCGTTCCTGCCAAGACACTGCAGCACCTGATGACTGCCAACATCTAGCTCTGGTGAACCTGACTCTTCACTCTACAGTGACCACCAGCGACAATCTGCAACACGCAGACCTGCACTTTGCCCTACATCAACGAAAGCCCTCTGTGAGAGCCAATTGAAGCTCCAGCAATGACCATCTGCGATGCCTGACTGGCTCTCATGCTACAGGGATGATAGCCCGCAGCGCCTTGCCTGCTCTTTGCAGTACAGTGACGACCATCCGCGACACTCTCCCTGCTCCTTGTGGCCCCCTTCAGTACAAACAGAACTATTCATGCCAAACTTTGAATATGTAGCTTTTTAACCAGGACTAACCTTGTCCCTGTATCCGGCCCACGCTCCATTGAGGTCAGCCTGAACCTGTGACTTTCCCTTGGTCTAGCACGACCAGATGACCATGAGTTGAGCTTTATGCTTTTAGGTGCTATATCTACCTAAAGGTTTGAAATTGCATATCGCCGCTTCTACTGTTTGGATTTTTGTTGTTCTGGTATGCTTTTATTTGTTAAAACGTCTTCCGTTTTTTCTAAATTGGATTGTAATTTTTCTTGTGTTATGCTTTCACTTGATTGCTGTTAGTGAGCTGCATAAATACTTTACATTTTTCCTCTAGGTTAAGCCTGACTGCTTTGTCCAAGCTACCAGAGGGCTAAGCTCAGGTTAATTTTGTGACATTTGTGGTTCACCATGACAAGGATTGTGGCTATTGCCTAAGTGGGGTTTCCATTCCCTTTAACCAATAGCTGCCCAGACTACTACAGTTATCATATCAACAATAATTTTATTTCACCTCAGGAAAATATGAAGTTTCAATCCAGAATAGAGAGTTGGAAATTCAGAGAGTGTCAGCAGCAGGTATGTCAGATACATTATCGGAAATTTACAGAACAAGTCCAGTACCATCATCTCTTCTCCTTAAATATCAATGCTCCTGGAGTGCAGAAGCCCAGCTATGCAACCAGACATTTTTACGATATTCAGTGTCTCTATTACTGCACAGCTGAGGTACGAACCTCTGTGCACGGTATGTGTAGTAGAAAATGTGTACATACATGTTTGTACTTGTGTAGAGGCTTGGAGTGGGATGGCTTGTCTGGCCCCAGGTTGGCATCTGCACACAGTCAGCATTGTGGCAGATGGGACCCAGAATAAATTAGTTATGGCGTGTCAGAGCTTTATAATGGAACTTGATAGCTAAACAATAATGTTCAGTGTCTTTTTGTCTGAAGTGTAAAATCTGTGTTGATTAAACTGTTTTCCACTTTGGATAAAGTAAACTGACTTGAATAAAGTAAGATATTGGTGTCATGTGGTAGAAAAATCATTGACATGTCTTTTCCTAATAAAGTCTGAGTCAAGAATGCATATCCAGAGTCTGTATTATGTGTTAATTTTAATGATTTTAAGATTGGACACATTTCCCTAAAGCACCGTTAAAAGAACTCATGCTTTAAGGTACTCCGCTGGGTCAGTTAATAAAACAGCAGACAACTCAACTGTGGTGTTGTCATTGCTCTTATTTCTCCATTGTCAGATTTTTTCTCGCTCTCTAAGATCATGAAACTACTTGCCACTTTCTCATACAGTTCTCAACCTAACGCAAAACACTTTCTTCTACCCTCAGTACACTACCATAAATAGTGCCTTTCTTTCTCACTTCAACCCCAACTCAAAAAACATGATTGCTAATGTAGCACCATGTCCTTTGGCTAAACTTTGCATTTTTGATTGGCTGTCTTCAACATCATATCTCATAACATCTGACTTCATCAATTAGTTGTTGACACAACCTTAGCACAGCTAAAATCTTTCTTGAATGGCTGCTCACTGACTGTGACTTTACCCTCCTTCAATTCCTCCATCAAGGATGTTCAGTGCACTGCCCTGAGCTCCTCCTCTTTTAATATTTATAGTGATTTATTGTGTGCACATTGTGTCCTCATTCACACATTCAGGTTCAGGTTTTATTCTAATGCAGATGACACTCAAATTATTCTTAGAGTAGATGGGGATGTATCCTCCATCAGTCACAGTTTCAAATCTGTATGTGTGAAACTCAGTCCGCCTCAATACTGATAACACTGAGATTATATTTTTGGGGCAAATCTTCAACCTGGTTGACCACCTGGTGGCCTGAGGATTTCATTCCCTCCGCTCCATCATTTCTGTATGGAACTTTACAGCAATTCTCGATAACAAACTTACATTTAACTTCCAGATCGACCAACTCATGTCCACCATCTTTTATCAAATAAAAATCATTAAAACATTGGGATATAAACCAGATGATTTAATTAATTGATATTGTTTTTAAAGGGTATTTTTGAGATAATTGTGATATGATTCAGATGATGTGATGTATTTATTCTGATTGTGTCATTTTTATTAATAATAGTCTGTTCTTTTTGCCCCTAAAATTTTGAAATGTTCATTTTCAAAAATGGCCAATTTATTTGTGGAGCTATGGTTCCCCCTTCTCACTCACCTTGTTTTGTGTATTTGTTTTTTTCTTTTTACACTTTTATTATGTAAATTCACACAGTATGGATCATTTTGAAAATTACGCCTGTTCCATATGGATTTCGTTCTGTATGTCCAGAGGAATATATATACTTTTTTCTCCTTTTTTAAAATCCCTTAATTATACGATACAGGTAGAGATTCCTCCTAAGGGATTCTCTAGGGGACTGGTCCAATACAATGACTTTTCTAACAGACTACATTAATTTGTTTTTACATATATAGGGGCCGATTCCGATCTCGGCCGGTAGGGCTCCGAATCGGATTCGGCTTAACCGGATCCGATTCGGAGCCCTATTTCCGACCGATTCGTACGCACGTCCGGGCGAGCGAAGTACGATGCGAAATCGCCGACCGACTCCGTCCGGGCGTCCCGACCGCTCCGACCGCTCCAACCGACTCGTTCCCGGGTCTAACCTCACCGACCGACTCGCTCAGACTCGCCTCGCACCGCGCAATGGAGACGTTCCCCGGCCGGGTAAGTACGATGCGCGCCGCGAGCAGTCCGACCGAGCCGTGCACTCCGGCTCCAAAGAGCAGTCGGAGCCGGACTTTGGGGGTCCGTGTCGGACCCCCCTGTAAGCATAGCCACGTGAGTCGCACACAGGGGGGACACATGGGTCCCCCGTACACGTGCATGTACGGCGCGACCCGCATCGACGCGCACACACTGTAGGGGGCGCCCTTGTTCAAGGCTGCTGCCTATTGAGTCAATGGGAGCCCGTGTACGCGTTGTACGACTGGCTCCCATTGACTTCACTGGGAGTCCGACCGAATCGAGTCCGATAGCATACGTGCGCATCGTACTCGTTCGGTCGGACTGCTAGAGTCCGATTCGGTCAGAAATCTCTCCGGGTCCGGCTCGGTCGGAGAGATTTCCGGCCCAAATCGGAATCGGCCCCATAGTATCCATCATGACCTATTGGGGCACTTGCCCTATTTGATAGTATTTGTAGTTTGCTGCCCATATGCATCACCATCTCTTTACAGCAGCTATTAACGTGGATGATTCGCAGAGGTGGAGACCAGAATGACATCCTCTTGATAATTTGCACATGATTCACTTGGCGCCCTAACTTGGCCAAGTTGTGCATTATGACAGTTGTCTATTTTCCAACAATAAGGGGTCGATTCCGATCTCGGTCGGAGGCGCACCCAATACCATTCGGTCTGGAAAAAAGCCATGCGAAAGCCAGTTTCCCGACCGATCCGTACAGCACACCGAAAGAGCAAGTACGATGCGCACAACAGCAAAAATTCCGGCCGAGCCGTACTCACCCAAACCAGGTCCTGTTCTCCGACCGAGGCGAATCCGGAAACGCCGAATCGAGTCGCACGGAAGGGAAAATGCAGCCCCGTCCGGCCGGACAAGTACGATGCGCTTTCCGTACGCGCCGAACCCGTCGCTACGCACGGCACGTCAAAGCATCCGGGAGAGGCGCACATAAGCTCCGAATCGCGCCACAACACGATCCACGGCTACGAGACGAACACAGCACAGACGAGGACGACGCGAAGCGACGAGGACGAAGCGAAGCGACGAGGACGAAGCCAAGCGACGAGGACGACGCGAAGCAACGAGAAGGACGAACGACACGAACCAACCATGAATCCCTTCGTCCCGATCATACCAATATTCTACATCTACTACCGGAACAGGCACGGACGCGTACGGCGCAGAAGGTAAGTCAGACACCAACCACAAAACACATACAACACGTACACGACACATCACACACATACACTGGGAATCTGAATATACTTGCAACAGCAGCACCATAGGGGCGGGATGCCCATCACCAATGCCACATATGCACACAGGGGCCTGAATGCGCGCCACCACCCCAACCCAGGGGGGCTGGATGCCCACCACCACTACCACCCTTAGCCAGGGGGCAGGATGCCCACCACTACTACCACCCTTAGCCAGGGGGCAGGATGCCTACCACTACTACCACCCTCACCCAGGGGGCAGGATGCCCACCACTACTACCACCCTCACCCAGGGGGGCAGGATGCCCACCACTACTACCACCCTTAGCCAGGGGGCAGGATGCCTACCACTACTACCACCCTCACCCAGGGGGCAGGATGCCCACCACTACTACCACCCTCACCCAGGGGGCAGGATGCCCACCACTACTACCACCCTCAGCCAGGGGGCAGGATGCCTACCACTACTACCACCGTCACCCAGGGGGGCAGGATGCCCACCACTACTACCACCCTCACCCAGGGCGGGCTGGATGCCTACCACCACCCCCTTAGCCAGGGGGGCTGGATGCCCACCACTACTACCACCCTCACCCAGGGGGGCAGGATGCCCACCACTACTACCACCCTTAGCCAGGGGGGCAGGATGCCTACCACTACTACCACCCTCACCCAGGGGGGCAGGATGCCCACCACTACTACCACCCTCACCCAGGGGGGCAGGATGCCCACCACTACTACCACCCTCACCCAGGGGGGCAGGATGCCCACCACTACTACCACCCTTAGCCAGGGGGGCTGGATGCCTACCACTACTACCACCCTCACCCAGGGCGGGCTGGATGCCTACCACTCACCACCCTTAGCCAGGGGGGCTGGATGCCCACCACTACTACCACCCTCACCCAGGGGGGCTGGATGCCTACCACTACTACCACCCTCACCCAGGGCGGGCTGGATGCCACTACCACCACCCTTAGCCAGGGGGGCTGGATGCCTACCACTTCTACCACCCTCACCCAGGGGGGCAGGATGCCCACCACTACTACCACCCTCACCCAGGGGGGCAGGATGCCTACCACTACTACCACCCTCACCCAGGGGGGCAGGATGCCTACCACTACTACCACCCTTAGCCAGGGGGGCTGGATGCCTACCACTACTACCACCCTCAACCAGGGGGCTGGATGCCTACCACTACTACCACCCTTAGCCAGGGGGCTGGATGCCTACCACTACTACCACCCTCACCCAGGGCGGGCTGGATGCCTCACCACCACCCTTAGCCAGGGGGGCTGGATGCCTACCACTACTACCACCCTCACCCAGGGGGGCAGGATGCCCACCACTACTACCACCCTTAGCCAGGGGGCAGGAAGCCTACCACTACTACCACCCTTAGCCAGGGGGGCAGGATGCCCACCACTACTACCACCCTCACCCAGGGGGGCAGGATGCCTACCACTACTACCACCCTCACCCAGGGGGGCAGGATGCCTACCACTACTACCACCCTTAGCCAGGGGGCTGGATGCCTACCACTACTACCACCCTCAACCAGGGGGGCTGGATGCCTACCACTACTACCACCCTTAGCCAGGGGGCAGGATGCCTACCACTACTACCACCCTTAGCCAGGGGGCAGGATGCCCACCACTACTACCACCCTCACCCAGGGGGGCAGGATGCCCACCACTACTACCACCCTCACCCAGGGGGGCAGGATGCCCACCACTACTACCACCCTTAGCCAGGGGGGCTGGATGCTTACCACTACTACCACCCTTAGCCAGGGGGCAGGATGCCCACCACTACTACCACCCTCACCCAGGGGGGCAGGATGCCCACCACTACTACCACCCTTAGCCAGGGGGCAGGAAGCCTACCACTACTACCACCCTTAGCCAGGGGGCTGGATGCCTACCACTACTACCACCCCCACTCATAGGATGGACAATGCATGACACAACAAGCACACCACAACCTAGGGAATGCAAGATTAAGACATCCCCCCACCACCATGACAAGCGTGTGAGCAGGCTGTGTCAAATGCCTACAACACCGAACATGACATTGAACATACAATGTGACCCCCTAGCACATGTGCCACACATATATGTGTGTGGCACCCACAATGCAAGCAGCCCATGACCATTGTGGCAATGGGGCCTAAACCCCCATCATCACAGTGACCAAAAGGCAAGTGTGGGGTCCATAGCTGAAGCACATTTTGACCATTGTGGCAATGGGGTCTAAACCCCCATCATCACAGTGACCAAAAGGCAAGTGTGTGGTCCATAGCTGAAGCACATTTTGACCATTGTGGCAATGGGGTCTAAACCCCCATCATCACAGTGACCAAAAGGCAAGTGTGGGGTCCATAGCTGAAGCACATTTTGACCATTGTGGCAATGGGGTCTAAACCCCCATCATCACAGTGACCAAAAGGTAAGTGTGTGGTCCATAGCTGAAGCACATTTTGACCATTGTGGCAATGGGGTCTACACCCTCATCATCACAGTGACCAAAAGGTAATTGTTGACAAAGAAAGAGCTGCAACTGCCAAACTGCATGGATCATTCCTGGTCACAGAACCAAAAACTCATCTGTGGCAAAGTAGTGTATGTGTCCCATTGCAACATAAATTGGGGGAGCCAAATACTGCAGTGCAAATGAAACATTCCCTTGGCCATGTGCAGACAAACAACACCCATGGGGGCTGAGACCGTCAACAGTCATCAATAACACAATGACAGAAGTGACCATCAGAATGCAGACCCACATATTTGCACCAATGGGCACACAAATGCAGATACCCTGTGGAGACAGCAGATGTGAGGTGAACAGATACCATACCATGGCAGCAATGGGACACACAAACCATGATCACTGTGCTGACCGATGACCTAGGAGTCCCAGGGACAGCAGGGGAAACACACCAAACAACATACAGCCAATGGCACACCCAAGATATGCCAATGCAGTGGTGCAGATGCACAAACACAAACAGGCAGACCAACACTGTCATCATACACAGCAGGTGAGGGGTGGGGGTGCCAGTGTCCCCAGGCAACAACACAACACATGAGGAGAGCTGAATACCAATCATACAGATGTGCATACACTGCCACACTAAGGTAACTCATGGATCCAAATCCCCTATGTGGGCAAGCAGGCATTGACAGGTGAGAGGGAGCACAAAACACACATGTCACACAGGCACGTAGGAACAACAACTGACACAGCAAGTCACAGACACACCACAGCACCACCCCCAGGGCCCCCACAATGTGGTGACCCTGGGCTGAAGAAAAATACCACTGTGATGACAAAGCTAAATGTCGTTCACACTGTGAACCACAGTCAGGTGTCCTGAGCAACTAACTACCATCACACCTACACAAGCACAAATCAATCAGCATGGCCAGTAAGCCAAGGCCAACATGGAGGCAGGGGACTAGCCGGGCAACAACTCTCATCTGCACACACTCAAGACCACACCCCTCGACCTCCAACAATGTGCAGCAGTGAAGTACACATGCACTGGTGACATTGCACATGCACCCATTACTATTCCAGGGTGGTGGGTGGGAACCAAGGTGTAGAAACACATCACACATGGACACTCAACAAGACTCCTGAATGTCTGACACACTGCACACTACGCTGTACATGGACATGACGGCAATACCACACCGACCAATGGGATCCCAGCCACAGTCACACACCAATGAAGAAGCCAAGGTCACCCACAAAGAACACACATAGACAACAACCAACATTGCAGCCCGGACCCTAAGGAGTGCCAGCAGTCACACACACAACGTGTCACAATCACTGAAAGATAACACAAACTGGAAATCACATGACAGGGGCAAACAACAAGTGCCAAAGGGAAACCTGACTGTGACCCATCTGCGTCAGCACACAAACTCTGCCCTGACAGCAAACACACCTATGGGTGACACCCTGATGACCAGTAATGTGCCATGCACCCACATCACAGAGAACACAGGGAGAAGACTTTGGGGGAACATAGCTCAAGTCAGCAAGCATCACAAACAGGTACAACACTAGGGATCACAGCATGCGCAGATGAATGGAAGTGAACACACAGACATGCACACACAACACACACCTTGGGCGCAGGCAATGTCACACGTGTACACACTGCCATGAGGGGACTCCACTCCTGTGTGAGGAAAGCTGTGCCATATGTTGCCTCAGTAGGGCCCCATCATGTCAGCTGAGCACTTGGTCACACAATCAACAATTAGCACCAAATGAGGGCTCCCATCACATCAGCCTGGTCATGGATGTGCCAACGGAATCATCAGCACAGATCCAACACACTTGTATAGCAATGTTGCACTGACTACACGGATGAGTCCCTCCCCATTGATGCCCAAACCTGCATGTCCACTGGAGATGGCAACACGGTCAGGGAAGTAGACAAATGCAACGATGGCAGGCACAACAGATGTGCAGGGGTGGAAGCCACAGATATGAAATTGCCAATGTAAGTAGGAAACCCATTGCCAAATACTGAACACATGACACCCTCAGATGCTGCTATTGATGACATGGATACACCACATGATAGGACACATTCCCCCTGGACCACATGGGTTCCTGCACAGTAACACTTCATAATCATGAGACCAGATATCACCATCACTGCAGCAAGGGCATGGTTAGCTGCACCAACAACATGTACATCTGAAGCATGAGCACTAGAGAAAAGAAAGTTGCTTTATTCAGCATATGTGTTGAGGCCAAACGAAGTCCTGAAAAAGAGCAAAGGCCAATGGCCAGTCCATTGTCAAAGTTCAAACAGGGTGACACTGGCAGATGTCACCCTACGCATGCCTGCACAATACCAGGGACAATCCACTAGGAGGGGCAACCGGGGGCAGGCCAGGCACCGCAGGGACAGGATCAGGGCTCACCAGGGGGAGTCAGGGAAGGGGTGGTGGGTGCTGGAGAGCCACTGACAACTGCAGTGGAGGTGTCTGACATGGTGTGTGCCGGCACAACTGGGGGGCATGACACAGATGTCGTGGGTGCCGGCACAACTGCAGTGGACCCTGCAGATGGGGTGGACAGGTCCGCCACTGCAGTGCCCAAGTCAGACAGGGCGGTAGTGGACTCCACTGCAGTGCCTACCTCCAGGGGAGGAGAATGGGGAACAGGCAAGGTGGGTTGGACAGAGGGGGGACACCCTCACCACATCAGTGGCACAGACAAGCGCAGCGGGGGGTGTGGTGCTGGGAGAGCAAGTGGCAGGGGAGAAGGCCGGAGCATCTTGGGGATGGTATATCTGTGGGTGGGGGAACCTGGGGCAGGGTGTGGTGGGGGCACCTGTGCAGTGGGGGCCTGAGGGATGGAGGACGGAGACCTTGTGCCTGAGCTGCAGGGCGGTGGCGGGGTCTTGCTCTTAGCACTCCGGGGGACTTGCGGGTGGGGGCCTCAGTCCGTCTGCGCCTGGGGGAGGGTGTCCGGGGCGAGGGGCACTCTGCTCCGTGTGGGTGGGCTTCCTCTTCCCCCGGGATGCTGGAGCAGCTTCATCGGTGGGGAAGAGGCCGAGGTCACAGAGGAAGAGCTGCTGTGACTTTGGGGTTGCAGGTGAGGCAAGGGAGGGTGCTTTGGAGGGAGAGGGAACTGAGGACTGCGCAGTGCATGTGGATGCGTGTGTGTGTTCCAGGGCCCCATCCCCTGTGAGTCTGGCTTCAGTCCCCTGAATGTGCGTGCGTGTGCGTTTTGTCATTGGCGTGTGTGTCAGTGTGCTGGATGTGTGTGTGCTGGTGTGTGCCAGTGTGTGTGTGCCTGGGATGGGTAAGGTGCTGGGGAGTGTGGATGGAGCAGAGGCAGGAGGGGTGAGGGACCGTTTGAGGAGGGACACTGCTGCCGTCAGGGAGGAGTCCATGGACCTATTGCCCCTCTGTAGGTCAGACATGCCCGATGAGATGCCCTCCATGAACGACACCAGCTGAGTCAACAGCGCGGTGTGCGCATGGAGGACACTCAGCATGGCTGTCTGCCCTACATGGAGCTGGCGAAGGAGGTACACAGACTCCTCACTCAGGGCAGCAGGGGACACAGGGGCAGGGGTGCGGTGCCTGGCCCAAAGGAGACACGCTCCCGGACATGGGAGCCTCCACGGACCTGGGGAATGGGAGCCGATGGGAGGGCGGTGGTGGTGCTGGTGGTGGCGGGGACAGCAACACTAGCTGGGGTGTGGTGGCTGCTGACACCCGCCTCCACAAGGGAGTCATCCTCCGAGTTGCTCTGGTCCTCAGCTGAGGTGGATGCTGCTGAGGACTCCTCGGTGTGGCTCCCCTCGCCCTCCGTGCCACTGGGTCCCTCCGACCACTCCTCGGCTGCTGACCCAGTCTGGCTCTCCGGCTCCTCCTGGTCCGTGGAGCTGTCCCCTTCCGTGGCCGTGGATGTATCTGCAAACAATGGGGAAACAGACAGACATCAGTCACCTGCACATAACGCACACACCACTGTGAGCACAGCACATCACAGAGCAAGCCCTGGCATCATTAGTTGTACATTGCTAAAAGTGCACTAATTGAACAGGAGAAGTCAATTGTCAGTCTGATGCCAAGCATGGCACTCACATCCCACATGGCCTTGCACCCATCTGTCTGGTGTCTGTTGGATTGCAACACCCCAGTGTTGACACATGCACCAAGTACACAGTAGTTGGACAGTGCAGAGGACACGGTGTGGACACATCACAGCTCTTGCCACTGAGTCAGTACAGGTTTACGGATGTAAGGGATGCCCAGAGTCAAATAGGAAATGCATGTGATGCATACCAGCGACAGACACCATGATGCACCCATGTCCTGATAGCCAGCGCCACTATGGTGTGCATGTAGCACATGTCACTCCCCTGCAGGATCACCAATCAGTAGACACATGCCATGGCGGAGGCATGACTGCAAAGTCATACATCACTGTCTCAGTGATGTATGACTTTGCAGCCAGACAACAACACTCTGCACTGTGTCACAATAGTAGGTCATGGGGAATGCAAGTCCTGGAGCTGCACAAGTGCACATGTACATCCCCCCACAACACATCCTCTTAACCCTCATCTGTCCAGGTCATACCTATTGGACATATGGGAGACCTGTGACACTACCCTCTGAACCTGAGCCCCTCACACTCTGCTGTGCATGGGGAACAGCTACCTGAACTTCACATTTACATGCCCCAGTCTGCATGGGCAGCTGATCAGACACCTATGTGTCACACAAGTATCGTCTCCTATGGTCACATCTCCAGTGGCATGCTGAGCCCCTACCAAGAAACTCCACAGCAGTCCTGGCGACTAATCCACAGCACACTGACACAGAGGCAGACACCTGAGGGGCAAATCACTGTGCACAATGTGTCCACTGATACACGGGAGTGGGAGTACAGAGTGTATTGTATGGCCTGGAGTAGGCATGACTGTCCAGCCCCACATTAATGAGGGATGAGCCCTGGACTGTAGGCAGCTGGCTAAGTATGTGTGACACACGTCATATACATACTCCTGGGGCCCAAACATTGTTCCCACCCGCAGCATGGGTGTGTGCCAGGTACCCCAGCCACATGTGGTGGATCAGCTCAGCAATTGGACCACAGATCAAAGTAACACGCTGAATACATGTCAGAATACAGGCATTGTGTAAGCAATGGACCCACCCATGATGCCCACCACAGAGTCAGGGAAACAGATGCTGTCTCCCACCTTGAGTCAAGCAAACTGCAAGGACACAGTCCTAAGTGACAGGATTCCCTGCATGTAAGGGCCACACCTGGGTATCAGATGAGGAGTGGGCAGTGCACAATAGAGGGACATGGCTCCTGGACAACATGACTGCTGTACTGTGGCAGTTCAACCTGGCCCGAGGAGGGCACATAACATGTTAGACAGAGTACACAGTGCAGTCTTTGACTCACCCCCTCCTTGCTGCTCTCTGGCCTTCAGCTGCCCATCCAGGTCTGGAAAGACCACCGCCAGGATCCTGAGCATGTGGGGGTCAGGGTCCGTGTTCCGCCCCTCCTGCGAGGAGGCGACAGCTTCAGCTGGACCCGTGCAATCCTCCGGGTCCAGCCCCGAAGGTCCTGCCACCTCTTTTGGCAGTTGCGGATCCGGCGCTTGTAGACCCCCACGGACCGGACAGCCCGGACGATGTCCTTCCAGATCTCATGCTTCCGATGGGCAGAAGCCTGTCAGGATGACAAAGTGATAAGGACATTACTACACATGCAACATATCCGTGCATGACACAGTTGCATATACATGTCGCAATCACAGGGGCACATGGTGTACCCAGGCAGTGCACGGCTGCCCATGGACAGTTTTCCAGAAGTCACTACATGGTATCATAGCATGGGGAGTAAAACCCTGTTCAGAAGCACTGTCACTGCACCATACCTGTCCAGTGCAAGTCACTACACACTATGGGGGTGACAACTACTCAGTGAGCCTGCTAGCCAGTGGTGTGCTGACTCTCAGCCTTGCTAGTCAGACAAAATGCACATTCAGAAAGGCAGTGCACAGAACACTCACCTGCTCCCCTGGTGTCCCATACAGCTTGCTGTACTGTGGAAGTAGGCTGTCCAGCAGGGCCTGGTTCTCTTCAAGGCTGAAGGCTGGGGCTCTCTCCACAGTACGTGCCATTGCAGGGTCCAGAGGGGCAGAGACAGCAGCAGTGCAGTGGCAGATGTCGTCCTGGAGCATGTAGTGCAGGCAAGTGGGCTCTCAGGGGAACATGCAGCAATATATATGTGCTGGAGAGGCAGATACTGTCCCTTGTGTCCAAAGTGATAGGTCCAAGTCGTTTGCATCTTCTGAATCTGGCCAATCCATGGAATAGCAGCACCAAAACACGCCCACAGCATCCTTCAAAATTTCAACTTCATGACATACATGATTTTGCAACATTGTTGTGGGTGACCAACTGATTTTCCAGCAACCGACTCGTTCGAATATTCGAAAACGCGTCCGTTGCCAGGCAAGCCCATTGTCAATGGGTGCGCACCGATCGGTCCATTGAGGTACAACGCGCACAGGGGTACAACGCGTACCCGCACACATTGAATGCAATGGGCCGGCCGGAGGCACCGATCGGTCCATTGCAGTACAACGCGCACAGGGGTACCACGCGTACCCGCACACATTGAAAGCAAAGGGCCGGCCGGAGGCACCGATCGGTCCATTGCAGTACAACGCGCACAGGGGTACAACGCGTACCCGCACACATTGAAAGCAATGGGCCGGCCGGAGGCACCGATCGGTCCATTGCAGTACAACGCGCACAGGGGTACAACGCGTACCCGCACACATTGAAAGCAATGGGCCGGCCGGAGGCACCGATCAGTCCATTGCAGTACAACGCGCACAGGGGTACAACGCGTACCCGCACACATTGAAAGCAATGGGCCGGCCGGAGGCACCGATCGGTCCATTGCAGTACAACGCGCACAGGGGTACAACGCGTACCCGCACACATTGAAAGCAATGGGCCGGCCGGAGGCACCGATCGGTCCATTGCAGTACAACGCGCACAGGGGTACAACGCGTACCCGCACACATTGAAAGCAATGGGCCGGCCGGAGGCACCGATCGGTCCATTGCAGTACAACGCGCACAGGGGTACAACGCGTACCGCACACATTGAATGCAATGGGCCGGCCGGAGGCACCGATCGGTCCATTGCAGTACAACGCGCACAGGGGTACCACGCGTACCCGCACACATTGAAAGCAATGGGCCGGCCGGAGGCACCGATCGGTCCATTGCAGTACAACGCGCACAGGGGTACAACGCGTACCCGCACACATTGAAAGCAATGGGCCGGCCGGAGGCACCGATCGGTCCATTGCAGTACAACGCGCACAGGGGTACAACGCGTACCCGCACACATTGAATGCAATGGGCCGGCCGGAGGCACCGATCGGTCCATTGCAGTACAACGCGCACAGGGGTACAACGCGTACCCGCACACATTGAAAGCAATGGGCCGGCCGGAGGCACCGATCGGTCCATTGCTGTTCAACGCATCACTGTACATGTGACTGGCATATGTCAGCATGCCTGTCTCAGATGGACATATGCCAGCCACAGATAGCTCCCAGGGAGTGAGGGGCACACCTACATCACGACAGCCTGTCCACACCTTATCATGAAGGCATGTAAGGCTGCATTTCCTATTGTGTGTATGTTGGTGTACATGTTGTCCTGTGGGTGTCACCTGTGGGCAGCCACCCCCAGGCTGTGCACGTGTTCATGGGGACAGGATCCTGGGTGTTACGTGTACGTGACCACTGTGATGTGCAACTGTTCATATCTGTGCATGTGCCATGGTCACATTTCACAGTGGTGTTTGTGTATGTCATGTCACATACCCCGTGAGTCCCATGTGGGACGGTATGTTTGAGCCAGGGTGTCCCAGTGGCACAATAGTGATGGCCCTCCACAGTCTTTGTGCATGTAGTGTTTACAATGTCTCTGATTTCATGTGCACAATGGGAGACAGTCTCCACATCCACGTTGTGTGTGCATGGACTCTGATGTTGTGCGTGTGTGTCACAGACGTCCATGGCTCTCCTGCCATGGCAAGTGTGGCCACTACCTGTGGGGGTCATGTTTGTTTTGTTGTGGTGTACACATGATACTCCAGGTGATGCCAGTGTCCATGTGGCATTACAGGGTCCCTGGGAATGTGCCTGTCGTTGAGCTGTGGTGCCTGGGGCACATCTGTCCTCACATGTCACTGGGGGTGACTGTGACACAGCATCATGATATCCAATGGGCCAACCTGGGCCAAATTGATGCCACCTGTAGGACCGTGTTGACAGATGTTGGCCATGTATGTACCATACATGTCGTTCCGGTACTGCACACTTCATGTAGTTGTGCCTCATGATGATGTATGTTGGGATCTTGAGTGTGTTCAATGCCGCATATGTGGGGTGACTGACGATCTTGCTTACTTCTCCTCTGCACTGCAGGGCTCCTGCTGTCCATCGGCCATTCCCAGACCTGGCAACGATGGTGGAACGGGACAGCATCCGACGGTACCGCTTCACCAGGCAGCTGATTGAGGATTTTGCAGTGCAGTTGTCCCCACATTTGCAGCCTGGCCGGCCGTATCCTACAGCGCTGACCCCCAAGGTGAAGGTGATGGCAGCCCTACACTTCTTTGCCACCGGTACCTTCCAACATACTGTGGCGTCTGCTGGTGGGATGTCACAGACCATGTTCAGCCGTGTGCTCCGCGATTTCTTGGCGGCAATGTTGCTCTTCCTGAACCGGTACATCTATTTCCCTAGACTGCGACGACTCACTGACGTGAAGAGTGACTTTTATGCCCTGGGGAGGATGCCGCATGTCATTGGCTCCATTGATGGGACACATGTGGCTTTGGTACCACCACAGGCCCAGGAGCAGGCCTACAGGAACCGCAAGCACTACCACTCGGTCAATGCACTGGTGGTGTGTCTTGCAGACATGACCATCACACACGTGTGTGCCCGTTTCCCTGGTTCAGCACACGATGCCTTTGTGATGAGGAGTAGTCGCATCCCCAGGTTGATGGCACAGATGCAGAACCAGCGTGCCTGGCTTGTCGGTGTGTACTGACTTTGTGCCATTGTGTGTGATCTGATCTGTAGTATTCCGCCCACTTTTCCAAGTCAGCTGATGTGCACTTGTCTGTCCGTAGGTGACTCGGGATACCCCAACATGCCGTGGTTGCTGACACCCCTCAGGAACCCTGTGACACCTGCCCAGATGCGCTACAATGAGGCACATGGTCGGACCAGGAGAGTGATTGAGCGGACCTTTGGTCTCCTGAAGAGCCGCTTCCGCTGCCTGGACAAGACCGGAGGGTCCCTCCCATATGCCCCTGCGAAAGTGTGCAAGATTATCATCGTCTGCTGCATGCTCCACAACCTGGCAGTGCGGAAGGAGTTGCCTCTCATCCAGGATGACGATGACCAACATCCGCCACCTGTGGAGGATCCTGGCCTGGACCACGATGCCAGTGACGATGATGATGATGATGGTGATGGTGATGTCCGCACACAGCTCATCACCAACTTCTTTAGCTGAATGTGAGTATCCTGAGGTGTCATGTGAATGATGTGAGTTGGCATGATGTGTGGGTGGTGCTCTGGTGCTGTTGGAGTGTGTCCATGGGCTACTTGACAGGATGTGTGTTGCGATGTGTGGTGACAGGTGGGCTGTACTCCCCAACAGTGTTGACATGCTAACTTGGTTCTGGGTGGGTATCTTGTAACATGTATTGTGCATGAGTTTTGCTGTTCTGTCCTGTACTGCATTGCTTTTGACTGTGTGTCATTTCTGTCCTTCACAGGGTACTTTCAGATTCGTTTGGTCAACTGTGTCCACCGACGACGTGATTGCACATCCAGGCTGGTAGCTGTTGTGTCCCTACAGGTGATGTGCGCCACACCCATGGACTTCCTTCTGTCTACAGTTGTTGACTGTGTGCCCGCTACCAGGTGGGGTTACCTTGCATCTGTAGTGGTTACGGCATGTTGCTACTGTGTAATAAACCTGTGCTTCACTTAGTGATGTGCGTTGTCTGTGGTCACACATTTGACTGCCATTTGCTTACTGCACCTGTGGGCTACTTGACTACAACTGGGAATGGGTGTGGTGTCTGTGCATTGCACCGTCTTCCCTGGCAACATCAGTGTAGGCAATGAGTCAGATGGCCTAGGTGTGTATGTGTTGTGTAGCCCTGGTGGTGTGTCTCCCTCATATGTGTCACGTTGCCTGTACTCACATGCCTGTGTTGTCCTTGCTGTTGCAGTTCGCATACACTGTGTAATTTTGCAGTTCATCATCCCCATAACAGCACCCACGTTGGAATCACGACAGAGGCAAGTATGGTGTATTAGTGTGTTTATTGTGATAATAGTGCATAGGATGGATTGTGCTGTACATGAATCTTGCAATCCCAAGTTCCTAGATGAATAGAAAGTCCAGGTAGACAGGATCCCCAGTATCGGGGCCACAGTTGTCTGACACATTGTTCCAACTTGTACTCCCCATGCAATGTGTGGGAGTAGTGTTGCCATCAACAGGGTGAACAGTCTGTGCACAAAGGCGAAAATCCAGAACAGGTTCAGGCTTCCTGGGAGTTGCGCTTGGCCATCAGCCTCTCACTTTCCCCTCCTCGGACGACCCCTCTTCTTGGGGGGCCCTCTAGTGCAGGCTGCTGCGGTGCAGGGGACTCTCCGCCAGAGTCCTCCTCCCTCCCTGTGGCAGTTGCAGTTTGTTCGGTACCAGATGTTGTTGGCACACAGGGAGGTGTGGACTGGTTGCTGTTCATCTGGCGGAGGCATTGTAAAATGTCCCTGTGCACCGCCGTCATCTCATGTAGTACATCCCACTTGGACTCCACGCGGGTCATGTGGGAGTCCACACGTGACATGTGGGAGTCCACACGTGACATGTGTGACTCCACGTGGGACATGTGGGAGTCCAAGCGGGCATGATGGGCAGCCTGCTGCTGTTTGATGTCTCTGAGGAGCCCCACTACCTGGCTGAGCTCTCCGGTGCTGGACTGGTACGCATCAGCTATGCGTACCAGTTGTGGGTCTTCATGCACACCAGCAACGTCTGCTAGCAGCGACCTCTGTCTCCCACCCCTCCCACCACCCCTGCTGACATGTGCAGTGTGTGCAGTTGCACGCACAGATAACCCTGGTCCACCTTGGGGGTTGGTGGTGGTGGTGGTGTCCATGGCCCCAGGTTGGTCCAGGGTCACTGCGCTGGTGTTGTTCCTTATTCTGTCCATGTCGGCAGGGATGGTATTCGTGGTGACAGTCGTTGGAGGGGTGGGTGCAGGGGGTGCAGCTGGTGGACCTGCTGGTGCTGCAGCTGGTGGTCCTGCTGGTGCAGCATGTTGACTTGCACCGGATGTGCCAGGTTGTTCTTCATCGTCCGAGGAGGACAGAGGCTGTACGACGCCAGTGAGCTCGGCATCCTCTTGAGCCTGGGACTGGGACTCCTCAGCGTCTGCTGCTGTGTCCCTATCATCACCTGTTTTTGGGAGACACAAACAATGTATGTCATGTTTCTGCAGGCATCAGTGGTTGACACACCTGACAGTTGTGACTGTGCCTCGGGGTGCGGGCCTGTACATTGTATTGTCCTAAGTCGTCACAGTCAGGGGTTGATATTGGTGTGGCACATTGTCCTGCATTATTTGGGCATTTCTATGTATTCTCTGGGGTGTGAACATGGTCTGCATTGATTGTGTTTGGTTGACAGCCAGACCTCCTTCCCACCCACCCACCCACCCAGTCAGTTATCCCACCATGGAACGTGCTTGCATTGCAGGGAGTGTAAGTTGTCTCTCAGGATGTCAGTCAGTGGTGTCCTGCTGTTTGTTGGTGCACAGTTGGCAGCAGGGCCTTGTGCTCCCCACAGCAGTAGCCAGTGTCAGCCATCTTGTGAGTCCTTCTCCACTCCCTGTGATGTGAGCATGGTTCAGGGTGGTGTTGATGGGACAGTTGTGGGGGTGAGCTATGTCTGTGACTGTGACTCCCATCATGCTATTGCCTCCACCCCACTTCCCAGCATTCCCATACTTACTTGCTTTTGTGGGGAGTTCAGTGTGTGTGGGTGTGAGGGCAATGGCAAGATGGCTGACAGTGGTGTCCTGCTGTTGGTTGGTGTGCAGTTCCCAGCATGCCCTTGTGCTCCCCACAGCAGTAGCCAGTGTCAGCCATCTTGTGAGTCCTTCTCCACTCCCTGTGATGTGAGCATGGTTCAGGGTGGTGTTGATGGGCCAGTTGTGAGGCTGAGCAATGTCTGTGACTACGACTCCCATCATGCTATTGCCTCCACCCCCTTCACAGCATGCCCATGCTTCCTTCCTTTTGACTCTGCTTCCCTGTGGGGTGGGCTGGCTGTGCTGACAGGATGGCTGGGAGTGTTGTCCTGGCAGTTGTTTGGCTAAGAGTCCCAAGAGTGTCCCTGTGCTTCACACAACATAACCCAGGGTGGTGGTGCTTTGTGGGATCTTGTGTTAGGATGGAGGGCATTGCATTCTACCAGGTGGGTACTGTGGAGTTTGTGTTGGGGGGGTGTGAGGGGAGGTGCTGGTGACTATGGTCAGTGCTGCAAGTCCCCCTTCCCACCCAGCCAGCCAGATATCCCACCATGGAACGTGCTTGCATTGCAGGGAGTGTAAGTTGTCTCTCAGGATGTCAGTCAGTGGTGTCCTGCTGTTTGTTGGTGCACAGTTGGCAGCATGCCCTTGTGCTCCCCACAGCAGTAGCCAGTGTCAGCCATCTTGTGAGTCCTTCTCCACTCCCTGTGATGTGAGCATGGTTCAGGGTGGTGTTGATGGGCCAGTTGTGAGGCTGAGCAATGTCTGTGACTACGACTCCCATCATGCTATTGCCTCCACCCCCTTCCCAGCATGCCCATGCTTCCTTCCTTTTGACTCTGCTTCCCTGTGGGGTGGGCTGGCTGTGCTGACAGGATGGCTGGGAGTGTTGTCCTGGCAGTTGTTTGGCTAAGAGTCCCAAGAGTGTCCCTGTGCTTCACACAACATAACCCAGGGTGGTGGTGCTTTGTGGGATCTTGTGTTAGGATGGAGGGCATTGCATTCTACCAGGTGGGTACTGTGGAGTTTGTGTTGGGGGGGTGTGAGGGGAGGTGCTGGTGACTATGGTCAGTGCTGCAAGTCCCCCTTCCCACCCAGCCAGCCAGATATCCCACCATGGAACGTGCTTGCATTGCAGGGAGTGTAAGTTGTCTCTCAGGATGTCAGTCAGTGGTGTCCTGCTGTTTGTTGGTGCACAGTTGGCAGCAGGGCCTTGTGCTCCCCACAGCAGTAGCCAGTGTCAGCCATCTTGTGAGTCCTTCTCCACTCCCTGTGATGTGAGCATGGTTCAGGGTGGTGTTGATGGGACAGTTGTGGGGGTGAGCTATGTCTGTGACTGTGACTCCCATCATGCTATTGCCTCCACCCCACTTCCCAGCATTCCCATACTTACTTGCTTTTGTGGGGAGTTCAGTGTGTGTGGGTGTGAGGGCAATGGCAAGATGGCTGACAGTGGTGTCCTGCTGTTGGTTGGTGTGCAGTTCCCAGCATGCCCTTGTGCTCCCCACAGCAGTAGCCAGTGTCAGCCATCTTGTGAGTCCTTCTCCACTCCCTGTGATGTGAGCATGGTTCAGGGTGGTGTTGATGGGACAGTTGTGAGGCTGAGCAATGTCTGTGACTACGACTCCCATCATGCTATTGCCTCCACCCCCCTTCCCAGCATGCCCATGCTTCCTTCCTTTTGACTCTGCTTCCCTGTGGGGTGGGCTGGCTGTGCTGACAGGATGGCTGGGAGTGTTGTCCTGGCAGTTGTTTGGCTAAGAGTCCCAAGAGTGTCCCTGTGCTTCACACAACATAACCCAGGGTGGTGGTGCTTTGTGGGATCTTGTGTTAGGATGGAGGGCATTGCATTCTACCAGGTGGGTACTGTGGAGTTTGTGTTGGGGGGTGTGAGGGGAGGTGCTGGTGACTATGGTCAGTGCTGCAAGTCCCCCTTCCCACCCAGCCAGCCAGATATCCCACCATGGAACGTGCTTGCATTGCAGGGAGTGTAAGTTGTCTCTCAGGATGTCAGTCAGTGGTGTCCTGCTGTTTGTTGGTGCACAGTTGGCAGCAGGGCCTTGTGCTCCCCACAGCAGTAGCCAGTGTCAGCCATCTTGTGAGTCCTTCTCCACTCCCTGTGATGTGCGCATGGTTCATGGTGGTGTTGATGGGACAGTTGGGGGGGCAATATGTGTGACTGCGACTCCCATGATGCTATTGGCTACACTGACTTGGCCAGCATACACAGAATTCCTTCCTTTGAGTGGTCTTCACTGTGTGTTGGTGTTGTTGTGGTGGCTACATGTGTGGATGTGTGTGTTAGTTCTATTTGTGCCACTGCCTAGCTGTAGTTGTGGTTGTGTTTGTACATGTGTTGGCACAGTTGGATGTGACTTTTTTGATGGCATGTGTTGTGTTTATCTGACTGACATACACATTTTGGGATGATTCTGTTCTAGTTGCTGTGTAATTGCTATGAGTGCATGGTTTGACTCTCCCCTTGACAGTGATGTGTGTGTTTTGTGGCAGTTTATTGTGTACATTTGTTGTGTACTCACCAGGCTCTGGGATGTTCTCTAGTCCATATACGCTCACTGGCGGAAGGATGGCCCGCACCTTCTCCTCCCAGGGCCTGAGGTATATTGGCTTGGCAGGAGGGCCACTGCCGGTGTGTTGGCTGTTGATGTAGTCTATCTTCAGCAGGTCCCGTACCCTCCTGCGCACGTCATACCACCTGTTCTGGATGTCCGTCTTTGTGCGCCGACATGGTGATTGGGCGTTCACCCTGTTGATGATCCTCTCCCACATCTTGGTTTTCTGCGACATGGGGGTCTGTTGGACCAATGTGCCAAACAGCTGTGGCTCCACCCTGAGGATCTCGTCTACCAGGACTTCCAATTCACTATCTAGGAACTTGGGATTCTTCTTGGGGGCATGGTGATGGTTGGTGATGGTGGGTGATGTGTGTGTTGGTGTGCAGGTGAGGGTGTGTGGGTGTGTGTTGTGCTGGGTGTATGTGAGGTAGGTATTTGTTGGTGTGCTGCTGGTGTGTGGCTTGTGTGAGGGATGAGCTGTGGGTGTGTGGTTGCTTTCTCTTGGGTGCTGGTAGTGGAATGGCATTTGCAAAGGCTCATGGTAGTGATTTGTGTCCTTTATATAGGTGGAGTTGTGGGTGTGTCTTTGTTCTCTGTCCCCACCCCCCAGTATTTATTGGCTTGGTAATTGCTTGTTTGGCCTTTTTTGGTTGATTTTTCCTTTGTGCTGTTTGTGTATGTTGGAAACGTTCTTGTGACCGAGTCGGACCGTGCATTGGTCTCGTACGGTGTTTTCCGTTTCGTTCACGCTGTGTTTGTGCAGTTTTGTATGCTGCGTACGCGTCGGTCGCGGTGTATTGTGTTGCTTCGGCTCGGTTTTGTATGCGTGTCGGTCGTACGGCTTGTCCTCCGTCCGACTCGGTCGTGTTTTTCGCGCCTTGCATCGTACTTTGCGGGTTGGAGTTGGCGGGTACGATTCGGTCGGATTTGTTCCAGGTGCGTGTCGGTCGGTTGGATTCGCGTGTTTTTCCGGCCGGATTGCTATTTTCCGAGCGGCTCGGTCGGTCGGCTTGGTTTCCTGACGTGTCGGTCGGATTTATCGCGGCTTGCATCGTACTTGGCGTGTCGGGCGCCACTGGTACGTGTCGGTCGGTATTTTTACCGGATCCGAGTCGGTCGGTGCTTTTTCCGGCCCGAATCGGAATCGGCCCCTAAGCGTCAAGGAAATTATTCATGGATATGTATTTATAATTCATTACAGAAAGTTTATCATTCATGAGTCTATAGGAAATGGCAGTAATACTGTATTCGAAGGATGAAGTCCACTTTAGTTCTGAGGGCCTCAGGAGGCAGGGGGACCTCATCTCCTCACCAGCAGTGCAACAAGAGGCGTGTTTTCAGAGTGTTGGAAAAAGGAGCGTGGCCTCTGATCACCTCTCAGCAATCCCACTGTGTGGGGCTTACTGGAGGTAACAGGTGGGCTAGTTGATCCCTAAGAACCCTAAGCAGTGAAGGGGACTTCATCCTCCAACCAAGAGCGAGCCAGGAGTCGCGTCTGCAGATTAGTGGGGAAAGGGGGCAGGGACTCTGGCGAGTTGCTGGCTTTGTTTTTTTTTTTAGTTTAGGAAGGGGGGCTGTGTGGCCCCCCTTCCCTTGACACTTTTGGGCCCCAGGGACCCGATCCCCCAGGGCCTGACCCATTTTTTAATAAAATAAAAAGGGAGGGGGGCACGCAGCCCCCCTCCTGAGGCCGATTTGTTTATGTATTTATTTTTAAGGTGGAAGGGGTTGTGCGACCCCCTTCCCAGGCCAATTTCGGCCCCGAGAACCCCATCCTCCAGGGCATGCAAAATGTTCTTTTTATTTATTTATGTTCAAGAGAGGGGGGCCAAGTGGCACCTTGGCCCCCCTCCTGGGCTGTTTTTGCCCCCCGGGACCCCATCCCCCGGGGCCAGGCCATTTTTTTAATGTTCTTTTAAGGGAGAGGGGCCGCGCGCTACAACTAGACAAGATAGAAGAATGAACCTGTTTGTGTTTGTATGTACATTTTTCATTAATAACGTTCGCTAACACCCACTACATCATATTTAATTTCTAAATAATGAGTTATAATAAAAGTTTTTTTGTAAGAGGCAATCCTACTGAGGCATCTATATATATCAATAAGTATGAGTTATTTAAAAAAAAATGTTTTATAGTACCACGGCACCCTATAGAGTCCCATACGGTCGTACCGCGATACTCTCCAAACTTTTTACAGTACATAGGTCATCTACACCAAAGTCAGTACAATTACAATTAAAAGCCTAAACCATTTATTAACATTCACTTTTGATATGTATTGTTAAACACATTTAAAATGAGTTGTATGAATAAACTTGGCTGCCATGAGGGTTTTGAGAAGTCCTCCTTAGCCAATCATATTATCACTTCTCATCACAATATACCAAGGTTGTAGCATGGTACCACTGCGGCCAAAGAAATAGCTAAAAAAATATGTTATAACGTAACTTTTTTAAATTTATTTGCCACCACCTCCCAAAATAATCATCTACACCCGCTACTATGAAATAGTGCCAAATTTGACCGAAGTCATGCTGACAGTTTTTGCTCCACGGAAAATGCAATAGACTATGGAAAATGCATTGAAATTGAAATGCGTTTTAGAACCCCCTTTATCTTTGCACCCCCTTGACAAAACGCTGCAAAACTTTCAGTTCTGCAAAAATTAAATGAGGGCAGCATAATTGTAAAGTTTCACAGACATTAGTCAAACAGGTGCAAAGTTATTAAGGTACAAAAGTCCAAAAAGTCCCTATATGTGGTCACCCTAACCATAACAACAGGATGCTGCCATACCGCAGTTCTCCATAAATTTGATAAAACACATTACTACATATCCAAGCTTTTTACTGTGCATATGCCAACTATACCAAACTCAATAAAATTACAGGTAAAAAGCCTAAACCATTTATTAACACTCACTTTTAATATGCATTCCAAACGTCGTAAATGTGGTGTAGAAGTCAACATGGCTGCTGTGAGATTTTAGAGAAGTCCTCATTAGCCAATCAGATTGTCCCTTCTCATTGCAATGTACTGAGGTAGTACCACGATATCACCTTGGCCACAGATATAGCTAAAAGATAATATCTTAACTTTCACTTAATGTATTTGCTGTCACTACACAAAAGAATCATCTACACCCCTTGCTATGTAATACTGCTAACACTGACTGAAGTCCAGCTGACGTTTTCCACGCTACGCGAAATACAAAAGTCTATGGGAAATGCATTGAAATTGAAGCCCATTTTGGGCCCCCCTTTTATCTTTGCACCCCCTTGACCAAACGCTGTGAAACGTCCAGTACTCCCAAAATGAAACCGTGCCAGGACATCTGCAAAGTTTCGCAGACATACGTCAAATTGGTGCAAAGTTACCAAGGGACAAAAATCAAAAAAATCTCTATCTCAGGTCACCCTAACTATAACTGCAGAGTGGTTACCGCTACTCTGTAATAGATAGATAGATAGATAGATAGATAGATAGATATAAAGATAGATAGATAGATAGATAGATAGATAGATAGATAGATGTGTTTGCTTAAAATGCTTAGATCTTACTTTGTATGTGTGTATATATCTGTATCTTTAAGGTACATTACCTATATAAACACATACATACAAAGTCATTTTTAAACATTTTAGGTCAAAAACACTTTGTTGCAGTGTAGCAAGGTGCAATGTTTGTTTTTAGCTACCGCCTCCTGGCACCTTCAACTGCTTTGGTTCAAGGTGGAGCCACGACAAATGGAGCTTAATCAATCAATCAATCATTATATTTGTAAAGCGCGCTACTTACCCGTGAGGGTTTCAAGGTGCTGAGGGGAGGGGGGGAGCTGCTACTGTTCGAATAGCCAGGTCTTGAGGAGTCTCCTGAAGGTCAGTAGGTCCTGTGTCTGCCGTAGGTGGAGGGGGAGGGTGTTCCATGTCTTGGCGGCGAGGTGGGAGAAGGATCTGCCGCCGGTGGTTGCTCTTCTGATGGGGGACGGTGGCGAGGGCGTGGTCGGCGGAACGGAGCTGGCGGGTGGGGTGTAGAAGTTGAGGCGGCAGTTGAGGTACGCTGGTCCGGTGTTGTGGAGTGCTTTGTGTGTGTGGGTGAGGAGCTTGAAGGTTATCCTCTTGTTGACGGGGAGCCAGTGCAGGTCTTTCAGGCGGGGTGTGATGTGGCTGCGGCGTGGGATGTCGAGGATCAGACATGCTGAAGCGTTCTGGATGCGTTGGAGCCGTTTGAGGAGTTTCGCCGAGGCTCCGGCGTAGAGGGCGTTTCCGTAATCCAGTCTGCTGCTGACGAGAGCCTGGGTGACCGTCCTTCTGGTTTCGGTGGGGATCCACTTGTAGATCCTGTGAAGCATACGGAGGGTGTTGAAGCAGGAGGAGGAGACGGCGTTGACCTGCTTCGTCATGGAGAGGGTGGAATCGAGGATGACCCCTAGGTTGCGTGCGTGGTCGGTGGGTGTGGGGGCCGTTCCTAGCGTGGAGGGCCACCAGGAGTCGTCCAAAGCCGAGGGGGTGGACCCGAGGATGAGGACCTCCGTTTTGTCTGAGTTCAGCTTCAGCCGGCTGTTTCTCATCCAGTCGGCGACGGCCGTCATTCCCTCGTGGAGGTTGGTTTTGGCTGTGTGAGGGTCTCTGGTGAGGGAGAGGATCAGCTGGGTGTCGTCGGCGTAGGAGATGATGTTGAGGTTGTGCAGTCGGGCGATGCGGGCGAGCGGGGCCATGTAGAAGTTGAACAGTGTGGGGCTGAGGGATGAGCCCTGGGGTACGCCGCAGATGATCTCGGTGGCTTTGGAGCGGAAGGGAGTAAGGCGGACGCTCTGTGTTCTACCGGAGAGGAAGGAGGTGGTCCAGTCCAGGGCCTTCTCTTGAATCCCTGCGTCGTGGAGGCGTGCACGTAGGGTGTGGTGGCAGACCGCGTCGAAGGCGGCCGACAGGTCCAGGAGGATGAGGGCCGCGGTTTCACCGTTGTCTAGCATGGTTCTGATGTCGTCGGTGGCGGCTAGGAGGGCTGTCTCGGTGCTGTGGTTGCGGCGAAATCTGGACTGGGATGAGTCCAGAATGCTGTTTTCCTCGAGGAACCTGGTTAGTTGTATGTTGACGGCCTTCTCGATGACCTTCGCCGGGAACGGGAGCAGGGAGATGGGTCGGAAGTTTTTGAGGTCCTTGGGGTCAGCCGTGGGTTTCTTCAGTAGGGCGTTGATCTCGGCGTGCTTCCAGTCCTCTGGGAAGGTCGCTGTCTCGAGGGAGCTGTTGATGGCCTTCCGGAGGTGGGGTGCGATGACGGTGCTGGCCCTGTTGAAGATGTGGTGTGGGCATGGATCTGTCGGGGATCCGGAGTGTACGGAGTTCATGATCTTGATGGTGTCATTGTTGTCTATGTTGGTCCAGGAGGTCAGGCGGTTGGTGCGAGTGGTGGTCGTGGGTGTTTCGGTGGTTGCCAGGGCGGTCGCGGTGTTGAAGCTGTCGTGGATGTCCGTGATCTTGCGGTGGAAGAAGCTTAGGCACAGGCCCCCATTTGGCCTTCCTCTAGATATGTTTTCCACCGTCGAGGACATATCCTGAGTGGGTATGCAGAGCAGACATAATATCGATGTTTAAATATCGATATACCATTATATCGATTTTTAAATATCGATATGACAGAATATCGACCATCAAGAATATCGTCGACCAGAATATCGACATGCAGGTAAGAAATATCGTTTTAATTAATATCAATGTTTGTAATATCGTTAGTAAAAATATCGTTGTTAATAATATCGATTTTTTTTTAGTGTTTTGTATGTTAGTATATGTGTTAAAAGTATAGCTTATTTTTGTAATGTATGTTTGAATTTTTTACAAGTAATTAATTTTATGTTAATTAATTTTTGCGTATTTTAGTTCTGTAGCGGGTTGTGGGTTTATAGGGGAATAGGGTGGGAAGTAATTTAATTATAATATATTTAATAATAATTTTTTAGAAGTTAATAATTTTTTTTTAAAACATAAATATTGCGTTTTAGTTCTGTAGCGGGATGTGGGTTTATAGGGAATAGGGTGGGAAGTAATTTAATTTAAATTAATTAATTAATAATTTTAAAAATGTTATTTTTTATGTAATAATTTATATTGTTAATTGTGTTAATTAATTTGTTATTAATTAACTATTAATTGGTTATTAATAATTAACAATTAATTGGCAAATATGTTAATTGTGTAATTTTTTGAGGCGCGGGTTGTGGTTTTATAGGGGAGTAGGGTGGGAAGTAATTTAATTATAATTAATTAATTAATCATTTTATTATTAACCCTTTCCATGTGTCGGACGGCCCCCGGCCGTCCGACGTCACGGTGGGCGTGTGTCTTTTTTGTTTTAATCAGGATGGTGTCCACAAGTCATTAAAATTGTTGTGAGTGGACCACCATTTCTGTTTTAAATTTCACATCCCTACACATCACTATCAACTACACTGACCTAGGGCCCTCACACGCACTACACCCTACGGCTTAAGGAATAAAGATCTCCGCCAAGAAGAGCCCATCTCGGGTGCCGATCGGGTATTGCAGCGCTGACCCGATAAGGAGCAGACCCGATGATGAAGGAAGACACCTAGCTGGCTGGGTGTGTGAGGGTCTTTTTCCGAAAGGAGGAAACTTTTCTCCTGTTTATTGATTATACATTGTCATGTATATCCCCAGATCATTTACAACTACCTGCTTTGTACTATAGGAACTGCATACCACTACTGCTAAGAAATACTAAATTATTCCCCTCCGCTATCCAACACTTTCCCTACTGTTACACTTGGTGGAATGGGAATAGTAAATTATTCCCACCCGCTATCCAACACTTTCCCTACTGTTGCACTCGCTGGAGTGGGAATAGTAATTTTTACCCACCCGCTATCCAACACTTTCCCTATTGTTGCACTCACTGGAGTCGGAATAGCAATTTTTACATACCTGCTATCCAACACTTTCCCTACTGTTGCACTCCCTGGAGTGGGAATAGTAATTTTTACATACCCGCTATCCAACACTTTCCCTACTGTTGTACTCGCTGGAGTGGGAATAGTAATTTTTACATACCCGCTATCCAACACTTTCCCTACTGTTGCACTCGCTGGAGTTGGTATAGTAATTTTTACCCACCCGCTATCTAAAACTATCCCTACTGTTGCACTCACTGGAGTGGGAATAGCAATTTTTACATACCTGCTATCCAACACTTTCCCTACTGTTGCACACCCTGGAGTGGGAATAGTAATTTTTACATACCCGCTATCCAACACTTTCCCTACTGTTGTACTCGCTGGAGTGGGAATAGTAATTTTTACATACCCGCTATCCAACACTTTCCCTACTGTTGAACTCGCTGGAGTTGGTATAGTAATTTTTACCCAACCGCTATCTAAAACTATCCCTACTGTTACACTCGTTGGAGTGGGAATAGTAATTTTTACCCACCCGCTATCCAACACTTTCCCTACTGTTGCACTCACTAGTGGGAATAGTAATTTTTACCCACCCACTATCCAACACTTTCCCTACTGTTGCACTCACTAGAGTGGGAATAGTAATTTTTACCCACCCACTATCCAACACTTTCCCTATTGTTGCACTCACTGGAGTGGGATTAGCAATTTTTACATACCTGCTATCCAACACTTTCCCTACTGTTGCACACCCTGGAGTGGGAATAGTAATTTTTACATACCCGCTATCCAACACTTTCCCTACTGTTGTACTCGCTGGAGTGGGAATAGTAATTTTTACATACCCGCTATCCAACACTTTCCCTACTGTTGAACTCGCTGGAGTTGGTATAGTAATTTTTACCCAACCGCTATCTAAAACTATCCCTACTGTTACACTCGTTGGAGTGGGAATAGTAATTTTTACCCACCCGCTATCCAATACTTTCCCTACTGTTGCACTCACTGCAGTGGGAATAGTAAATTTAACCCCCTGCTATCCAACACTTTCCCTACTGTTACACTCGTTGGAGTGGGAATAGTAATTTTTACCCACCCGCTATCCAACACTTTCCCTACTGTTGCACTCACTGGAGTGGGAGTAGTAAATTATTCCCCTCCGCTATCCAACACTTTCCCTATTGTTGCATTTGCTGTAGTGGGAATAGTAAATTATTCGCCTCCGCTATCCAACACTTTCCCTACTGTTGCACTTTCTGTAGTGGGAATAGTAATTTTATCCCCTACGCTATCCAACATTTCCCTACTTTTATAGTTAATGTAGTGTAAAATATTTTTTAAAATAAATATGCATTTTAATATTTTAATTTATTATATATATATTTTATTTTTATATTTATATTACAGGTTTATGTATATATATATATATATATATATATATATATATATATGTATTTATAACTTTTCTTAAGTTTCTAACATTTTATAATTAAATAAAATAAATATTTATTAATATTATTAAGTTAATATATATTTTTTTTTAAATGTATGTGTAATTTTTTTTAATATTATATTTATCAATTCAATTCAATTTCAACTTTATTCGGTTTCAATGATATAAAACCATAACAGTTAACATCACATAAAATTACATAAAATAGCATTTTTCCATCACAAATAAAATACATTCCGCAACATTCCATACAAAATCAATGGTTTAAAATACAAGATTCGTATACCAATAAGCATAGGCCATCAGTTAAAAACCATGCCAGCTGGGTTGCACCATCCCAGACCTTTAGTTGAGTTTAAAAACAGCAACCCTAACACGTATTAATAATTAATCAAGACAGGCCCTAGATTTTACCACAGATTTCAGGTACCCAAGAACAAAAAAGATGCACTCATCCTTCAGCAATTGTAAATACAGGAGAGCTAGGCGAGCCTGTATAAAATCCATCCTCTTCAAAATTGGCACAATAAAAAACTTCCGGGCGACCTCATAAAATCTACAGAATAATACAAAGTGTAGCAAATCCTGTGGAGACTCTCCGTCGCAGCCACAGGGTGCTAACACTTGCCCTCTACTGCTCCCCCTTGGCACGGCTAGCAGGAGGTGAAAGAGATCCAGTCTAAACCTGGTCAATAAAAAACGTTCATAAATAGTAAAAGCCCCCAGGAGGTAAGGCTCGGTTAATAATGTTGTCTTTAACATAATACATTTATGCACACTGGGTTTGCGCAATGCCCGCTCTTCCCTCTCCAGTTTAATGAGATTGCCAAAGGACTCCCCTATTATCCCCACATCCTGGTTGGTTATTAGATCAGGGTTAGTGTACAGTTCGCCTCGGCCTAACCTTTCGAAGCTGCCCTTGATATATCTGAACCATGGGATGTCGAGCGCGTGATCGAGGGTCATACACTCTTTTAAAATCATGTGGCTCAGGGTTAATTCCTTATTCAACCAAGTTTTTAACCAAAACGTTAAGGGACGGAGAGCCAAAATATCATTTAGAAAAGGCACCCCCAGTTCTTTGTGTACCACCATGTTAGATGTGCAATGGGGAACACCCAATAAGCGTTTCAGAAAACTATTCTCGGCTACCTGAAGGTCATCTGTGGAAACATGCCCCCATATTTCGCTTCCTTAGGAAGCTATTGCTACACTCTTTGCTTGATAAACTTTCAACAGGGCTGCAATGGGTCTCTTTCCTATCTTAGATGCAAAGTTAAAAATAGCTGCGTTCACCCGCATCAGATCCCCCTTCTTTCTTTGTTTCAGTGGGCCCCAATTTCCACGCGCATCCAGGACGACCCCCAAATATGAGAAGACATCTGTGCGTGGTACCTTGGCCAGGCCAACCCTGAATTGAAACAATTTTTGGGGTCGTATTCCCACTTGCATGACATAAGATTTAGAATCATTGATTGATAAGTCCCGATCCGCCATAAAAGCGGAAAAAGCATCAAGTAGGGTTTGTAGCCACCTCGCAGTCCTAGATATAAGGACTGCGTCATCCGCATAAAGTACACAGGGAGGCCACGTTGACCTACGTGCGGATAGTCCACCCCTGTAGACAAAAGGGCTTTGTCTAGGTCGTTAATATATAAATTAAACAAAAAAGGGGCCAAAATACACCCTTGACGGACGCCTCTTTTGATATCAAAATCACGAGACACCCGTAGATCTTGCGAGAATCTGACGTTGGCCTTAGTTGCGTGATGGAGGTCTTCAAGAAAGTGAACGATGTTACTATCTACCCCTATGTCTTTCATGGACTGCCACAGCTTGGTCCTATTCACACGATCAAACGCGGAGGATAAGTCCATGAAAGCTAAATAGATGGTACCAGGGGGTGCGACCGTATACTTGCTAAGGATCATGGTAAGGTTAAGGCACAGGGCCAAGGTAGACCGGCCAGGGCGGAACCTGTATTGGACATTAGATAAAATATCATGTTCCTCTGCCCAGCTGGTCAATCTGTCTAAAAGCACACGGCCCACCACCTTGACCCCCGAATCCAGCAACGATATCGGTCTGTAACAATGTGTGTTATCACGGTCCCCCTTCTTGAAGACTGGCACAATAGTCGAAGTGCCCCAGGACTCGGGGCAACCCGTCCTTGCCGCCGCATTAATTACGGCGGTAAGTACCGGGGCCCAGAACGAGGGATCAGATTTAAAAAGATCCGGGGGGATACCGTCAGGACCCGGGGCTTTGTTAGTTGTCAGCCCAGTGATGCCTCCCTCAATCTCCCCCAACCCGAAAGTCAATATGGTGGAAGCTACTTCTCGACCTGACTCACTAGTCAACTCGGGGGGGCTCTCAAACATCGCTTTAAAATGTGACACCCAAACATCCTCCGTAATGTGTGCGCATATGGCGCTACCTTCAGCATGCTCAAGGAAGGGGCTGTTGATGATACTCCAAAATCTAGAACTGTTCTTCAGGGTACTAGCCTCAATCAGCTCCCTCCAGGCCTCCTCCTTTAGTGTAGACTTACGTTTGGCCAATTTCATCTTGTAATCTTTACGGCAAGCTTTGACTAGGGTCTGATTTCTTGGGCTCCTATTAAGAGCTTCCCGCAGCGTTCTTGCCGCCTTCGAGCAGAAAGAATCAAACCACCTGGGGGTGGGGGAGACTATTTTGCGGGCCGGGGCACTTAAAAGGTCACTTACTCTGGCGGAAATAATGTTGAAGGCACTAATGATCCCCCCTGGTGATGTATGCGGCGAGATACATATGGCCAGTTCGCAAGCACATTGTTCTGTGACTGATTTATAAAAGGCGTCTGGAGAAATCTGTGTCCATTTAAGCCTTCGTTTACCATCTATTGGTCTTATTGACCCCTTTTCCACAGTTTCCCTTTTACATGACATTAAAGGTGCTCGCAATTCAACACACAAGGGGTTATGATCGCTGTAAGCGCTTTCATGTATACAAAAACCACGGAATGAAAATTGCAAGAATGATGAGATTAACATAAAATCAATAATTGTACCACACCCTCTTCCTTTAAAGGAAGGAAAAACTGCCTTGCTACAGGGGTCACCTAGTGACAAGAGGGATATTAAATGAAATTCATGTAGGAGGTTATTCATAACATCCCCCTGGGTAGAATGCTCAAAATGCGGCCCCCTCACATGAGGGCAACCTAGTTCACCCAATCTAATAGTCATGGGATCGCCACAGAGATGTATATTAAAGTCCCCTGTAATCATGAGGTTTTCGAGTTCAGTTATACAATGGTGCCTTATAACCGCTTCGCTGCGCGGCCGATTCCGCCCAGGTGCTGGGCGTTCTAAAGACTGGGCGTGTCTCGGACGGCCCCCGCGCGTCCCGAGCACACGCCCACCATGACTCATGACGGCCGGGGGCCGTCATGAGCACGGAAGAGGATAAAGGAACCCAAGAGATTGATGTTACACCCCCGTTCATACTTGAAACAGAGTTATAAAAGTTAATAAGGCCCAGTTTTCTGGAACCCTTTCTTAAAACCAAATATTGTATACAAGGGCTTTGTGAAGGCAAAGCCTGTATCTGTCAATCCACAGCGACAGAAATAAAAATAAGTAGACCACCCTTCGATCTACCAGCCGTTGAGGGGGAGGCCGGAACAAAGAAAGACTTATAGCCCTGCAAAAATAAAGTGCAATCTACCAACCACGTTTCCTGTAAACAAATCACTTGAAATTGTTTCATAAATGCTATCCACATTGGGTCGGAGAACTTATTTGCCAGGCCTGTGATGTTCCAGGATATAACATTAGTATCATGTCCACACAAACTCTCCTGATTATGTCTTGGAGAGTCCCACCGAGCTGTAGGATTCACCGGGTCCGTTAGTGGGGAGCTACCAAGTCAATCACATGTATCCAATCTAGACAGAGGGGTACATCTATTTGACAGCTCCAGGGACGATAGACCAAAACCCTGCCGGGTCAGAGGCGTCTTGTCAGAGTATGCTGTTCTAACAAACAGATTCGGATGAACGTTCCTGGTGGGTAGTGTTCTCTGCGACGGGACAACAGATGGAGCTGTGTCAACAGGATTCATATGTATACTCCCTGCAAAGTCAGGTTTATAGAAAAACCCGAGTGGCAGGGCCACGATGGCCGACTCGGAGTGCAAAGGAGCAAAATGTGACCGTGAAAATAGAAACCTTTCTGCTAGGTGTGGCCTGTTAAAGTTTACGATAATACAGTCCCCCGATAGTGATTTGTGAGAATTACCAATCCACCTCACTCTTCGCACCATGATAATGTTTTTTTCCACCCTTGTTCCCAGATGTGTATTATATGATAGCCAATGTAAGACTTTGTTCTTCAGCTGGGAAAAGTCCTCCTTCCTGCAACCTATGAGGGTTGGCACATTCCCCAGTACCACAACATATGGAGTAGATTCCGCGAGCAGGTGTATTACTGGTAAATCTTGGGGATGAGCTTCCCCTCCCCTCTGTAGCCGAGCCCCTGTTGGATGAATCTCTGCCTGAGACTGGAGCTGTGGCTGCAGAGACAGGCTGCTGCTAGGGTGATGGGATCCACTCTGCATCAGCAGTCGGTGACTTTTGATATCTTGTCTGCCCTGTCGCTGTAATTGACCCCTGTCAAAATTTTGTGGGCAGTCCAGATTAGGGGGGTCTGTTAGAGAGCTTTGTACAGGTTGGACGACTGAGCCTATATTTATCATTTATCAGTGTTTAACATTGTTAAATAATTCTAACAATGTTTTTATTAATTATATTTATTATTTAATTATTTTTATATTATTTTTAAGACATTTAAAAAAACGATATTTTAAACAACGATATTTTAAACAACGATATTTTGGTTTCGATATTTTTGTACTTACCATTGTGGAGATAGGCTGTCGATATTCTGTCCAACGATATTGTAGACCCGATATTCCTGTAGCTCGATATTCTGTCCGTCGATATTCTGTCAGTGATCCCTTCTCAGCCCTCCCATGGCTGTGGGTGATTCACACTCTGGCATGGCAGTTTGGAACTTCACACCACTGATCGCAACACATCTAGCATTGCAGAGCCTTCGCCACCAATCCCCATTCACATAAATGATGGTCCACCAGGTCTTTTTTTGTGCGAGTCTCTAGTGAAGGGGATGTCGGGCATAGACTGTCTGTCACTAAGGTCGAATCAGCTCCGTTGGCTGGCGCCTGAAGCCTCTCTATGCCATTTGGGATGTACCTGTGTGGGAGAGTAGAGAAACCTAGGACAAAATATTGAAGTGGATCGAAGGCAGAGAATAGCTTCCTTAACTTATCCTGCTTTTGGGGAGACACACAAGGCGGTCAGGAAGAGAGTGAGAGTGCACAGCTCATTCTTTACAAGCAAATACGAGCTAAGCATTACCCAGAGCTGCGATCATTAACTTGGAAATTCAGCTGACTAACAGAGGTTCAGGGAAATTCCCTATGGGCCCAGGGCAGGCTACTAGTGGCACTAGCCCAGAACTGCAAATGGGAATCATCTCCCACCAGACAAAGCACATATGTTCTTTAAGAGACCACCTTTACAAATGTTATATGAGTGGTTGATGAACATGATGTATGCATTACTTAAGATTACTCCATTTGCACGGTCAATGCAGGCTTGGTTGCTACTGATGTTTTTTTGTTGCTCATTTTGAAATGTTCGTTCCCTTGAGTGGCGGGGTCCAGGAAAGAGTTAGTAACTGCAGAACTCCTTTCTCATTTGGAGAAGAATTTCCATTCACCACCACCCATGTTTTCCCCAGTTAAGATATTCACTTTCCATCAGCCGTGTGCAGATGTTTTCTGTCCCTTACCTGGCCGAAGAGTTCACACTCGCAGTTGAGTTGATAATGAATTTTGCCAATAGGACGTAAAGACATATGCACACACAATGCTGTTGGATAATTACTGTGCACATGTACATCCATATGCTGGGTACAAATGCTCAAACTAATGACTCGCCTAAACAACATAATGTATGAGCAAGACAAAGCGCAGTATACATGTGTCTTCTCACTCGCTGTGAAGAAAACCTATTTCAGAAATGTGCACGCTTAACAGCTGTACACACCGTAAATCAACAGCTTGACATATTATTTTTCTGTTGCATTCATCTGTATGTTCGGAAGAACTTTATCCTCAAAGTTGGATGTAGTCGGCCACATCTTTGATAGATGTTATTTGCTCTGTATCTTTTCCCTTAGATCACTACATGAGAGAAAACAAATATTTCTAGAATCAAACAGACTGAGGGGGCGGCAAGCAAAAGAAAAAAGAAAGCTGCTATATTCCTCACTTTAATTCAAAAGAGTAAACACAAGAATCACATCTCGTCTCTGTTGAGGATTGGTTCTACACTCTTTCAAATTGTGACTTTCTGAACTGTATGCCTAATAGAGTCCACCTTTGGCCCTTAGTTTATTTCATAATACAACAAATGAAAGTAAAGATGCTGTTAGTGGAATAAGGAATCATCGTTTGAGAAACCACGTCTAGGAAAGACAGAGAAAAGTGAATACTTTCAGAAGACTAAAAACTTTTCATAATTTCGTTTATACACTACAGCGTGATCTTGAGATTTCAGGCTCTGATACTAAAAAGTCAGTGCCCCATAAAAGCGAACAGGTGCTACATGCTCATTTGGCCATCTTTTACAAGCTTTAGTCTTACTTGTCATTTTAATTGTTCATTTTTGTGTTTTCGCGTGTTGATTTGTATTAAGGTTTTATTTTACATTCCGTTTGACAGCCATTTGCGAAATTGACCAATCTCACGGTCTTTGTTCAAGCGTCTAAAATATCACTTTGTTTGCGAGTGCAGTCTGTGTTGTTGTATTGCTTCTTTATTGTTCAATTAATTAAAATCATTACAATATACTACATTTTCCATGTGTGGAGAAGGAAGAAAAAGAAAAAAGTTACTGGGATAACTAGGTTTGCTAAAAGCTGTAAAAATCGTAAAAGCAATAGTCCGAACTAGAACTAAAATGCTGGTGCGTAGGGATGGCACCTTTGTCTGGGAACCCAGTTTACACGTCCTTTAGGTGGATCCTTTGCCCAATAAATTAATGTTCATTTAAAAAGCTAAAAGAACCTTTGTGTCAGCTGCTCCGGCATTGGTGATGACTAAACATTTAAAACAACATGATTTTCCTCGTTTCGGTGCCGGGTACCTGGGTTAGCTTGTCTGACATGCTTGTTTAGTCCTCTAGTCTTGATCGTTTTTGTTCCCTTGTGTGCCTGGGATTTGTGTTGAAAGAGATCCGAGGCAGGACTCTAAATATGTTGTAGGCACAGGACTGTTATTTTGCTTTGTAAGCTGTTTGGTCATTGTCACTCAAGCTTGGTGGCCAACTAGTTGCAACTTGTGACTTTAATGGTATATGTCAGTGCAGCCTGGATTGCGTCTATGAATTTCCCTAGTCAGGCCACAATTTGTGCTATGTTGGCAGAGAAGCACAGGTCTGAGACTTCTCTGCAGCGTCTAAAGCCGTGAGACCTGCAAATTGGGAGTACCAGGCAGTGCCGCTCTCTTGCCATCTTTGGGCAGCAACACAGCAGGTGAAGCCAAGATTCACGTTGGTAGCTACAAAGACGACAATCGGTTGATATGTCTTGCCGGGCCCAGGATGGATTGAAGTCCACGATGGGCAGTGCGAGAAGTCTCATGTAGGTGATTCTTTTCCAGGCCAGGACTGTCAAGGCTTGCTCAAAGTATGGCTAAGGTTTTCCCAGGATATAAGAGGCATCCAGTGTAGAAAGATTGGGTAGGTAGTGTAAACTTTCCAGGTCCCTTTCAAATGATATTTTCTTAACCTGTGCGTTCACTGTCTTTTTCCAGGCTGTGGCTGGGATATCCTGGTTATGCAGATTTTGAACTTCTATTTCAAGTAGACTTGTAGCTGCTGCCAATTGTACCTGCCGTGGGGAACCACCCTCTTCAAAAATTGTTTTGATTTGAGCTTTCAGTGAGGGTGCTGAGGCACGCGAAGTACTAATGTAATATTTTATTATGTCCCCTGAGCAAATAATATCCGGGCGGGCGAGTCCCAGCTCCAGTCTCACTCTGGCTCTCCTGGCCTGTCGAGGGAGAGCTAGAACCTTCTTGTAAGCAGAGATTTGGAGGTTCATAAGGAACTTGTTGAATGCGCCGGGGAATACTAGATGACCGTACTTAAGAGAGGGAACAAGTTTTACTCTAAGAACTTTCAGGATGGGTTCTGCAGTCGGACTGTGAAGTCGCTGGTTTAGACATCTCAGACTGTAAATGATGCCGGCCCCCTTACTTCGTAGGTATTTTAGGTGGGCCGCTGGTTTTGCCCCTTCTGATAGTCTGACGCCAATGTAGATGTAACTCGTGCATGTTTTAATTTGCAGGTCGCCTAGGCGCCATTGAGCTGTTTTCTTTCGCTGGTACTTCCCAAAGATGACTATCTTGGTCTTCTCCTGGTTCACCATGAGGTTGTTCTTTTGATTATGCAAAACACACAAGATGATGGACGGAATGTTGCACATTGGCAAACATTCACCCCAGTCACAGATCTGGGTTTAATCCATCGTTATTTTGCTTCACCACGCCACCCCAGTTCAGACATAGCCATATGCAAATCAGTCTTGACCCTGTGCCTCATGGGAACAGTCCAGACCGAACTGCCAAGCCATGTCTTCCTGGACCGGAATCAAGCATCCTAGGACCGGTTTCGGGCTTTCAGCCCTCATCAGCCAGGATAGCTTGACTCCAGTGGAGTAGTGAGCACGGGACCCACGTCTGGGCATACCCTTCCCACTTAGGGCGAAATGCAAAACACACAAGATGATGGACGGAATGTTGCACATTGGCAAACATTCACCCCCAGTCACAGATCTGGGTTTAATCCATCCACTGGAGTCAAGCTATCCTGGCTGATGAAGGCTGATAGCCTGAAACCGGTCCTAGGATGCTTGATTCCGGTCCAGGGAAGACATGTCTTGGCAGTTCGGTCTGGACTGTTCCCATGAGGCACAGGGTCAAGACTGATTTGCATATGGCTATGTCTGAACTGGGGTGGCGTGGTGAAGCAAAATAACGATGGATTAAACCCAGATCTGTGACTGGGGGTGAATGTTTGCCAATGTGCAGCATTCCGTCCATCATCTTGTGTGTTTTGCATTTCACCCTAAGTGGGAAGGGTATGCCCAGACGTGGTCCTGTGCTCACTACGCCACTGGAGTCAAGCTATCCTGGCTGATGAAGGCTGATAGCCTGAAACCGGTCCTAGGATGCTTGATTCCGGTCCAGGGAAGACATGGCTTGGCAGTTCGGTCTGGACTGTTCCCATGAGGCACAGGGTCAAGACTGATTTGCATATGGCTATGTCTGAACTGGGGTGGCGTGGTGAAGCAAAATAACGATGGATTAAACCCAGATCTGTGACTGGGGGTGAATGTTTGCCAATGTGCAGCATTCCGTCCATCATCTTGTGTGTTTTGCATGTTCTTTTGATTATACCTGTGGAGGGCATTGAGAGCTTTCTGTAGACCAGTCCGCGCGTGATCCATTATTACAATATCGTCTGCATACTGAAGAATTTGGAGCCACACTTTCCCCAGCCTTGGTGTTAATAAACATGCGCCTTACAGGGCTTTTCCCAGGTCTGCTGTGTAAAGATTAAAGAGAAGGGGGGCGAGGACACAGCCTTGTTTCAGGTCGTTATTGGTTGGCACCTTGGCTGTTACAGTGGATTGACAGGTCTTTATGCGGACCCAGGTCCCCTGATGTAGTGCAGTTATTGCCTTTAGTAGCTGTTGGGGGATTCCCCAGGAGTCTAGTTTTTCCCATAGTTTCCCTCGATCAATCCGGTCAAATGCTGCGCTGTAGTCCACAAAACAGCAGAAGAGACGTAATTGTGCTGGCTGGATCGCTCGGTGTGACTGGTGACCCAGTACTAAAATGTTATCCGTAGTGGAACTTTCAGGCCTGAAACCAGATTGAAAGAGGGGAAGGATATTGTTGTCTTTTGCCCAGGCTTCTAGTTCTTTCAATAGTATTCTTGCATACGCTTTTTCTTTTATGTCTAACAGAGCAATAAGGCGCTAGTTTTCTGGTTTCATGCTGTCCCCTTTTTTATAAATGGGGAAAAGAATGGAACCTTTCCACGACGATGGAATTGTTGAAGTGGCGTAAGCATACTTGAAGAGTGGTGTAAGCTGTCCTGCCCAGTATGCATGTGAGGGTTTAAACACTGATGCAGGGTCCCCATTGGGTCCTGGGGCACCATCTGTCCTCAATTTTAGGTCTCGCCTACGCAGCGCGCATGCGCTGCATAGGGGGGACCTCTTGTAATCGGTTTGGTTTTGAGGCCAAAAACGTGCACGCATTGCATTGCATTGCTTTCAATGGCAACGCGTGCACGTTTGGCGATTCCCTTGCGAGAGCGAGCTTTGAAACCATCAAAGTGGGGAGTGGGAGCCAGAGGGGATCCACAGCCGCTTTAATAGGATGCGCGGAGACCAAGTTTTGATTGTAAAAGAGACACTGCAGAAGGGCAGCTTCTGTGAAAGGTGGGGGGTAGATTTTCAGATTCCCCAACTCCCGGGTATTCAGGTTCCCAACAATAACTGGGAAGTGTGATACGTATTTGTTTAAAAGATGATCCATTTTTGTTGCCAATATTTTTAGTGCTTGTTTTTTTTGGGGAGAGGCGGGGTTAACATAACAGTTGATTAGCAGAAGACGGGTTGGGTTGTTATTGCTTTTTAGTCCGTTGATGAGAGCCGCTTGCAGGTCTGTGGTATTAGTTGCAATTAAAGTTGTCTCTATTCTGCGAGCTTGATTAATGAAGATTGAGAGACCGCCGGATGCTCGCCCAAAGATTTTGCGTTTTGTAGCTGCGGTGTGAAGTTCATAGAAACCTGGAAGAATTAAGGGTTCGGTGGCCCTAGTCTCTTGTAGGCAAAGTATGTTGTTTTTTGGAAAGTATTTGAGTACTGAGTTGAACCCAAGAAGTCTTTTTAGACCAGCTATGTTTCAGGATATTATGGATAGCTGTGTATTAATTCCAGGAGTTCTGGTGCTAATCTGGTTGCAAGCAGCCTTTGTGATGTTAATGGTACCGTCGTGGTAGCAGACCTTCTGGTCGAGTCCGAGTTCCGTGTCCAGGAGGTTGCATCGGCTCGCAAGAGAAAACTGTCCTGTGATCAAGGGTACTTGTTATCCTATATGCATTGTAGGGTTTTGGCTTTACAGCTGAGTTGTTACCTGGGTGGTTGCTCACTGTCCCCCTTAGAACTGAGTAGACTTCATTCGTTGACGGGGGTACTTTTAACACATAAGGATATTTCTCTGGTACGGGGAATGAGATGTCTATGCCCCATTCTGCCATTAAAGATCAATCAATCAATCAATCACGGCATTTATAGAGCGCGCTACTCACCCGGGAGGGTCTCAAGGCGCTGGGGGAGGGGGTAAGTTACTGCTCGAACAGCCAGGTCTTGAGCTGCTTCCTGAAGGCGAGATGGTCCTGGGTTCGCCGAAGGTGAGTGGGGAGGGAGTTCCAGGTCTTGGCCGCCAGGTAGGAGAAGGATCTTCCTCCGGCGGTGGTTCTGCGGATGCGTGGTACGGTGGCGAGGGCGTGGCTGGTTGATCGTAGCTGGCGTGTGGGCGTGTAGAAGGACATGCGGTCGTTGAGGTACTTTGGGCCCAGGTCGTGGAGGGCCTTGTGTGCGTGGGTGAGGAGTCTGAACGTGATTCTCTTGCTGACGGGGAGCCAGTGCAGGTCTTTCAGGTGTACGGTGATGTGGCTGTGTCGGGGGATGTCCAGGATGAGTCGTGCGGAGGCGTTCTGGATGCGCTGGAGTCTCTTTTGAAGTTTGGCTGTGGTTCCGGCGTAGAGGGTGTTCCCATAGTCCAGTCGGCTGGTGACGAGTGCCTGGGTGACGGTCTTCCTGGTTTCAGTGGGGATCCATCTGAAGATCTTGCGGAGCATGCGCAGGGTGTTGAAGCATGAAGATGAGACGGCGTTGACTTGTCTGGTCATCGACAGGGAGGAGTCCAGGATGAAGCCCAGGTTGCGTGCGTGGTCCGTTGGCTTGGGTGCGGTGCCCAGGGCCGGGGGCCACCAGGAGTCGTCCCAGGCGGAGGGTGATGAGCCCAGGATGAGGACTTCCGTCTTGTCTGAGTTCAGTTTAAGGCGGCTGTTCCTCATCCAGTCGGCGACGTCTCTCATCCCGTCGTGCAGGTTGGCTCTGGCGGTGGTGGGGTCGTTGGTGAGGGAGAGGATCAGCTGGGTGTCGTCGGCGTAGGAGATGATGTTGAGGTTGTGTCGGCGTGCGATGGCTGCGAGGGGCTCATGTAGACGTTGAAGAGGGTCGGGCTGAGTGAGGATCCTTGTGGAACGCCGCAGATGACTTCGGTGGCTTCGGATCTGAACGGGGAGAGGCGGACTCTCTGGGTTCTTCCGGCGAGGAACGAGATGATCCATTCCAGTGCTTTCTCTCGGATTCCGATGTTGCTGAGGCGCTTCACTAGGGTGCGGTGGCAGACGGTGTCGAACGCCGCGGAGAGGTCCAGGAGGATGAGGGCAGCTGTTTCCCGTTGTCGGTTAGGGTTCTGATGTCGTCGGTGGCTGCGATAAGGGCGGTCTCGGTGCTGTGGTTGGCCCGAAACCCGGACTGCGAGGGGTCGAGGATCCATTCGTCTCGAGGAAGGCGGCAAGCTGTCTGTTGACGGTCTTCTCGATGACTTTGGCCGGAAACGGAAGGAGCGAGATGGGGCGGTAGTTCTTGAGGTCGGTGGGGTCCGCCGTTGGTTTCTTCAGGAGGGCGGTAAGCTCGGCGTGCTTCCAGCTCTCCGGGAAGGTGGCGGTGTGGAAGGAGGAGTTGATGATGTCCCGGAGATGGGGTGCGATGGTGGCGTCGGCTTTGTTGAAGACGTGGTGTGGGCAGGGGTCGGTTGGTGATCCGGAGTGGATGGAGTTCATCGTGCGGGTGGTGTCTTCGGTGTTGATCGGGGTCCAGTTGCAGAGGGTGGTGGTGGCGGGCATTGGTTCGGCGGTAGGGTGCGTTGTTTGTGCGTCGAAGCTGTTGTGTATGTCGGTGATCTTGCGGTGGAAGAACGCGGAGAGTGAGTTGCAGAGGTCTTGCGAGGGGTGATGTCGTTGTTTCCGGCGCTGGGGTTGGAGAACTCTTTGACGATGCTGAAAAGTTCCTTGCTGTCATGGGCGTTGTTGTCCAGTCGTTCTTTGAGTGCCGACTTCTTGGTGGCACGGATCAGCTGGTGGTGTTTGCGGGTGGCGTGCTTGAGGGCGGTCCTGTTGTCTGTGGTCTGGACGAGTCGCCAGGTTTTCTCGAGAGTGCGGCAGTTCTTCTTGGATTCCTTGAGTTCGTTGGTGAACCAAGGGGTTTTCTTGCTTCCGGGTCTGCTGGGAGGGTTTTTAGTGGTGCGAGGTCGTCGGCGCAGGCGGTCAGCCACTTGGCGAGGTTGCTGGCTGCTTCGTTTGGGTCCGTTGTGTCGGTGGGTGTGTTCTGGCTGAGGGAGGCGGTGAGCTGCTCGGCGGTGATCTTGCTCCAGCTCCGGCGGGGAGCCTGTTGCGGGTGGTGGTGGGTCGCAGTCTTTCTGAAGCTGAAGTGGACGCAGCTGTGGTCGGTCCAGTGGAGTCCGGTGGCGTGGCTGAAGGAGATGTGCTTGCTGGACGAGAAGACGGGGTCAAGCGTGTGGCCGGCGTAGTGGGTGGGCGTGTTCACCAGTTGTTTGAGTCCGAGGTTGGCGAGGTTGTCCAGCAGGGCGGTGGTGTTTCTGTCGTTGTTGTTCTCCAGGTGGAAGTTGAGGTCCCCTAGGAGGATGTAGTCGGCGGAGGGCATGGCGTGCGGGCTGATGAAGTCTGCGATGTCTTCGCTGAATAGTGTGCGTGGTCCCGGGGGTCTGTAGATGAGGGTGCCTCGGAGGGTGGTCTTGGGGTCAGTGTGTATCTGGAAGTGTAGGTGTTCGGCGGCGGTGAAGGTCTCGTCGGAGTTAGTCGAGATGCGGATGGTGTTCTTGTGTACGATGGCGATGCCTCCTCCCGTCTGGTTGACGCGGTCCCTCCGGGTGATCTTGTATCCATCCGGGATGGCTATGGCGATGTCAGGCGCTGAGGAGGCGTTCATCCAGGTTTCGGTGAGGAAGGCGATGTCCGGTGCTGTTGCGTCGAGCAGGTCCCAGAGTTCCACGGCGTGCCTGTGGACGGAGCGGGTGTTCAGCAGGATGCATTTCAGGTGGTTGCTGCTGTTGCTCGACTTGGCGGAGGTGGTGCACGTCAGGGGGCAGGTGAATCGGCAGGTTTGGCAGGTGAAGGGTCCGTGGGTGCGTCTCGGTGAGGCTCGGTAGCAGGCAGGGTTCCGGCCGGCATTGAGTGCGGTGAGTGTGGCGGCGTCGTAGGTCCGTCGAGTAGTGTTGCGTTGGTGGGTTCCAGGGGTTCTGGCGCTGGGCGCGGTCCAGTCGCGGACGGGCGCAGACGGGCTTGCCTTAGGCGCGCCTTCGGCGCGCCAGCGGCGCGCCCGCTGCGCACGTCCGCTGCGCGGCCGTGCAGCGGCCGCCATTTATGGGGAGGTGGGAGGGAGGAGCAGCTGGGAGGCGGGAGGCAGGGGCAGCGAATGGGCAGTCAGGGGCGGGGCCGCAGGGACGCAGCGGCGGGAATGGCGATAGGCAGCGAGGGGCACAGAAGGAAAAACGGGGGAGAGCAGGCAAATCACGGGCACAACAACAGTGGGGCAGCGAGGGCACAGAAAGGAAAAAACGGGGGGAGAGCAGGCAAATCACGGGTAAACAACAGTGGGGCAGCGAGGGGCACAGAAGGAAAACGGGGGAGAGCAGGCAAATCACGGGCACAACAACAGTGGGGCAGCGAGGGGCACAGAAAGGAAAAACGGGGGGAGAGCAGGCAAATCACGGGCACAACAACAGTGGGGCAGCGAGGGGCACAGAAAGGAAAAACGGGGGAGAGCAGGCAAATCACGGGCACAACAACAGTGGGGCAGCGAGGGGCACAGAAAGGAAAAAAACGGGGGAGAGCAGGCAAATCACGGGCACAACAACAGTGGGGCAGCGAGGGGCACAGAAAGGAAAAGGGGAGACAAGCAGACAAAACTGGCACCGGGGCCACAAGCGGAGGGCGATCTTACCTACAGGAGCAGCGGGCAGACAGCACAGGCGGAGCTGTGTGGTGGGGGAGCGACCTACCTGGCAAGGTCAAGGGATTCTTCTGGTGTTAGCCCCTCCCAAGTATGACGGTGCAACCCTATCGAGGTCGATTCCCCATGGGTATCACTGGGAAGGCTCAAGAACTTGACCCAGGCTAGGTCGTCCGATTGTATTTGGGCCAATGTGGGGATGTGCTTAAATAAGCAAAGTATGTTGCCCCTGATATGATATCTAGGGGTGAAAATTACCTCGTGGGTTGATATGCTGACTTGGTTCTCCTTGGATGAGGCTCTTGGTCCTATCTGAGTGGTGCTTGAGTTGGAGCTTGAGCCGGCGTCTCGTTGACAGGCTTCTAGTCTGAAAATGGGGCTTTGGGATGGCAGGATTGTTACATCATGAAACATCTGAGGGTCCGAGGAAAAAGGACCCTGAGTGATGCATGCCCTGATGATAAGTCCTTGTTCCCTGGACGGGCATGGTTGGCTGGTATGCTCTAGGTTCGTGGTGGTTGATGAAGGAGCTGATTGGATTTCGGTTGCCGGGCCTTGTAAGCTGTGCAATTTCTCCATTCGGGGAGTTGGATGGGGTAGTGTGTCAGACACTTGTTTTACATCAGTTGGGATTGGTACTGTTGGTGTTGATTTGCTTGAAACAAACTTTTTAGCAAAAATTGGATAGGTCCGAACTTTGTCGTTATTGGCTTGTGATATTTGATTGTGAGTTGTTAACAGAAGGGCAACTTTTTTAGAAGCTTTGACCTTTTTCAGCTGTTTCTTTAGTTTTTTCTTGGCCCTCCTCGAAAGGGTCTCATCTTGCCTTTTCTGAGTAAGAGAGTTGCCCTCGAGTTCCTTGCCTGAGTGTAAGGTACGGGGACTGGGACTTAGTCTCAGTGAGATGGTAGAAGGATTGATGGCCAAGGATGGAACTTGGTTGACAGGCTTTGTTGGGGGGTTGCCCGGGTTAATTGTGGTCGGGTTGGCTTGAAAGCCAACACACATTGTTGTTGGTGTGGAGCAACTGTTGTTCAGCAGGTTGGTGGTGCTCCCTGTTGGCCCCTTTAGCGAAGCTACCAGATCTGTTAGAATTTTCAGGAGAGTTGCCCATTTGTCGATAAGTACTGCACACAAGCAGGTACAGGGCCAATTATCCTTGTTATCACAAAATTTGTTCTCTATGAGGTCCACCTTGTTGTCAGATCCACTAGGCTTTGTGCGATGGTTGATAGAAGGTCAATTTGCAGCTCCATTTTGGTTGATTGCCAGAGTAGTGCCCTTGCCGTGGAATGATTTATTTCGCCGGTTGAGGTTGGTCCTGAGTCGTTGATAGAAATACTATTTTGAAGGCTTTGGCTGAGTGGGGGGAAAACCTGGTTTCGCTGGCCATTCTGAACCACTTTGGGGTGAGCTCCAATGTTCTTTCTATCTTAGTTTCCTAGTTTTGTAAAAATATTGGTGATAGATACCCCAAATCTTGTTTACACTCAGGCGCTTCTGTCTTAATTGGTCCAGATCCTAAGAGCTCTGGAGGGCTGGGCTGGATGGGGGACTGCAGAATAAGTTGTTGGCGATGTATTTGAGCTGTAACAACCCGCTCGTGGTTTCCTGATGCCGGGGCGATGGTATCCACGTGTAAGTCCCATATGAGTTTATGCTCGTTTCCAGTGGAGCAGCACGACCTAGGGCAGGATTGAGACCGGCGTCCCCCGATGTGTGTTTATTGGTCTTGTGTTGAGAGAGATTTGCAGTTAGGGAGGCTCCCTAGAAGGTGCTCCTTTGCATTGCTGGCCTTAGCACATACTGAAGGTTCGGTCGAAACGGGGGGTTCCCACCGTTGCAGAGGCGTTTGTATAGAAATTGGGTTATAAGGCCTAATGTTGGGGTCTTTAGAGGAGATTTTGGGGCGGGTGATCCCTGGACTGCGTTCCGTGCGCTCCTTAGATTTCTGGGTGACACTTGGATCGGAGGGGTTTTCTTTGCGGGAACGTATTCTAGGCGCTGCGAAGGCTTCTATTTGGTCATCCTGCGATTGGGAGGGCCTGATTATTAGTGGCTGGGGAGAAGCACTGCAGGCGTGTCCTTCCTCCTTGGACTTGCTCTGTGCTGTTTCAGAGCCCTGGATTCTATTGAGGCAGCGGGATACCAAGGTGTCTGCTGGGTGGCAAGAGGAGTGCCTTTAGTTTGGCAGCTTTAACTTGGCAGCTTTAGAGGCTCACCGACCCTCACTTCTCTTTTCTGTTGGGGCCTTTGGACCCTTACTACCTCCAGTTGGACCACTATCTTCTGGCGCTGGGCTGCCTCCGGGCTGCTTGTCTTCCAGGGGCTTCCTCTGGCCGCCAGGAGGTCTTTAGGACTGTTGGATTCTTCTAGTTACTGCCCCCGCAGGCCACAACCACCACTGTTCGCCCACTTCCGCGCAGAAGGGGGGCTCTGGGCTTATTGTTTCTCTTCCTCTACCACGGCCTGCTGTTGCTGCAGTCCTTATGGTGTTCCAGACACTTTTAGCTGTCTTTCAGTGTTGCGCTGCACTGTAGAATATCTCGTTAACGAGGACTGCAACTCCCAGAATGCATTTTACTGTTACACGGGAGGCCCGGCTGGAGCACAGAGCAGAGCCTCTGATGAGATGAGTGCAGTCTTTATTCAGCGAGTACTTCCCTAATTAATTTTGTTAAGTTTGCCCTGGTAAAATCTGTCTGGAAAATATCATTGGAGCAGTAACTACCCTACAACTCAAAATTCCAACTCGTGTGCAGCTCCTTTGTGCACACATCAGAAATGATCGTCTTGGTGTGCAAAATGTAATATCCCTTATAAAAACAATTGCTAAATATTGGTTATGCTTTACCCAACACTGTGGCCAGGGGCATGGAGGTGTGAACAATAATTTGTCATCAGGGTATGAGACATAGGTTTCCTGATGCAGACGATACAACACTGAGTGCCTAATTTACAGAAAAATTATTCATTGCAGCGCCGCAAGCCATTTTGCTGCGCCGAGCAGGGTCATTTTAAAAGCACAGGGATGCATTGTATTAACAACAATATGATGCATTTGTGTGATTTCCCTGCATTGGTGCACAATTGGCTGTAATGCGCCAGTGCAGACACCCTTGAGTCATGTTGCAAGGGTGCCTGCATTGCGGGGAGGATTTTTTTGTGCAAGAAGGGACACCTTCCTGCACAAAAGCAAAAAATAATGGCATTTTCCTCTTTCTATGCATCCCGCATAGAGAAAAGAAAAAAAAAGGAGAAATAAAAGTATTTCTCCTTATTGCACCACTCCTACTCCTCCCCTGGGGACGCGTAGGATTCTGACACATTCCCAGCTTTACAAAACTTTGTAAATCTGGGAATGTGTCAGGTTCCATGGATGTTGCGTTGGAACACCCACAGCAACTCCTATGGAACGCCCCTTTTACATATTGTAATGCGTGAAAGGGGTCCATATTTACAAGGCCATGAAAAGTCACGCAGGGTGACTTTACATGGCCTTGTAAATATGGGCAGGGAAACTGTGCCACCTGTGTGTTCAGAAACAGTGACGAACCAGCAGCACAATGGCCCTGAAAATGAGGCCCTGAATGTGACTGGCTCCGAATGCATCTAATGGTAGATTTGATATAATTAAATGCTTTGCACTTATATCAGCATGAACATGTAAGAAGGCTAAGGTGTTAAAAATGTATTTTTCCATATTAAAACTGATCACAGTTAATGTAGGCCTGTATTTTAAAATGGCTCTTGTCGGTTGCCACTTTGCTTTGTGAAACGTGAACGATTGTTTGCTAGTGGAAAAGTTGAAGCAACATTGAAAACGTGCAGAGCTTATTTTTTCTCCTTTCTCATTTAGAAATAATGTTTTGTTCTTTGAGGTTGTGGTGGAATTTCTGAATTGAATGGAGGCCTTTTAGCTATCCCTTCCAATGCAAGCAGCCCATATGTCTCATCTGATAATTTGAAGGCCATAATGGAAGCTTGCTTGCAAGAAAGCTTTGTATATTTCATGGTGACAGAAACGGTATATTTTTTGCCTTCACTTGATTGGGTAACTGTTTGAGAAATTATGTGTTGCTGGTAGAATTCTGTTGTTTTCAGAATGTGTCTGCAGTGTTTAGAATCAGGTTTCCTTCATACTCTCTCCCTCACACACCAGAGATTCAGATGCCTAACTGTCTGACATTAGATACATATTCGTTTTCTGCCTGCCTTTAGATGCAATAGAGCAGATCCATGCCGAAATCTTTCAGAGGGTTTCTGGCAGAATATTGCTATCTCGACTTTTCCTAAGCTTACTCTGACGTTTCAATAGTTTAGCAGTGTAGGACGTTCCCTTCATGGGAAGCCGATCTGCCCCATTCTATTTGAGACAACTTTGTAAGAATTGCTTTCAATATATTGGCATTCATATATTGGCTATTAAATTACAATTAATCCTGATGATTTGAGCTGAAATGTTGCAAATCTTTTAATAAACCTCTATGGTTTTGGACATAAACAATCTTTGTTTTGCTTGTGTGCCAAATATGCTTCACGTTATTGAAATGTATTAAGTTTGATGTCTGCCTCAGTCAAACATAAGATTTATTGAAGGGCACCTATTGAACTAGAATTTGCACCAGAATTTGCTTTGGGCAATCTGCCCTAACATATCTCAGCAATTATTTTCTTCAGTTTGAAATGGTGTAACATTCATGCAACCCCCACAGACCAGATTAATCAATATCCTTTAATTGAGTTCTCTGTACGCCTGGGCAGAACTGGCAAAATTTCACTCTGTGGAATTCCACCCAAAACCTTAGTGAGGTTCAGTGGAAATTAAACAATCGGCGGAAAAATGCTCTTCCTGCTGTTTGTGGTGTCTTGTTCACGTGATAGCACATTCCACACTTCAATCAAGTGTGAATGGCAGGGGGGGGGTGGGGTGGGAGGGGGGGTGCATGGGTGTGGCCATTTTGTTTTACCTGCTTCTGCTTCTCCACCTGACCTGCTTCTAAACCTACCTAATCCATCCCCATCTGATCACCCTAATCTTAATCCCACCTGCCATTTACTTATTTTTGTCACTGTCTGTCTTACTGTGTGTGTATTTTACATTTGTCCATGGTTTTTACTTTTTAGTGACTATTTTGTACTTTGTTTTTTGTTTTCCTTTCCTTCTGTCCTCCTCCTCCTGTTCCTTCCTTTTTCTGCCATGGCAGAAGCAAGCAGCATTGGCACCAGTGCCAGCCTGCACCCCCTGTGGGAACCTCCGGCATGGAGGGGTGTAGCTACACCTAATTTACAGCGAGGCAGAGGTGGCTGCACTAGTGTTTTGGGTACAGCACCACCTCCCGTGCATGTTGGCAGCAGGCCCGCCAATGGTTACGCCCTGATTGAGCATCAGCTGCTTTTGGGGAGAGTGCAGTGGTGCGTGCACCCCAGCACAGGGGTGCAGCGCACAGAGCAGCAACTGACACACTACTGGGCCGATATCAAAGACCGGGAGGAGAATCTGCTCGACTTGCTAGGTATCGAGGTTGCAGGGTTTGGTGAGTAATATTTATTTTTTGTTTTCTAAAAATTCAAATTAATTTTTTCAGATAGCATACTCACACTCAGAGGTAAGTTAAGTTTACGTGATGTGATTGTGATTGTTTATCATCTTTAGCCTGTGAGGTTAAAAAACTCTTGAAGTGGAAAAGTTTCAGCTTAACATAGATAGTTTAGAGAATGTTGCTGCATTTTGCAGAGAATCACATATATTGAGTTGATATTGCTCTAGATAGCAGAGGAGTTTCCTTCCGTCATGATGGCAGAAAATGTGGGGAAGGAAAAAGCAACTTATGCTCTGATGGTGCATGTTCCTCATAAATACCTGGTGTAAGAAATTGGCTTATTGGTTGAAGGGATGAAAGCCTCACTCAGGCAAGAACCACTGACATTGTCAGGGTAACCCACAAAAGTCACTAAATTAACCTGTGCTTCACCCTCTGGTAGCTTGGCACAAAGCAGTCAGGCTTAACTTAGAGGCTATGTTGAAAGTATTTTTACAGCACACAAACAGTAATAAAGTCACAACACAACACAAGAAAAATCCCAAACAAATTTAAACATCATTTAAGCTAATTTGCACTGCATCAGATTTGTGAAACTCACAGTTAGGCATAGAAGAGTCCACTCTGATGCCAGCTAAGGGTCTAGGACTTGTGGGGGCACCTCCTGGAGATCAGGACTCACTCCAGGAAGAGGCCAGCAGCAGAGCTCTGTCAGGTCCAGTAAGGTTGCAGGTCCTGGCAGGTTCAGTGCAGCACATTCGCTGGGTAGTTGCAGGGAGGCCTCTAAAGCTTGTTGTGTCCATGTAGCTCACACAAGAGGTCAGCAAAATGACCCTTGGAGTCACTCTGATTACTCTGGGATGAAGACAAGCAGGTCCAGTTTCCTTCTCAGACAAAAAGACAGTCCTTCAGACAGCAGTTCAGTACTCTGGCAGCAGGGCAGTCATTCTTCTGTAACATCCACAGGTCCCAGAGTTTTCTGAAGAGTGGCTCTGGAAGTTCAATATTTATACATAGTGCAAGCCTTTGTGTGAGGGGATTCACTGTCCTAACCCCACATCTGGTTCTGGAAAGTGCTTCCCCTTCCCCTGTCAGGGCTCCAAATTATCTGGGAGTGACAAAAGGCAGATGCCTGGTTTCAGATTCTTTTGTCTGTGCAGGAGGCAAAGTCCTTTGAAGTGTAAGTGGGGCTGGGTACAACTCCTTTGAGTCACCCAGTCCACATCCAAGCCACTTTTGTGGTACTGTCTGGAAGCAATGCAAAAACCTCAGCAGAAGAGCCATTTACAGTCATGTGACCCAGGACATTGGCAGAAGGCAAAAATGGTGGGGACAAGACATTTCTAACTTTAGAAAAATTTAATTTTTAAAATTTTGACTCAAACATTACTATTAACCCCTTCGCTGCTAACCCATACTAGCATGTGAATTATAGAACATTTTTCAAAGTGATTTCTTTTTTACACATTGTCTTACATTTGGAAGGCAGAAATGCATAGAAAGTCATTAGATAATAACAATTGTTCTACAATTCTGTGTTCCCCTATGTCCCCCGATAAAAATGGTACCTCACTTGTGTGGGTAGGCCTAGTGCCTACGACAGGAAAGCGCCCGAAACGCAACATGGAAATATCACATTTTTCTAGTGAAAACTGACCCTTTTTCGCAATGTGCCTAGCTGTGGATTTTGGAACCTAGCTCAGCCGGCACCTGGGGAAACCTAGCAAACCTGTATATTTTTGAAAACTAGACACCAAGGGGAATCCAGGATAGGGTGACTTGTGTGGCTTTGACTAGGTTCTATTACCCAGAATCCCTTGCAAACCTCAAACTTTGTCCAAAAAAAATTCCTCACATTTCTCTGATGGAAAGTTTTGGAATCTGCATGTATCCACAATCTTCCACCCACCCCACATTCCTCAAAGTCTCCCAATAAAATGGTACCTTGTGTGGGTAAGCCTAGTGCCCATGACCGGAAACAGCCCAAAAACGCTACGTAGAAACATGACATTTTTCAAGTGAAAACTGACCCTTTTTTACAATGTGCCTAGCTGTGGAATTTGAACCCTAGCTCAGCCGGCACCAAGGGAAGCCTAGCAAACCTACACATTTTTAAAAACTAGACACCCAGGGGAATCCAGGATGGGGTGACTTGTGTGGCTCTCACTAGGTTCTGTTACCCAGAAGCCCTTGCAAACCTCAAACTTTGGGAAAAATAACACATTTTCCTCACATTTCTGTTATGAAAATGTCTGGAATCTCCATGGATCCACAAAGTTCCACCCACCCCGCATTCCCCAAAGTCTCCTGATAAAAATTGTACCTCAATTGTGTGGGTGAGGCAAGTGCCCGCAGCAGGGAAGGGCCCAAAACATATTGTGGAGACATCAAATTTACCAATCACAAAAGGACCTGATTTTGCAAAGGGGGTCACCTGGGTTTTTAGCCCCGGGCTCGGCGGCCATCTAGGGCAACCTACCAAACCCACACATTTCTTAAAACTAGACATCTGGGGAAATCCAGGGAGGTATGGCTTGCATGGATACCACAACGTTTTCCTACCCAAAATCCCCTGCAAACCTCAAATTTAGCTGAAAAGATCAAATTTTCCTCACATTTCTGTGTTGGATCACCGTGCCAGCACAAATGTCCCACCACTCAGCCTTCATCTCAGTCTCCCGAGTAAAATGATACCTCACTTGTGTGGGTGGGCCAAGGGCCTGCGACTGGAAAGGGCCCACAACATAGGGTTTGAGGGGATACCACAGCAAACTCTAAGCGCTTCATATTTTTAAAAATACATTTTTAGGTGACACTGCATTAGACACCCACACAAGTGAGGTATCATTTTTATCAGGAGACCAAGGGGAATGCTATGTGGTAGAACATTTGTGCCAGCATGGTGATCCCACACAGAAATGTAAGGAAAATGTGATTTCTTGTAGCTCAATTTGAGGTTTGCAGGGGATTCTGGGTAGAAAAACGTTGGGGATCCATGCAAGCCATACATCCCTGGACTCCCCCAGGTGTCTAGTTTTCAGAATTGTGTCGGTTTCGTAGATTTCACTAGATGGGCCCCGAGCCTGGGGCCAAAAACGCAAGTGTCCCCCTTGCAAAACCAGGTTGTTTGGTGATAGATAATTTTGATATCTCCACAATACCTTTTGGGCCCTTCCCTATCGCGGGTACTTGGCCCACCCACACTAGCTTTTATTGGGAGACCTGGGGGAATGCTGGGTGGTAGGAAATTGTGTCAGCCCAGTGATCCCACACTTTTCTACACAGAAACGTGAGACACGTGATTTTTTTCAGCTAAATTTGAGGTTTGCAGAGTATTCTGGGTAGGAAAACGTTGGGGGATCCACGCAAGCCATACCTCCCTGAACTTCCCTAGGTGTCTAATTTTCAGAAGTGTCTGGGTTTGGTAGGTTTCCCTAGATCGCCACTGAGCCCAGGACCAAAAATGTAGGTGACTCCCTCGTAAAACCAGGTAGTTTGCGATCGATAATTTTGAAGTCTCCACAATATGTTTTGGGCCCTTCCCTATCGCTGGTACTTGGCCCACCCACACAAGTGAGGTACCATTTTTATCGGGAGACCTGGAGGAATGCTGGGTGGTAGGAAATTTGTGTCAGCCCAGTGATCCCACAACTTTTCTACACAGAAACGTGAGACAAATGTGATTTTTGTCAGCAAAATTTGAGGTTTGCAGGGTATTCTGGGTAGGAAAACGTTGGGGGATCCACGCAAGCCATACCTCCCTGAACTTCCCTAGGTGTCTAATTTTCAGAAGTGTCTGGGTTTGGTAGGTTTCCCTAGATCGCCACTGAGCCCAGGACCAAAAACGTATGTGACTCCCTCGTGAAACCAGGTAGTTTTTCGATCGATAACTTTGAAGTCTCCGCAATATGTTTTGGGCCCTTCCCTATCGCTGGTACTTGGCCCACCCACACAAGTGAGGTACCATTTTTATCGGGAGACCTGGAGGAATGTTGGGTGGTAGGAAATTCATGTCAGCCCAGTGATCCCACAACTTTCCTACACAGAAACGTGAGGAAAATGTGATTTTTTTCCAGCTAAATTTGAGGTTTGCAGGGGATTCTGGGTAGGAAAATGTTGGGAGATCCACGCAAACCACACCTCCCTGAACTCCCCTGGGTGTCCAGTTTTCAGAAATATCTGGGTTTGGTAGGTTTTCCTAGATGGCCACTGAGCAGGGGACCAAAAACACGTGACCCCCTTGAAAACCAGGTTGTTTTGAGATAGATAGGTGGGCACCTGCGTTTTTGGTCCCAGGCTTGCAGACATCTAGGGGAACCTAAAAAACCAAGACATTTTGGAAAACTAGACACCTATGGGAGTTCAGGGAGGTGCAGCTTGCATTGATCCCCCAACAGTTTTCTTCCCAGAATCCGCTGCAATCCTCAAATTTAGCTAAGTGACATTTTCCTCTAATATCTGTATGGAAAGTTGTGGGATCACCGAAATGCACACATTTCCTACCACTCAGTGTTCCCCTCAGTCTCTCGATAAAAAAGATACCTTACTTGTGTAGGTGGGCCAAGTGCCTATGACATGGAAGGGCCAAAAATGAGTAGAGATTGAGGGGGGGCCCAAAGCGGGTCCAAAAGGAAGTTTGTTTATCCTTTTTTAGGCTGACACTACTTTGGGCAACCCCACAAGGGCTGTTTCATTTTTCTTGGGAGACTAAGGGGAATGCTGGGTGGTAGGAAATTTTTGCCTGCACATTGATCCTACAACTTACCCACACAGAAATGTGAGGAGAATGTGACTTTGTAAGTACATTTGAGGTTCGCAGGGTATTTTGGGTAAGAAAATGCTGGGGGATACATGCAAGCACACCGCCAGCCAAGAGTCAGTACACGCACACCACCATCCATGCACACCACCAGCCAAGCACCATCCACGCACACCGCCAGCTAAGCGCTATCCACACACACTGCCAGTCAAGCACCATCCATGCACACTGCCAGCTAAAAGCCATCCACTTACACCAACAGCCAAATGCCAACCATGAACACAGTCAGTCAAGCACTATCCACGCACACCACCAACCAAGCACCACCTATGCACTCCCCCAACCAAGCACCATCCCCACACACTGCCAGCCAAGCAGGGCCAGACTGGAAACAGCAACTAGCCCTGGCATATTGCTGCTCGACCGGCCCTGGGAGGGGGGAGGGGCATGCTAGTAAAAAGCACTGCTACCGCTTTTGTTACTGGGGGCCGATATTGCAGCACTGCTGCAAAACCGGTCCCCAGTGACAAAACCGGCACCCACTGCTGGAAAACTGGCCCCCACTTCTCCCGTCCACCAGGGAAATGCCCGGTGCCCGCTACTGCCAGTCGGGTATTGCAGCCAAGCACCATCCATGCACACCATCAGCCAATCGCCAGTTCACATACACTGCCAGCCAAGTGGCATTCCACGCACACCACGAGGCAAGCACCAATCTACACACACCGTTATCAAGCGTGAGTCCACACAGACCAATAGTCAATTGCAGGTCAACACACACTGAAAGGAAAGTGCCAGCCAAAGGTCAGTACACGAGACCGTCAGCCAAACTCCAGTTCACACACACACAAACTCTCCCTGGTTTCTAGTGGTTTTCTGCCCCCGCTTGGGATCAGATGACACTAAAAGTATCACTGAAACAGACACAATGTGTTCCTAAAAAAAAGGGGAGTGACCCTTGCCTATGGGGCTCCTCTCTGACATTCCCATAAAAGCATCCCTGGTGCCTAGTGGGCTTTCTGCCCCCCGGCCGGGGCAGATAAGGGGCTATTGCCCTGATCTGCCTTGTGGGTGCAGAAATACTTTTTTGGGGTGGGGGCATTAGCATTCTCATTCTTGGTAACCCTGGGCGGTGAATTCCGCTCCGCTCGCGGAGTTTGCAGAGTTTTCCGCGTTATGCGGAGCTCGCGGAGTTCCCAAAAACTCCGTTTTGCGGAGCGGAGTTTTTTTCCTCTCTCGCGTTCACCAACGTCAAGTTGGCGAGCACAAGCGAGGAAAACCCACCTCCCGGCGAGATTTTTCCTCGTTCACGATCGTCAACATCAAGTTGGCGAGTGCGAGCATGGAAAATAAACCTCCCGACGAGATTTCTCAACGCGGGGGGGCGGGTTTCTCATTGCGAGTGGTCGCGTATGCTCACGACCGCTCTCGCATTAAGAAACTGCCCGTTCGCGTTGAGAAAGCTGCTTCTCGAGTAAAAATCTACTCGAGCGGCAGAAAGGAAAGCAGCGCTCGCTTGCGCTGTGCATGGTGCCGTTCCCGATGATTGCACAGTGCGGACAAGCATCCGGCACTGAAAATCACTGCGAACGGCATTTTTCTATTGCACTCCGCCGCTTGCGGAGCCCCGTGTAGCGCGGCGGAGTTTTTTTCCCACTTTGTGGAGTTTCGCAAAGCGCAAATCCGCGAACTCCGCCCAGGGTTAATTCTTAGCAGCCCCCACACCTAGATATGAAAAAAACCATAATCCCTGGTACCTAGTGGCCTTTCTGCCCCTCGATGGGCAGATCAGGTACTTTTGCCCCCATCTTCCTGCCAGGGGAGGCAGAAAGACTGTGGCTATTTTTAGGGGGGGATGGGGGCATTGGCATGCCCATTCTGGGCAGCCCCACTCCTACGTATAAAAAAAGCAAAGTCCCTGGTGCCCAGTGGGCTTTTTGGCCCCCCGGGGGGCATATAAGGGACTGTTTTTCCTCCATCTGCCTCCCGGGGGGCAGAAAGACTGTGTTAATTTGTTTTGGGGGGTATTGGCATGCCCATTCTGGGTAGACATCACCCCAACATATGAAAAAACAACATAATCCCTGGTGCCTAGTGGGCTTTCTGCCCCCGGGGGAGAAGATCAAGGTCTATTGCCCATTTCGGTCTCCCAGGGAAGGTAGAAAGACTGTGGCAATGTTTTTGGGGGTTGAGGGCATTTGCATGCCTATTTTGGGCAGCACCTACACCTACGTATAAAAAAAACCAATCCCTTGTGCCTAGTGGGCTTTCAATCCCTGGTGCCTAGTGTGCTTTATGTCCCCCCGGGGGCAGATCAGGGGCTATTGCCACCATCTGCCTCCTGGGAGGGGCACAAAGACTGTGGAATATTTTTGGGGGGTGGGGGCATTGGCATGCCCATTTAGGGCAGCCCCCACCCCTAAATACCATACAAAATAATCCCTGGTATCTAGTGTGCTTTCTGCCCCCAAGGAGGGGCAGAAAGACTGTTCCCAAATATATTTGGGTGGGGGCGTGGTCTTGGCCTTTGTGGTCAGCCCCCACCCCACTTTTATAAAAAAGAAATACAAAAATCCCTGGTGTCTAGTGGGCTTGCTGCCCCCCGTAGATAGATCGGGGGTAATACCCCTCATTTGCCCCCTGGGGGGCAGAAAGTCTCTGGAGGATGTTTGGGAGAATGGGGCTCTGGCATGCCCGTTTAGGGCAGCCCCCACCCTAAAAACTATAAAACAAATCCCTGGTATCTAGTGTGCTTTCTGCCCCCCGGGGGGCAGATTGGGGGCTACTACCCCTATATCCCCCCAGGGGGGCAGAAAGACTTTTCCCAAATATATTTGGGTGGGAGCATGATCTTGCCTTTTGTGGGCAGACCCCACCCCTCTTTTATAAAAAATAAATAAAATAAATCCCTGATGCCTAGTAGGCTTTCTACCCCCGAGGGGCAGCTCAGGGGCTATCTGCCCCATCTGCCTCCTAAGAGAGGCAGAAAAACTGTGGAATTTTTTTGGGGGTGGGGGCATTGGCATGCCCATTTAGGGCAGCCCCCACCCCTAAATACCATTAAAAAAATGATCCCTGGTATCTTGTGTGCTTTCGTCCCCCTAGGAGGGGCAGAAAGATTGTTCCCAAATATATTTGGGTGGGGGCATGGTCTTGGCCTTTGTGGTCAGCCCCCACCCCACTTTTATTTAAAAAAAATAAAAAAATTCCTGGTGTCTAGTGGGTTTTCTGCCCTCCCAGGGGGCAGAACGGGGGTAATACCCCTCATTTGCCCCCGAGGGGGGTAGAAAGTCTCTGGAGGATGTTTGTGCAGGTGGGGGAATTGGCATGCCCATTTAGTGCAGCGCCACCCCTAAAAACAATATAAAAAAAGAATCCCTGGTGTCTAGCGTGCTTTCTGCCCCCGGGGGGGGGGGCAGATTGGGGGCTGAGTTTCAGTTTCAGTTTCAGTTTCAAGCAGGGATCTACTAGTGAGGGGGTACCATTTGAAAGGGGAGATTCTCCCCTTCCAATGATACCTCTCCCGTCTGCCTCTGTGCTTAGGGGGCTGGAATAGGCCCCTTAGCACCGAGGTAGTGAAACTGAAACTGAGTTTCAGTTTTGGTTTCTCCAAAATGACGTCAGCGCGCCGTGCGCACGGATCGTCATTTCGGACAAATTATCAGAACACCCTCGGGAGCTGGAGAAGCTCTTCCCTAGCTCCCGAGGGTGTTTTGACTGAAAGGAATTCCCTCTGGTGCCCACACCAGAGGGATTTTCTGTGTCATGTGCGAGAACTGCCAGGGGCCGTCCTACGCACATGAGCACTGAGGCATGGGACAGCTCCCGGCTGTCCCACGCATGCAAGGTGTTAAAGAGGATTTTAAATTACAGTTCATTTGAGTGTAAACAGCATATTTCTATTTGCTCGCATTATTAATTTTTTAATGTAATAAGGTAACTGAGTATTACTCAGTGGGAAAGATAGGCCTTATAACCGTAAAAAACAACTATAGGAGTGTTTCACTGCCAGGGCATGTCATACTTAGTTGCACATGTCCTACTTTTCAAATACAATGCACCCTGCCCCATGAGACTTTAGGATCTACCTTAGGGGTGATTATAGGTATTAAGAAGGAAGGCTTTAGCCTGGCAAAAGGTTTATTTTGCCTGGTTAAAATGTCAGTTTAAACTGCACTAAAGGCTGCAGTGACATGTTTTGAGAAGGTTGCTTACTCAGAGTAATATTGCTTATTTTTAAAATCAGAAACATAGAATATGGGTCGATTCACAAAGGTAAACTTTCACATTTGTGTAAGTTTACTACTTTTAGGTATTCACAAAGGTAGACTTAAACCAAAAGTCTGAGGGGCAGATTTACAAGAACTGACGCATCTCTGCATATCAGCAGAGATGCGTCAGTTAAGTTGCGTCACGTAAAAAAACCCTTGCGCCACCATGGATGCTTCGCATTTACAATGCGGCGCACCGTGGCGTGAGGATTGACAGATGCGTAAAGGTAACGCAGTGCTAGAGCTGTGTCTCAAGCACAACGCAACTCCAGCACTGCTCAGGGGCGGCCTATACTTGCTGTGCTGCGTCACTCCTTACGCCTGCTTCAAGCAGGCATAAGGTTTTGACACAGCGGCGTCGTAAAAGTGACTGCGTCACTTTTATGAGGCTTTCTTGCGTGGGAACGCCCACCCTGCATACATTATACCTGACGCAGGCATAATGTGACGCAGGGCTTTACAACGTGACGCATCTCCCTAGATGCATCACTTTGTAAATTTGTCGCAACGTGGCGCATTGTTTACAACGCTGCTGCGTCACAGAAGTGACGCAACAGCGGTGTAAATGTGTCGCAAGGGGCTTGTAAATCTGCCCCTGAGTTTATAACTTTCAGTATGCACAAATGGCATTTATGAGAAGTATCTTTACGTCCGTGCTCAGGGCGGAATCTCCGCACTCGGCAGAGTTTTCACAATTGGTCCGAAATCTCCGCACTGGGTGTGGAATCTCCGTATACAGGCAGAGATTACACACTCAGGCAGGAGTAAGTGTAATTGCATACACCTGCGGACTATCAACACCATCTGTAATCCCAGCACTACAAACCACATAAAAGCAGCACACAATGAAGGCCCTGATTTGACCACACATACTATTTGCCTACCTGCTCTGGGCCTTGCCTCCACCATGCTACCTCTGAGGAGGAAAAATAATTATACTGCGGAGGAGACCACCATGATAATCAAGTTCATAGTAAGGCACCACAAAAGACTGCATGGCCTTTCCCCCTACAGCAGCAGTGCCACACAGAAGGCAGTCCTATGGCAGCACATTTGGCTACTGCATTGTGGGAGGATGTCTGTACTGTCACAGACATCAAGATGTAGTAACAGGATGAGAAGAGGGGGATGAAGGAGAAGTACAGCAGGATAGAGGTGGCCAGAGCTCTCCCTGGTGGACAAACTGGACCCCGCCTCCATCTCGCTCCACTGTAGAGGGATGTTCTCTTCACTATGCACCCCCACCTGCTCCATGACCTACCTGTGAGTGATGAACTCAAAGTGGTCCCAAATAATATGTGATGATTCTAACAATGACACTATATCATAAATGTCTGCAGTACACTACAAATGTGACTATGGATTTTGACCCCACATGTGCAAATTGCATGGTGAATCAGAATCTCATGTATTACATTTCGTCCATTTGACTACAAGTCCCAGAATCCTTTGTGATGGAAATGTCAACCTTCAATTCCTCAAACCCAAACAGTCAACCATCACTGCTGGTGTATTGATCTAACACTGGTAAATGGCAAAAGATAATGCGCTTCGATCACTTACCATTACTGTTGCCATGTAGATTCCATTGAGTAAATATGTGACAAGTTGCACATATTCAAAATTTCAGAGGTCCCTGCACCTGCAGGGAGGAAACGTCATGGGACACATCAACCCATACCACCAGCACAAACCGGTATGTAAATATGGCCAGTAGAGGGTCCAAACTCCTACATTGTGATCAGACAACCCATATATATATATTACATAGACAGTCCCAAACCTGTGAACTGAACTAGGAAAGGTTGTGCATCACATGTGTCAACTAGAATGTAAACTGAAAACACACATATCATTGTAGGCCCTGTGACGTTGTCCAGAAAAACACAGTCCACAGCGATCTCAGCTAAACGTATAGGTGTGACATCTGGTCAGGCACCACACACTGGGCAGATGCGGGCCCCTGGTAAGTATATCTAAGAATGACTTTACCAAATGTTCATGCTCCTAAAAAAGTGGATTAAAAGTCAGAAGTATGTGGTGTGTGTCTAATATCACTGTTGTCACTCATCTCCATATGCTTACATATGGCTCATAACAGTATACCACTTCAAACAATGCTGGCTAATGAAAGGATGACTCAAAATGTATGGTAAGTGAGTACAGTACATACATAATTGCTTATATTGTCTCTTATGTAGAGGAGTAGCCACAACTGGGTTTAAAGTCCATGACATGGATTCTTGCTAAAAAACTCCCAATGCCCAAAATGTATGGTATTTGATGTGGATGAGGGCTGCCCTGATGCTATCAGGGTGCAGTTGGGGAGAGGGTTGTGACTGGTAAGGTGGATGTAGAGAAAGTGAAGCATATACCTCTGGTGGCTGAACTGCACAATATGAAGCAAGTAAAAGTGAGGATCATCCCAGCGTCTCCACTTGACCAAATTGTGGGATCCTAGCCAAATGTTGATTTTCATTCTAGCTCCTCTTCCTCTATAATCACAAATAAGCAAACCTTGAAATACATGACTTCAAGATGTGTGCTGTGCAAAAGCTTATCGAGTGTCAGGTAATATAGACTTTGATGTTGTTCATGTATAATGGGAACACAGGCCACCCAAAGAGTGCCCAGCACAAACTTTTTCCCTCCCAGTCCGCAATGGGCACGGTTGCCCCGGGGGGGTGGGGGGGGAATGAATGTTACCAATAATCTTGGTTCATAATTATACATATCAAACTCTGGAATGCACTAACATGATCTGATGTGCAAAGGTGAAACAGGTCAGCATGTTGAGGAACCATATCATACTTATAATGCATGATGCCCTTTAAAATGAAGGTGTATCCAAAGGTAGGGAATGGGGGACACCCTAATTACTTTCTTCCTTTAACTATCAACAACCTTCAATTACTGGTTTGTCTGTTAATGTGAAATTTGGTTGATGTCAGTCCTGTGTTGAGTTAACAGCTGCCCAGTGCTGCTGTTGACCAGGGGCCGATTTAAAGGTCAGGAGGGCCACATGCAGTTCCCCTGCCCATAAAATGCATATCACTGGTCTATATCTATGACGTATACATGTAAAATCATTACCACCATCCTTTGCAGTTAAATATGGACATGTATGCCACATTACAGCTGATAGCAGGAGTTCCTCAGTGATCCAGATGACACCATCCAGGGGTTTGAGAGACATCTTAGCTGCAGCAGTCAAACCCACTGCCATCCGTCTGCCAGGTAAGTGTGCCATATAGTGTTGTGAACTATTGAAGTATTGAATCCCAAATCATGCACAATAACCAAATATTTGTGGAAGGACATTAGCAGATAGAGCCACTTTTACATAGCATCTGGATTTGGTGTGTAAAAGTTCCCAATATAATCAGTGATGTATGTGCCAAATGTGCATGTTCAAATATAATTCATGCAGAACATTATGTATGGTGTCACTTCCTTTTCAAGCTGCTGGATCAAGGACCACATCTTCTGCTACACACTCGAGGAGCCAGTTTCAGCAGCTTACATCAGAGAGGATCTTAATACCACACAGAACTGTGGTTGGAGCTGGTGAGTTTGATTTTCTATTGCACATCTGCATTGAACACCTCAGCGCTACAGTGTGAGCTGTCATGTGTAGATGTACACAAACCATGTCCCATGTGGAACATCCGTTGATGCAAAAATCATTTGACCCTTGTGTTGCTCCACATGATATACTAAGTCAAATACTTATCCTGTTGCAACCTCTGTCCTTTAGGTGCTGAGGACAGTGAGTCGCTTCAGGAAGAAGGACCATCCACCAGTGGTGGGCGACAGGCAATCCAAGGAGCGAGCCCACCTGTACAGGCAGCCAAACCCCTAGTCCAGGTGCCTCCCCCACCTGAAGAGGAACCCTCATCCCTTGTCCAGACACCTCCCCCACCTGTACAGGCAAATGCACCCCCTGTCCAGGCACCTCCCCACCTGTTCAGCCCCCCCGTCCTCCCCTGTCCAGGCACCTCCCCCACCTGTACAGGCAGATGCACCATACCCATCCACACCTTGGCACCAACACAGTAAACACAGTTACTCACTGTGATCCTCACCACCACTATTGTGAAGTCACAAGTGAGATCCCCCATGATCACTATAAAATATGTTACCCACAATATATGTCAATTAAAAGATATTCCTTACACGCCAATACTGATTTGCGTATTGTGTGATGATGATTAATTGGTTACCCTGGTGGTAGGACATAGATGTGACGATAAATGTGTGTGAGTGAGATATGTAGATTTGCAGGACTATCTGTGTAACAAGGTATCGTGTGGAAAGTATAGCTAAACTACTCCCAAGGTATACTTCCATACTTTGAATCCAGATATGAAATGAACTACACAAGGAGAGATGTTGTTTAAAAAATACATCATATATAATATATTAAGATTCCATCCATTGGAAAGGGAGAAAGGAAATCAAATGATGGTCTTCATACAGAATGGGCATGGAGACTTGGAGGGGTTGGGCAAAATAAATAAAACACATCAGGAAGCATCAGGGGAACCAGTCCACATACATGGGGGAAACAAATAGTCCACAGTCCAAACATGATCCAGTCACTGGTCATCCTAGTCATCCTCCTTCTCCACGATGATGAGATACTCTGCCTCTGTGGCCTCCTTCTGGCTGGCTGGTTCAGGACCAGACACCACACAGGAGTGGGAAACATAAGGGGTACAAGGGGAACCAGTGTGGGTAGATGTATAGGGTGACACATGGAGGGTGGCTTGGGAGGGAAGCTGTGCCAAGGCAGACAACATGGCAGCACCCAAGGAAGTGATGGAGGCATTGAGGGTGGCCATGACTCTTGCATGTTTCTCTCAGAACCTACCCAGTTCATCACAGATCCACAGTAGGATCCGAGAGGACAACTCTGGCTTCTCATCAGATGCCACCATCATTTCCTGGAATACAGCCACAGGAGTGACAATACAGGGAAGGGTTTGGGTCTCACAAGAGGGGTGTGGGGTGCCAGGGCAGAGCTTTCCCACAGTTCATCTGGGCAGCCAATTGCAGGGGGACTAGTGACAGGGTGCAGCTGGAGGCACCCATGGGATGGTGGCCTCAAAAGGTAGCGAGGTGTCGGTGGCAGGCCTAGGTGGTGATAGGGCCTCCTTTGGGGTCACCTCACCTGTGTACAGTTCTTGTGTTTCAAGGGGAGAGTCAAATTCCTCCATGCTGTGGCAGGAGGTGTCCTGATTGGTGACCCCCTGCAGTGTCTTTAGCCTCCACCTGGTATGTTGCAGTTGTTGTAGGCTCTGTCCGGATTAACACACTACCCCTACCTGCTAGCCTTAGGGTCCCTCCTCCTCATTCTCTTCACTGGAGGAAAGAGGCTGTGGCCACCGACACCCCGAGGATGGCCCACTCGGCCTCTGGTCCTGTTCCTGGTGTTCTTGGCCATCCGGGTTCACTGAAATAGAATGCAAAACATTATGTAGTTTGTGAACAAGTCATAAAAAAGCACATAACTACATGAAGCAATTGCCGACTTTGTTCTCACTAACCAATTAGATGTGTCTTGGAGCCAAAAGTATGTGTAAGATCACTGTGATGTCCTGAATTCACTTACACATTGAATGTTTCACAAAATTGAAAAGTGTACACTTCTGTACCGACTAACCCTCACCTTCAGCATTATTGCAATCAGTGTTTCCTGACATTGCAACATCGTCATCTCCCAATGTCAGTCTATAAGCAGAGATGGAACACAGTATGGATGGATATATCCACACCTAAGCATGTATCAATGATTATCCTGTAATGTGCAGTCCCAATAGTCTTACACTTATAACCAAATGTAATCTGTTTTGTAGCATTTTCTATCACAATACAAATGCTGGTTTGGGTGTACATATACAAACAAGGCCTTGGATCTGAGCTTGGCTAAGATGTGAATCTAAGTCTTTGAAAATCCTTTGACAACATAAAACACTCTACATGGCAAGTGCCACATTTAGCATGTCAAGACTGCTTCATTGGTGCTGTACACAGATTAGCACATGTGCATAGTTAGTACTGCTACCTAGACATTACAAATGGCATACAATCCACTGTTGGGAAGATGTGTGTATTTCGTCACCCTTGGAAATGTTGGTATCATTTTGAGTGAGACAAGTATTACAAAGCCAGTCTTTACTTCATGGCACATAATAATATATTTTCCCTGAAAACACACACACAAAAGGCATGCATGATACAGCATCCAACCCCCAAATGCCTCTCATACCCAAACTGAACATTGTCTGGGCCATTCCTTCCCCATTGCACACAACAGTCATAAGGCCCTTGTTGACCAGTCATGGTATTGGCAGTGCATTTATTCAATCAAATGCAACTGTGAGGGTCATTTCCCCAGTTGTGTTCAGAACACTACAAGTCCCAGAATGCACTATGGTTAGTGCATTCAATGTGCTTCAATGAGGCACTGGCACTATAACTACTGCAGCAATCACTCAGATTATGTGAAAGGAGCCATAAGACACACACAAAAGGCATATATGATACAGCATCCGACACCCAAAGGTCTCTCGTCCCCACATTGGACATTGTCTGGGCCTATCCTTCCCCATTGCCCACAGCAGTCACAAGGCCCTTGGTTTGCAAGTCATGGTGTTGGCAGTGCATTTATTCATTCAAATGAAACTGTGAGGGTCATTTCCCCAGTTATGTTCAGAACACTACAAGTCCCAGAATGCCTGAGGAGGAGAATGAGGGGCTATTGTACATGTCCCTCTTGTATATGTAAAGTGCATGATGTACAGTATGGTGCATGCTGTGTCTGTTGGGAGCATGTATGTGGCATGAGGAATAGTGCTGTATAATGGTTGTGTATCTTTAAAAAAAATCAGACATGTGTGGTGCTTGCTACTTACCCAAAAGCCACATGTTGCCAAATTCTCCCTCTGCCATATGCCGGCCAAGAGGTGACCTGCGGAATACATAGCTGTCATGGGTACTGCCTGGGAACACTACATGCACATCAGTGAAGCAACCACTGGCATTACAGACACCCTGCACGTTAATAGAGTGCCAGCGGTGTCTGTTGCCGAAGATGTGTGCATTGTGGCAAGGTGGCTGCAGAGCCACATTGGTGCAATCAATTGTACCTAGGACATGTGGGAAGCAGGAAAGGAGGTAGAAATCCCGAGCTACCTTTTGCCTTCTGTCCAGTGTATTGGGCATTCGTATGTGGAGATGGGCTCTCTTATTGATGCAGCTCAGTACCTGATGCAATCATCAGGACTAGCTTGACTAAGAGATGCCCACAAGGTCACCGGAGACCCTCTGGAATGACCCCCTAGCAATGAAAGGAGCTGCTAGGATCTTGACATTGGCAGGGATGGCATTACGCGGGGCAGGTCAGAGAATCAAGATCTTGCTCCCACTCACAAACCATCTAAAAGATGACATCGGGGGGAAACGGTATCTCGCCCTGACATTTCGGCTGGACATCCCAACGAGGTTTATCCTTTGTCTAAGAATCCTCTCTACTCTCCTCCTTCTCCTCAAATCATCCTGTTCCATGGCAAGGGACAAACCAACAAACACATTCAGCGACATGTTGAAAGGTCTGAAAGGTATTGTTTGTGGCAGCTCTGCTTTTATGTTTGCAGCAAGGCTGGGATTGACTGTTGGGCTAACGATTTTCCCCTGAAGCTGGTTGGGGAGATGGAAGGCACTGACACAGGTGTGTCAGAATGAAAGCAAACTTCTTCCACCCCGAGAGCAGGGATTCTGCCTAAGTGTGGAGGTTCCGGCCCGAGTGCTGACATAAAAATACTTCTCGTAAATACCCTTTATGAATACCAAAAGTCGTAAACTTAGACTTCTGTTCTAAGTTTACCTTTGTGAATAGCTAAAAGTAGTAAACATACGCAGAAGTGTAAGTTCACCTTTGTGAATCAGGCCCACTGAAAATAAAGCCCATATTCATGCACTTTTAACACTAAATGGATCATCCATTAATCAGTGGGTGGCACAATTAGTGCTGCAGGTCCACTAGTAGCATTTAACTTACAGGCCCTGGGTACATGTAGTACTATTTAGTAGGGACTTTCAAGTAAATGAAATGTGCTGATTAGGTGTGGGCTAATTTTGCCATGTTTGAAGGAAAGAAGACAAGCACTTTAGTAGAGGTTAGCAGTGATAAAAGGCACAGAGCCCTAAAGCCAAACAAAACAAATTAATGAATTAATTAATTCATTCAAAAACTTTATTTCGGTTACATAGGTAACCATAAAAGTACATCACAAAATCTTTAATAAAAAAGAGAAATTATCACAATTTAGTCCGTTAAACAAGGACAACGCAAGAGCAAGAATATTAAGAGCTGCAAAAAAAATGACAGTGAATGGGTACTTTAAAATAATAGTTGATAAAAACGCTCAGATATTCAGCAAGCTAAAATGCTGAAATAACATATAATTTCATTAGAACAGACACACCTTAAAACCATTCCAACATACACAACACATCATAAGAAACAGTTATGTTAAAACAGCTAAAATAACAGTTTTCCTTTTAGGGATAGCACATTTGAAAATTGAACAGCTATTTACACATGCAGAGGGAGAGTTTAACTATTGCAAAAAGGCCATGGCAACACCACATCTTCCCATTCCCCTCTCCCTTAGAACTGGTATTAAAAACCTTCTAGTAAAGGCCAAATAGTACTGACAATAAAAGGTAAAATGCAACAAACTCTGGGGAGAGGATTCATTCCATGGGCATATTAAACCCTTGGAAGAGTCAAATTGGCCAAGGGTGAAACCAAGATGCCATCTTTTAAAACCCAGCCTAAATCTTGTTAGGAGCAATCTGTCCCAGGTGTTATCCACCCAATCAAGGTACGACTCTATTGCTGATGTAGTTTGGAGTTTCACATACTCCCTGAAAGTAGGTTTCTTAGTTTGGTTTCCTCCTTTTGGCACTGCCTTGATGCTTTAAAAGTATTCTTAGCCCAGGCCACATCGGTTTTAGTTATGGAAGCAGGGCTGGAAAAGAACGCCAGCATACCCAAGGTCGCTAATTCTGACTTAATGTATTTTAATCAGGGGATTTTTCATTCCAGAATCGCACGCAAAGCAGTCAAAGAAGATCTCCCTATTGAATGAGGTATGCACATTTGTCCAGACTGCACTCCACAGGGCAAGAGGGACGAATTTAATAATGAATTGATGTTGGAGTAACCCCAAATTACCTCCCCGTAGGTGAGAATAGGGAGGCATTTACTACTATATACCTCCATCAGAGGGACCACTGGTTTTCTTCCAATATGGGAGACTTAGTTGTAAATGTACCCAATAGCGCTCACAAATCAGTGGCGTGCCTTAGTAATGCAAGATCCCCAATTCCCTCTGGCGTCAAAGTCAACACGCAGATATGAAAACTCCTGCATAGAAACCATGGGATGGCCTTTCAGATATATACTACACATGAATGAATGAAGCAGCACTTATAGAGCGCATAGCTACCCGGAGGCATCCCAGCGCTAAGCGGTGAAACTGAAGCATCAAGAAATCACTTGGGAAAGAGCCAAGTTTTCAACAGCTTACGGAAGGCCATATGATTGGGTTCCTTACGTAGCTGAAGAGGGAGGGAATTCCAAAGTTTGGCAGCATTGTACGAGAATAGCCTGCCACCAGATCTGGCCCTCTGAATTCTGGGGACAACGACCAAAAATTGCTCGTCTGAGCGCAGCCGCCTGTTTGCTCGATAGGGCTGGTCCAGAGAGGAAATAATAGATGGTCCTTTCCCTCCTATCATCTTGTGGGTAATACACAAGGCCTTGAAATGGACTCTCTACCGGACCGGGAGCCAGTGGAGAGCCATCAAGGCAGGTTTTGCAGACTGCCGGCTCGGAATTCCCACAAGAATCCTTGCGGCGCAGTTCTGCACTGTTTGAAGTTTAGCAAGGACCGAGGCCATTTTAGGATGCCTGGGTTCGCAAGCCATGATGAATGTTTTAGTCTGATTAGTGGCAAGGCCAAGTGACCCCATGATGTTAATGAACTCCTGGACCAACATGTTAAGACCATTAAAGGTTCTGGCGATTAAAAATGCATCATCACCATATAATAACACTTGGAACTTTTTCTTGCTGATGAGGGGAACATCCCAGGTTCTGTTTGAGACGGCTCTGCCTAGAATATTAATATACAAGAGAAATAAAATTGGGGCCAGAACACCACCCTGGCGCACCCCCTTCCCAAGCTTAAATCTATCAGTGCACTCACCTGCTGAGCCAAAGCTTACTGAGGCTGAGAGATCAAAGTGTAGGGCTCACAGGATTCCACTAAGCGTCCGTCCACCCGCAAGTTAATTATTATCTCCCACAATTTTGATCTTACTATGCTGTTAAAGGCACAGGACAGATCCAGAACGAGGCAAATGAAGCACTGCTTAGTGATGGTATATTTGCTAATCAGCAAATGCAGGTTCAAACATCACTCCATCATGCCAAGCCCCTTATGAAATCCATACTGGACCTCCGACAGCATGTCCAACTCCCTGACCCATGTTAAAAGGCACCTAAAACCACCTACTAATGCTGATTGGGAAAGCGGGAAAGCCTCCATAAGATCTCAGCGATGTCTGTTGCCTCCCTTGTGCCCTTCTCGAACTGCGAGAGAACCCTAGTAACTGTAACAGGGTCCGTAACATATTGTTTTGCTTTCTGCTTTACTTCCTCTCCCTTCCTTTGCAGTGCAAGCTGAGTTGAGAATGTTCTGACTCTTTTTCTTCGGTTTTATTCGAAATGTTTTGGTATCCAAATTGAGTGATGATGTTCTTTCTTATGTCTTTTTGATTGGGGCTGCATAAGCTACACCTGTGTGTTAGGTTTTCAATAAACAGATTTGAAACAAAAAAAAAAGGCACTCAAGGACAACTCTCCCTGCAATTTCCACGGCTGAGTTCAGCAATGATATTGGCTAGTAGCAGCTAGGTTACTGAGGATTGCTGTTTTTTTAAAATGGAGACTATAGTGGCAGTATCCCAAGAGTCTGGAAGACTCTCTTGAGCAAAAGCATTACAATAATTGCACAGCAAGGTGGCCCAAATCTCCGGTGGGGATTTGTACAAATCCATAGGAACCCCATCTGACTCTGGGGCCTTATTTGATGGAGTCGATGATAGCCTCACAGGCTTCTTCAACAGTAGATTCCAAAGCTAAGGGGAAAGCCGCCTGTTCCTCGCATGACTGGATGGAGGTGTCAGTGCTCTAAAGTGCTTTAAAGTGATTTACCATGTCCTCAGGGTTAATGGAAGTGATAACAGAGTTGCTTTTACCCCCTTAGACTTGATATTATTAATCACTGCCCAAAAGGCCCTGGTGTATTTCAGTCTGCATGCTGACACCAGCTTCCTCCAAGATTCAGTTTGGAGCGCCTTGCTCCTATGTTGCTGGGCCATCTTATATGCTGCTCTGAGCTGTTCGATTTTGCACTTGTCCCAAGGCTTCTCCTTCAATGCCTTATGTAGATTTACCAAGGCCTTCCTGCAGGATTCGTCGAGCCATTTGGCCTCCTGTTTCTCAGCTCTAATCGTCTTCATAAGAAAACTACATACTATCTTCCCCAGCAGGACAAATTGATTGGTCAAAACTAAATAATCGTCAGAGGTGGTCAGACAGTTAAAAACAGTATTAGAATGATTAACGCACAGATAAGACATGAGGGTATTTAGATCAACATTTCTCCATGCCAACTGGAGATCTTGTGTCTTGACAACTAAGGAGGATGGAGCCACACCCTTCACACAGCTACCTCCCTTGCTGGTACAAAGACTGACACTCAGAGGGTTATGGTCACTGTATATACTTTGTATTATCCCACACCTTGAGGGCCAGCCCATTAGCTCTCTAGATACAAAGATATAGTCAATGACAAAGCCATGCTCTCACATTCCAAAGGTCACTTTTGAGGGTAGAGGGGGGTCCAGGAGTTCGCAAGCATTAATAAGATTAAACAAATTTATAAAGTGAGTAAGTGCTGTGACCTTCTGGTCCTTCGCCATATCTGTACACCCTGAGATAATAGTGTCAAACACAGTTTGAGCATCATTCTCCTAGTTAATCCCCAGTTGTATTAAAATCACCCCCTAGAATGATCTGGTACCCTTTGTGCAGGGAGGGGAATTTGCTGTCCAGGCTTAAAATAAACTCGGAGAACAATGTAATGTTAGCACTAGAATCAGACCCTGTATTCCCATTATAACAATTACTAAAGACAATGGCCAAATTGTTAGGCCAGGTGGACAAAAAGTTTTGGAATAAAATGCTATCATAAAAACCGGGCTAATTTTACATATTAAGGTTACCCTAAACCCCGTTAACCCCACCCTAGCCCTACGGAAGGGAGGTGGGACAGCTGGGACCGAATATGAAACATAACTATCGAAGCTAAAATCATCAGTAACCCAGGTCTCCTGAAAATGAATACTGTCATTATTATTTATGCAGGTAACCCAGTTCTTGCACCCCATTTTGCTGGCGATATTCCAAAAGAGTATTTTAACCTCTTGCATATGTTTGACTGTGTTAGATAAAATCCCCCTCCCATACCTGGACTTGTGACCTTAGAGTTAACCAATGTAGGGCACTGGGTGTGTCCTTGTGGGGCTTATATCACAACCCAAGTGAACTGCTTTACAGCTGGCTTCCAGGCCAGGGCACTGCTCAGACGCCTGGCAAGCACTATGTCAATCGTTATCTGCCATGTCTCCCGGGGGCTCAAAGTGGCTCTGGACAGGGATGTTTTAGGGTGATGTCTGAGGTGGAATGAGGCCATGAGGGTTCTCACAAATTTGAGGGTGCCTAGCTGCTTAACTGTAGAAACAGCCAGGTTGATATTGCTTGACACTCATTGACCTTGGAGGGATGTCCTAATCAGGTCACCTGACATTCTTGGATTTCTGAGGGTTACAATGACACAATCACCCACAAATTCCTTATATCTGCTCCCCACCCATCCCACCCTCCTTGCCATAAGTACTTCATTGAAAATTTTACCATGGCACCTCAAATTCCCGTGAATCCATTGTATGGACTTGTGAATTATGTCCAGTGTAGATTTGCAGGCCCCAAGTGTAGGATTGGTACATTAACTAAAGCAATACCAAATGGACAAGAAACCGACGGGAGGTCACATCTAGAAGTAGGAGCTGAGGCCAGACCCGACTCCCTGCATGATATTTGGAAATTAGCCTGAGCCCTCTAGGCCCCAGAATGTGGGCCTGATACCTTGTGGGCCCGCCAAACTCAAGTAATTACTGTATCAGTCCCACTTAGTCCTTCAGTTCATCCAGGGGCCTATCGCCTCAGCCCCAGCCCCCTCTGGTGGAGAGGCCTCTGGAACAGGGTTGGAAGATGACATTTTAGCTATCTGGGCACCAAAGTTTGCTGGGTTATGAGTCATTTTAGCTTCCAACTCACACAGTTTCTTCTTGATGCACTCCAAGCGATCATACAAATCCTGCAACTGTAGAGGCCAGGAGTGAATCAACATCTGTCTTAAACTGGGCAAACAAACCCTTGATGGCCTCTTTAACTGAATCAATAATAGCAGACAATGAGAATTTAGGAGGGCTACATTGACTTGACTTAATAGTACACTTACAAGTACCCCTTTGCTTCTGTATGACGTTTGGCGGTTTGACTGATTTTACAACCTGCTTATTTTTTGCTTCTTCTACAATGAGGGATCCACCCCCATTAGCTTGGGTTGACATTGGGTGGCACAGGGGTTCCTCGCCCGGGATCAAGTGGTCAAACATCTAATTGACAGAAGCAGCTGACAAAGACAGCATACTTCTGCAGTCAATAGGTGCTAAAGCACCTGACAACCTCATTTCCTCAGTAAGAATTATTTTGTTGATGGCACCCACTGCTTTTTCATTAAAACAGTCAAGGATGTTAACCTTTTTTCTGGCAGTGGCCCCTTCCAAATTAGGGCCCGATTCTGATGCGGTTAGGAAATCTTCGATCGAATCGGTTTGGAAATGGTTTCCGACCGACTCGGATTGGGAGAGTCCGACCGACCGAGTATGATGCATCCGGATGCTTCCAGATACGATTTGGTTGGACTCCCATTGACTTCTATGGGAGCCTATGTTCCTAACCGCATCGTAATCTGGCCCTCGGTCGGGAAGACACGTTCCCGATCCGATTTGGAAGGAGCAAATGCCGTTAGGAGGCCTTCCTAACCGCATCGTAATCGGGACCTGGGTGAGAATGCTTTCCTAACCGCATCGGAATCGGGCCCTTAGTGTCGAGTTTATGCTTGACCATCCTGGCAAACCGATTGGCAGGCGCTAGCGGGAGAGTGACTAAGTTTGTTACAGGCTCAGGGCACACACAAAAAAAGAACAGTGTGGAGGCTAATAACAAGGAGTTTGCAATGCCTTAATTAGAAAAATCGAAAATCCAAAAGAGTAGGCCCAGCCCAGTCTCCTCTGAGCTCTGATGGGTATGTAATATGCAAATTCATATGTGAAATGCACATTCATTTTAATCAACAACGGAGTAATCAGATGTCAATACATCTGGAGCTTTTATAACCACAATAACCAAGGTTATATTTAGCTTCCCTTGTGGAAAAAATAAACTTCTAATAATGAATTTGAACATTTCACCTCTTGTGCATGTTATTGTGATAGTAACTATTAATATAGGCTAGATCATGGATTTCAGTCGTTTAAATGACCAACTATTCGAAATGACAATTAAATGGCCACACCAGCTTTTGCATGTCAATTAGTAAGCAGTGGCGACTCCTCAAGGGAGTGCTGCGGGACGGTGAGGCGGGGCGGGGCAGGGTGGGGGGTAGTAAACTCCGGCATACGGCCAAACGGAGTTAAGTAAAGAAATAAATAAATAAAACGATTTACATTGCGCGTGCTGCATCGCCGATATGGCATTGCAGCGCGCGCAATGTAAATCGTTTTATTTATTTACTTAACTCTGTTCGGCCGTATGCCGGAGTTTACTACCCCCCACCCTGCCCCTCCCCCGCCCCGCCCCACCACCCCACAGCACTCCCTCGAGGAGCCGCCACTGTTAGTAAGTGCTTTAACATTAGAACTAATAGCCACAAAATCTGATAAAAATAACTCAATGGTCGTCCAGGTTACTTGGTGTGCAATGAAATCTCCCTCTTGGAAATACCTAGAAATATGCACAGCCATTGACATTCCAACACATAGCGCCAGTTGAAACGTTAAGATCACTGCTACTTTATTGTGTCACACAAAATGAGTGCAGATGCTACCAAACTCTAATTATCATCTGTTGTACTAGTCGTCATGCCATGAGCCAGTCAGTCAGCCCAATTGCTTTAATTACTAGATTGTGACTACCAACTGAGCCTTTATGTGGAAGAACATGAGCCAAAGTAGGACAAACTGCAATGTTTGGGGAGGCCTCTACATGGAATCTGTTTTACAGATGAGTAGGTGTTATTAAATAGTCATCATGTCCCATGCCTACTAAATTTACCATCTCGTTTGAGAAACATGACTTGGCCCCTGTAATTACCAAGTAGATTCCTGTCATTTTGAAAAGGATACTGTACTTAAAGTGAGCAGTAATTCATAGTGATCAATGTAATTGTGCTTTTCGTGCTGGATCTTTAACATATGTGGAACCAGAAACATTTCTTGAATGGATTAGTGTCCACATGTAGAATGCTAAGCACCTTTGATCTATTCATTAGGAAAATGGAATGGGGGATATGAAAATATATTCACAAAACCTTAGTGAGAATCGGTCAGTCTGAAAAGGAGTCAAGAAGAGCAAGAAAAGCAATACATGTGCCTTTGATACCCTTCTATCCATTATCTATTCATTAAAATAAATATCATTGCACTCGCTGCATCGCCAAATGCGATGCAGCGCGCATAACGAATTTCGTTTTATTTATTTATTTGTTAACTTACCTCTGTTGGGCCGTATTCCAGAGTTTACTACCCCCCACCCTGCCCCTCCCCCGCCCCGCGTCACCGCCCGGCAGCACTCCCACCAGGAGCCGCTACTGGTGCCAACATTTTTTAAGAGCAGTCATTGGTCCCACGGACCACTGCCTATTCTTAAAAAATGAAAAGGAAACTTTTCATTTTTCTTTTTAAAATGCATCCTGTTTTCCTTTAAGGAAAATGGGCTACACTTCAAAATAAAAAACTGCTTTATTTAAAAAGCCGTCACTGACATGGTGGGCTGCTGACCCCAGCAGGCCACCATCCCTGTGAGTGCTAGCTATTTCCAATGGGTAGCAAATTGCGACCTGCCTCATGAATATTAATGAGGCAGTTCTCTTGCGACCCATTGGGAATCGCAAACAGTGTAAAACACACTGTTTTACATAGCTGTTTGCGATTTCCTAATAGTGAATCACAAAAATGTGCTATTAGGAAATCGCAAACGGAAGTCTAAGTACATGTGGCTCCTAATGTTTACACAAGTCATCCCAAAACAAAAAGGAAATGTTTGCATAGGATATCACAAACATAGGGTTTGATAATATTTGGGCTCCCATATAAAAGTTGCTAACCTTGAGAAGGTAAACTGGCTAGGAAGGTAACTTGCTGTTCCTGCTACAAATTGTAAAGACACTGAAATAGTGTGATTTTACAAAATAGGCTACAGACTACAAACAAAAACCGTGATAATGGAACTCCACAGAGAACCTTGCCATTTTGGAGTGTCATATGAATCAGTTAGTACTAGCGAGGAGGACATAAATATCTAACGAAGTACTGGAAAAAAACTGAAATTCCTGGTAAACATATCTGAAAAAATAGAAAAGAAACATGCATATCCAAAAATACAAAGCCCCACCAGAGAAAATTGTAAAGACGCTGGAATAAAATATTGTAGTAACATGTAAATGCTTAGAAAACAAATTAAGTGCCATGCCCCACCAGGTAAACTTCAGCCATTTTGGAATTTTTGAATTATGCTGTGGAAGGGAACATATAAGCCAAAAGGTACTGTAGAACAAGATGTAAAACTATGTAAACATACCTAAAAATGAAAATAAAGTGTGACATGAGAAATACTAGGAAAAGTATATCCTATGCGTAAATACACTCTTAGGTGTTAAACTGTTACAGTGAAAAGTCCAGATAAATGCGTGTTCATGCCCAAAAGTGAAACCATAAAAGAAAGACATAGATCGAGGATACCAAGGTAAAAGTGTAATTATTAAACAAATTCCCTCAGGAGAAGCACGGAAAATATATTATGCCGTCATTTCCAACCTCATAATAACAATAATGTAAAACAAACATAAAGCTCTCCACGCAGATACAAGAACAGGAGAGTCACAATGCCTGGAAATTCATCAATATCTCGTGTAACCACATACATGTTTTTCTCTTGACATATAGTGCATAGTATACTACACTAGGATACTGCTTAAACATTAGCATTTGTTGACTTCTGACAGCACCCTCTAAAATCTATTACCTCAAATACTACAGATAACACACATCAGGGGTAAAACATTACGGAATATACTTTGCCGTAGTATGCTATATACTCAACCGACACATTTAGGGTCAACTTGGTGGGTACCACCACCCATCGTTTTTTTATAAATGTAGTCAATGTAAAATATGTGGGAGAGGAGTTGGCCTAACGGCTAGGGCGGTCGACCTCAAATCGGGGGAACTGGGTTTGAGTCTTGGCAATGACGCTGAACATCCTGTGATTCTTGGCAAATCACTTAATCTCCCCGTGCCTAACAAAAATGAATGTTTCCTCATGTAACGCAACTGGTGCTATGTAATGCGCTCTGATACCCGATACCTTCGGGTCAAGTTCGAGCTATATAAAACTCCGTAAAATAAAAATATGTCAATGTGCACTACAAAAAGCCACCAATTTCCAGTATAATACCAACGAAGAATATCTTTTGGAACATTTCATTAATTGTAACACAAAGTTTGTGGTTTACTGTATTATTGCCAATGCAATCTGATATATATTGGTAGCACTATATGCTGCCTGAAAGAGAGAATACAGGAGCACATCAGAGTGATCGGGAACGGTGACACCAATGATCCCCTTGCTAAACACTATAATACTCAACATAAAATAAGTGACAATCTCATGATACGTTTTCATGATATTGCTCAGATGAAATCTCAGCCTAGGGATGGGAATAGGACATTAGAAAGTTAGAAACAAGCTGGGATTTAAAGATTAAGCTCTGTTGACAAAGGTCTGAATCAGGATAGAGAATTACATGTTTTTAACAGATTGAACACACTATGGTAGGTTAGATTTTGGATTTTGTATATAGTGATGTATACAATATATAAATTAGCAGTTGGAGATGAGATGATCTCTTTTTTCCAAAGGAGATTTGTCCCTGTCTAGGCAGCAGAAGGAACTCACTCTTACCAACGGCAAGTGAGCCTTAATATGGCCCTCAGTTTCCTGAGACCCCGCTAGAATTTCACAGATATATGAGAAGGTCACTGACTCCATTGAGCATATGATTGGACCAGAATCAGAAGGAACCAACCAAGTGGATTGTCTAAAACCCCATGACGATCTTTTTGACCAATTGGACACTTACCTTCATAAAGAGTATAAAGGACCTCCCAAGGTAGGGAAAAAGCATTCATCGTTTACAAACCAATGTAGTCTAGCTATGTCAGCAGTAATCACCTCTATTAAATCATAGAACAGGAATCTAATAATAAAAGCAAGAAGGAAGTATAAGCAACAGCTAAAAAAGCAAGATCAGCTTTGGAGTCTGATGTGTGGGATGACCTTGTCATTGCAGTAAGAGCTAGGGACACAAAATACTTTAGGAACATCATAGCTAATGGCAGTCATTCTTTTTCTTTTTTTAACACAAACTTTATTGCATTTTATAAAGTCACAGTGGAAGCATCACATTTGAATCAGTATGAAAGACAATGTCTATCATATTTGTCCACAAATCATGTAAAATGTAACATAGAGACATATCCATATATCAGTCCATTGTTCGGGAAACCAATGTCATATGATAATGCATGTCAAACTGCGCCCCTCCCTCCCCTCAAAAAACAATTGAATCACGTCACCCATCTGAGGGTACTGCTGTAGAAAGAATCATCTATGGAAGCCCATGTGGGCGGCAGCGGTGCATGCTGAGGGGACAGCAGGATACCAGGGTAGAACTGGTGCTATACTGGGGGAGCTAGTGAGTATGTCAGGTTGTGATGTACAAAAAAAGGGGGGTAGTATGCCGGCTTAAACATGTAGTGGGAGAGGGACGGAAGAGGGGATCTGGTATAAACTAGAAATCCATATGAGGTATGGGTATAAAAATCCTATCTCCTACTCCTCTTCAGAGGCCTCGTCCTGTAACTTGAACCATTCCAAGTGTGCATCCCATTCGAGTGAAATGGATCTTTTTCGCAACCCTCTATATTCTTCCCTCAGGATCACTCCACTCTCTGCCTGTCCCCAATGTTTGATCTCCTCTCTCCATATACCATACATCCCAACATTTTAGAAGAGGGAAGTGGGAGATTTTAGAAAAATAATCAGGAGATGGTTTTTCTCCCATTGACTTCTATCGAGGCCTGAATCGGGACTAGTGTCATGTATGGGACTTAGTGTGCTGCTGCAGGATCGGATATGAGACACGCAGATACATGTTATTTTTCCCTTACCTGTCAGGATCACGGAGAAAGTGCAGGCAGAGAGTCCATGACAAAAATGTTGTGCACTGGCCTGCAGTAGCAGGTTACTGGCAGTGACTGCTATGAGTCTCACTAGACCAGTACCGGCTGCAGCCTGCTGAGGAATCAGGTTTTTGCATGCAGGAATCGGGAGGCGGGAGACTAGCCTTAAAATCAGTAGTCTCTCACTTGAATTGGGAGGGTTGGCATGTATGATATACTTATTTGTGGGGCTTTAGGGGATTTCCAGCATCTTGTAATCAGTTGCTTTGCCAGAAGAAAGGCAGAGTCAATAAAGCATAATGCCACTTTGGAACTTTTTGGTCTGGGATACAGCCCTAATAGACAGCATGTTGGCGTATTCCATGGTGTGATGCCAGTCAGATCTGTCAGTGTTATCGAAACCTCCCTCCAGTATGCAGTCAGTGATGGGCCTGAACATACCATATGCATGAGGTCAGCATCCAATATGTGATAGCGAGGGCATACTTAATAGGCCAACTTTGACATGCAGCTACCTCTATGGGAAGGGGGTAGGGACACTGTCATCAGGTTTGTGGCCTCCTGGTCTGCCTTGCTACGTTGGCGTAGGCCTGGCTGCCATGATTCCTTTTTGCGCACGTTACTTTGTGCCTTTGTTTTTCCAGCCTCTGCTTCTGCCTGGATATTTTAGAACTGTCTGCATTTCTGTCTTTCACCTTTTCTCCTGTTCCCTTTGGGTTAGGTCTGCACAACATGTACAAGGTCGAAAAACAATGTCCCTTGTTCTTGCTGATCTGGCCAGTCCCTCGCACTTAGACATAACACTAAGTACAGCTGCACTGGAGAAATTTGTGTGCTTTTAATATTGTGATTTCACGGTTAGAGGGACTTGGAGAAAACCTTTCCAGAGAGAAGAGCTGTGCTTGTCTGATGATGTAAACCTTGCATCTAGATATTGAGGTATGGGGGTTTGCTTGACAATGCCCAGAGGTCTTCTGTTTTTATAATAAACTAGCTACTAGCACGGGAGGGTGGTATGGTTATTTAGCCCTATATCCACTGCTTTATGAAATGCTTTCCCGTTTGTATACTATGGAATTGTAACTATGCTGATGATATTATCCTTATGCATTATGCTGATAGTACTGGCACGTGTACTGTATCTTAGAGCACGGTAGTTGAAATAAATATTTTGAACTATACAGTGTCTCTTATTACGCACGTTGTGGACAGGTATGAGTGAGTTATGAAAGGGTGTTCTTGTTCCGCGAGTCATGAGAGAGAGAGATACCGTGTTCTGGGTTGTCTAATCATTGGTAGCATCGCTGCTCATGAGACGCTACAGCTAGTCGGATTGGGATTGTGGGTACTAAGGTTTATGGTTGGCTCACCACTATATTCCGAGGTCCTATTATCCTGTGCATAGCTCTGTGTATGTGCAGAATCCCTACAACATGGCGCAACCAACGAGTGGGCTGCTTATCTGCGAGACGCTTGAGTAGTACTTGTGCTTGTCCACAACTCCCTTCACAGACACTTCCGGAAGCGTGTGTGACGGTGATACCTCCTATATTGACGTTTTTATAGGTTCTTTCAAGCTTGAAGTTGTTAAAAGGTTTTTAAATAAAACCCTATATTGTGCTGCCTCATATTAGGTTGTCTAATCTTTTTAGCCTAAAATGGCTGTTCAAATTGCGGCACATAGCCGCGCAGCGCTCCGGGCTCACTTAACAGTGTATGGAGTGCCTGACGCGGGTGTCGATCTGATCTTTGTGGTACAAGCGGATCCTGCTTACCACTTTGAGGTGTTTTACTCTTGGGTCACCTTTCCGGCGGTGGATGGGACTGATAATTTGTTTCATGAATATACAGCCACCGCTGTTCCTAATCTCTATAGACCTTATAGGAATCTTGAAGTACGGCTCACGGCATGGCAACACCGTGTTTGGTTTGATGGCGCCCTCCACCAACCGGTTACCGCGGTTCGTTTAGGCCCCTTATCAATTGAAGGGGCCACTTGGCCTGTTTTGGCCGGGTATACCCCACATCCGCGTTATATGACGCTTGCAGTCGGTGAACTGCGTAATTTGCATTCATCTTTGATACGTGTGCATAGAGCTTTAGTACAGTTTGTTACAGGCAACATCCAGGGAGCCCCGCCTGGAGTTGCAGCCCATCCAGCTGGAGCAGGTGGTGTAACCATAAGTCCTGTCTTGGTTAATTCGGTGATGGGCAAGCGCCCACAAAATAAGGATGATAATCCTTATTGGCTTGCAGAAAAATTTGACCAGCTGGAGGCAGTTTTTCCAAATACCTCTCCTGTGGAAAAACACAGGATTCTGATCATTAGTTTGCCAAAAGACTTGATCCCCGAGTTGGCAGAATGCAACAACTGGGGTAAGGTATTCGCAGCAGTATATGCGAAGTGTTTCGGCACTCCTTCCATGACGGTTCTCCCCTCTGTAATTAAACGAGTGCAGTATGAGCATGGCCCTGAAGCGGCTGTGGAATTAGGGATGAGACTGGTGGGAGTGTTCGACGTAGTAGCTGATTTGATCCTTGCAAATGTCAAGGGCGATGCAGTTAACTTTCAAGTAGCTAATGCTTTGGCTTTGATCCCAGAACCGGACAAGCCGCGCGAATTACCGAAAATTATTGCACAGGCTTACAAAACAATTGGCCCCAATAGCCTGGGAGTTAAGCCTTTTGCTAAACCGCAAACACAATCGCAACAACAACCAAAAACTCAATCTGAGAAAGATGAGAAACCGTTCTTTACTAAAAAGAGCTGGAGGTTGAAAAAACAGGGTAAGCAACAGAAAAAGCCAGGGTCGCGAGGTGCTTCCCCGGTTTCCGTCTCTTCTGAACGCACTTATGATTTGCGCTATAGGGCGAGAATTAAATCTCCAGAGAGATTTCAAGTCCCTGATTCGCGTTCTCCTCGTTCTTCACAGGCACCAACAACCTCCCAGGCTGGTGGAGGAGATCGCCAGGATAGAGGCAGGGGTCGAGAGGCTCCACAGGGACGAGACCAACCTCGACAACAAGTCCGAGGGAAATCAGAAGAATTTCAACGTTCTCGCCCACAGTTTCAGAAGAAGAAAGTTGCAGCTGTAACAGCGAGATATGCCACAAACGGTGAGAATGAGACTCCTGAATTGGACGTGGGCAGTGACGCTCCTAGACAGCGCCGTGGAAGTTACCATAGTGCGGGAGGCGCTACGTCCTCATGTGGAGGCGACAGCAACTGAAACATTCATTACTGTTGAGACAGCAGACACCAGAGTGGCACCCCCTGACAGACTATATAATATTGTCATTCAAATTGAAGGTGACATACAGCGTGTTCTTAAAGGGATTTTTTGGGAGAATCTAACCTCTTCTTATGACATTCTGCCGCCCCCATTCGTACTTGCTGCACGTAGAGGGGAGGAGGTAATCCTTCCGAGCTTTTCTCGTCATGTCCCCAAGGACAAAGCGGAGGCTCTTGCAGCTGAATGGGCTGTGTCCCTGGCTCCAGCGTTATACTGCAACCACGTGGGCTGGGATGAAGGCTCTCCCCCATGATATTCCTTTGCGGTCGCTGCCACAGCCACAACCCCAATATCCCATTAGCGGGAAGCTAAAGGTCCCGCTTCCGAAATTCTGACACAGTTAGAATATCAAGGAGTTATTGAAACATGCGTGTCACCGATGAATAATCCCCTTTCGCGGTTTCTAAACCCGATGGATCGTACCGCTTAGTTTTGGATTACCGACATTTGAACTCTCATTGTCGGACCTTTGCGGTGCAAAACACACACAGTTCTGCGCTTGTAGACAGTCTTGTTCGTAAAAAATATAAAACTACACTTGACCTATCCAATGGATTCTACACGCACAAATTGGCCCCGGAGAGTAGCCAATGGAGCGCTTTTACCTCCGGTGGTAAACTATTCAAATTCCGGCGTTTACCTATGGGCTACAAAACAGTCCAGGCGTATTCGCTGCCAGTGTTGTCTCTTTGTTAGACGGCATAGACCCAGATGCATGTTCGTACGTCGATGATATCTATCTGACAGACGATGAATTATACCCGCATCTTTCCCGAGTGGTCCGCATTTTTCTAGAATTTGCGGTTTTAGGTTACAAGTTTAACTTTGCCAAAGCTCACATTGCTGAATTTACCATTTTGTTTTTGGGCTATGAGCTCAACAATGAAGGTAAGGGCTTAGCCCCCCATTTCCTGGAGAAATGTGCACTTTTGTGCCCTCTAACCACTCTGAAGAAACTTCAGTCTTTACTGGGTTTTCTAAACTTCGGGCGTACTTACATTCCCAAATATGCCCAGCGTGTCAAGCCACTGTATGCCTTGATACAACCTAACTTTTCGAAGTCATGCTGGCTTCCAGAGCATTCCTCCATACTGCAGTCTTTGCAGACAGACCTACTTGAATCTAAATTCTTGTTGACGCGTGACAACCACACAAACCTGGTGATTAGAATCATTCCAGGGGCAGTGGGTTTCACGTACTTAACCTTTAACGAAGGTGACACAGTACCAATAGCATACAAGTCACATCTTTACACTTCTGCAGAAATGCGCTTTTCATCTGTGGAGAAAGTTTTGACTGCAGTGCAGATGGCGATTCTAAAGGAATGCGCACTGGCACAGCGAAAACACATTCTGGTGGTAACACCATATCCTGCCCTGGAGGCAATGACGAAAGCAAGTGTTCCGCACTCTAAAGCTTTGCACCCCCGTTGGATAAAATGGGCAACATCTTTGACGTCTCCGGATGTCACTTTTATCTTTGATTCTTCTCTTCAGACTCAGGAGTTTTTACAGTATGAATTCGTTCATCCTTCTCCTCTGTCCTTGCTACCGCTTGAGGAATACGAATGTATTATCTATACCGATGGCTCGGCACAACCGGCCACGGGTTCCAAGCATGCTTATTCAGCAGCGTGTGCTATTGTTGCGGGTACCATGGTGAACGGTAAGTTCAAATCAACTGTAGTGCACACTCAGGCACTAGAAGACAGTACTGCACAATTGGCCGAGCTGCGCGCATTGGTGCTCGCACTTGAGTTCGCTAATCCGGATGTGACCACTCTAATTGTGTGCAATTCTTACTACTGTGTTCAGTCTTACAATGGCAGTCTGTTCTTTTGGTCGCAAAACGACTACAGAGACGCCAAAGGTAGCACAATTAAGCATAAAATGCTTTGGGTTCGAGTGGCAGATTTGAAACAACGTCTGCCACTCACACAGGTGAGTCACACTCTTGGCCACCAGCGTGTGGGCGCACACGCTGTCGGTAACGGTTTGGCGGATGAAGCTGCCAAATCAGCAGTAGCCACGTGCTCAGTCGCAGCAGTTACAAGATCCATGTCTAAAATAGATACTGATATTTTGGCAGCTATTGCTGCAACGAAGGAAGGTGCTAATTACCCACGGGGTTTCCCTTCCAAATACTCTTATCAATTAGGTCCCTATCAGGCTCCTTACGTAAGAATTCCAGATGTTGGTGATCGGCTGATTCCCAACGCGGACCGCAGACTTTCCTTGATAACAGCCGCACACGAAGGCATGGCTTCGGCTCATGCTGGCGTGTCTGCGACGGTTTCCATCTTGCAGCAGCGTTACTGGTGGCATGGTTTATACAAACAAACCTGTACTTATGTGCTTTCCTGTGACGTTTGTCAGCAGATTAAGCCTTCCACGGTTACACGGCCACCACAGACCCCGCTCTGCATTTCTAACAGACCTTTTGGGTGTGTTTACCTGGATCACTGAGGTCCATTTTCTTCTGACACTGCATATAAATACATCTTAGTTGCAGTGGATTCGTGCACACGTTTCATCTGGGTTTGGTCACAACGGAGTGCTGACGCTCGAAATGTCATAAGGGATTTGCGTGTCTTTGTGGGAATTTTCGCCTGTGGCACGTTCCATTCTGACCAAGGTCCGGCGTTCGCCTCTAAGGCTTACAAGGACGCAATGGGTTCACTGGGGGTGCGGGTGAAATTTTCGTCTCCATATCGGCCTGAGGGCAATTCGATTGTTGAACGAATGAACCGTGACTTAAAGCAATCCTTGACAGCTAGAGTCTTAGGTACTGGCAGGAACTGGCTGGCCCACTTGTATACCGTACAACGTGCACTTAATAATCTCCCTAGAAGACCTCTGGGTGGGCGGACCCCATACGAAATGCTCTTTGGAATACGAATGTTTGTGCCCGACCTTGATGGTCTAGACATGGCGGTGCAATCCGCCATCTTTGATGTAGATAACCATTCTACTATGTTACAGGACTTACAGGAAGCCTGAGACAAACTTGCAATCGAACATTTACCTTCAGCCACAGACGCTGCGCTGCAGATTCCGGTTGCCGGCTGGCTTCCGAAGATTGGAGATCTGGTTCGAGAGAAGGTGGAGAACAAAAAGAATTCGGCCCCTCTTATCGTGCACCAGTTCCAGTCCTTGGCTTGAAGGGAACTCGTACAGTCATCTTACCACCGCTTCCTGGTCGCAAGGAGAACAGATACATCTCAGTGGAAAATGTCAAGCTACAACATATGGCCGATCCTGAATAGTGTTACACCAGCGGTCTCTTGTCCTGTCATTTCCCGGACAAATGTTTATGGCCCTCCGGCCCGAACGGTCACTGATGTTGCTATCGAGATGGTAGATTTGCCTGATTGCTTACTCGACGACCCGGAATCCACCTGCAACGTGGAGACTGAGTATACCTACCTCGCCAACGAGTCGGTGGCTCACCTACCAACAACGCCACTGAGCCCAACACGTTATTCCTTTGACTCGGATTCCACCTCATCACTTGTCCCGTCCAAATTCAGTATTTTTGTATCCTGGCTCAGAGACAATTTTTTGATTCCCCCTTGGACCTACATCTGGTTGGTACTAGTCCTGATTTTTCTGTTCATGTCCATTGGCTTTGTCACAGTGTTTTGTCTACTCATCAATAGTCACTATTTACCAGAACGCTCTGCAGTGAACTGTGTCGCTGGAACTTTGGCTCCACATTCTTCATCTCACATCATGAAGCGTGACCACACATTTGTGAACATTTCAGCTTTTCCAGTCGCTGATGGCATCGTATGGGATGCGGTAAATTTCCAAATTCATGGACCAACCGAGATTATTAATGTACCAAATGTCCTCCGTGTTTCAATGGGTGATGTCGTTAAAAGTAATATTCATTCTGACGATTGGGATGTGCATGCAGTTGAATCATTATTTACTGATTTGAAATACTATGCTGTTTTTAATGCTGAAGATTTGTACATGAATTCTGCAAGTTATGCCGATTTGTATTGTTACCAGCATTGGGGCAACCACTTTGTCCATAAACCAAGTTCACTGCGTGGTCCTTTTAACTACACCCGATGGGAGCATTGTCCAACCCCTTCGCCAGGTAGCTCCCAGACTCTTAGAAATAAGTTTACTTACTTTACAGACTTTGATAGATCGAACCCTGGGTCCTATTATTTTACATTGAACACTTCATCCACGCAGAAAATCATGCTGAGCCACACCAAATTGCTATACTCGGATTCCTTTTTGAGCGCCTTAGCTGTGGGTGGTTATGAATACTGGAAGGACACCATTGACTTGAAATCTATTTGGGGCTCCAAACCATGGCAGGTGCAAGGCACAGAAGCCTTGCACCGTGCTTGCCTTATCCCGGCCCAAATTTTATTTTTGAATAATACCATCTATCAGACTACGTGTTGGGGTTTGGCTACTTTCCATTCCTGTATTGTCATCCGCTCCCAACTCAAGCTTGCATTTCAATATGTCCCTTGCATCGGTGCAAGCTTTGTTTCAGAACAATTCGTTTAATGTCTCCACGTTTGTTCAGACACCCTGGTTGGCTTGGCCGACGGCAGCAGACGCATGCCAGCTGCGTTTTCATGACTCAGCTCCTGGGTACAAACAGGATAGGCCAGACCCGAGGTTTTCTGACTCTCGTACTGTTACAACATATTCTGTTGGTAAATTATGTAAACAGTGGTTGCAGCATTCTTCTTTAGATTCTGTAAAACAGCATTTGTCCCTGCTATCAGGCAACATTGATCTGTCCGATTTTGTTCTATGGCCTCGTGGCCCTCGACCTAAGAGATTCATTTATGAGACCTATAATGAACTATGGAAGCTTTCGCAAATTGAAGCTGCTTCCCGTCTAAGGGAAATAGATCAGGCAAATTTGGAAAAGGTGCTTGCTGTTGTTGACAATAGTATTAATACCCTGTCTTCCCGCATTTACACGTTAGAGAATATTGTGTCCTCTGTTGTTGATATTGTACAAGATGATGTTTCTGTGTTATATCATGGTCAGAATCAATTGCGTTCAGTTATGCAGTTTGCATGGACTTTGCAGACGCTTAAAATGGGTAAAGTTCCTTGGCACTTTTTGAACACCTCTGCCTTATTCCTGCCTTTTAATTTAACTGACAAACAGCAGTTCATGTCCATGAAAGATGCAGCATACACTCTGTTACATATCGAGAAAATAGAGCCCTTACCATTCTCTGTGGCGGAATTGGATTCTGCCGTGTGGCTAGATCACGGGGTTATCGCCTTGCCTTTTTCTTTGTTTGAATTTAGTTTGTGCATGAAACATTATCCCGTGGGCCGTTTCTAGCCCTTGGGCAGTGCCTTCCTGCATGAACTTTGGTCCCTGCCTTTCATGTATAAATGCCTGAGGGACGGGAAGGAAGTTTTTCTCACAGGGGAGTCATGCGATTCTACTGTGGGTCATTCCCTTATTTGCAAGAACATTAAATTGCACGGAGCTTGTAACGTTTCGGCTCCGAATCTTGCTTGTGTTTTAAAGGGCATTCCTGCTATTTCTCCTACTTTCACTGTGCTTGCAAATGGTAGCTATCTGCTTCTGAATAATCAAGTCTGCTGTGGCATGCTGGCCGGCATACCCTATATTGTTACAGTTTCACACAGGGTTGTCTGCTGCAAAAATGTGCTTTTTCCTCCCCCGCACGACATCATAGATAGTTCCATTTGGCCTTCCATTCCTACTTTGAAGGCGGATTTCAATAAATTGATCCGAATAAAGGCGCTATTATTGAACCAGGAGGTAATGCTCACATCCGCCCGGGAGTCATTCATTCTCCAGGTGGCGAGTACCCACAGTGAAATACAGGCCCTTTTGAACACTAACCTCCCACAACATTTCGGTGAACTGATTCACTGTGTTTTTAATGCATCACGCACCGAAGGTCTGGTGCACTTTTTTAAAGTTGTGGGCTCTGGCCTTGTAACCTCCCTTCAAACTATCTTTGGTGTAATACCGGCTTTTATTCATTCCATTTTTTCCAGCGTCTTTGGCGGCTTTCCGTTGATCCTCGCCTTAGCGGCTGGTATACTGCTTTTGGTCTGTTTACTACGCAATGGCTGGACCTCCTTGGGCCCTTCTCGAACCAGGTCGACTCCAGATGCTCCGTGAGCGCATCCTCGCTGGCTTCAGCATCCTGCCATTGGCGACGCTCAGTGTGTCCTATAGACTTTCTTTTCGCTTTGCGTATTTCACTTACGTGCCACCTGTGATGTCTTGCATCAGATGTCCTTTCTCGTGGTCCTTGGATTATTGCCTCTCCAATACGTCTCTGTCTCGACCGGATTTTGTCCTGCTGCTGGGTCCCTTAGAGGCCCATGAACTGGACTGTTCCGGTGCAGGCTACATGGCACGTGCGGCTGCACTGGGGATTTTGGCACAATGGGATATCTGGGCGGCTGCTCTTGCGAGGAACATGACTGTAGTTTTGATTTATTGGACTGATGGCGTCGCTTTTTTCCGACGATTCCAATGATGTCCTCTTGGAAGGTGTGGCGTTTTTCTGCACTTACACTCTGTTGGATTAAGGGGGCCTTCACTTTCCGTGACCTGCCTCGCTGGATTTTTTTTTATTCTACAATTTTTTTTCTTTCCCATTCATTGTCCTTCATGGGGACTTTTCCAAAATGGACGTTTCTGTTCTGCTCCATTAGTTGAACTCTGTCTTCGTCCTATGTCTTGGCCCATGGACTGCCCAGGGGAGGGTGTCATGTGGTTTGTGGCCTCCTGGTCTGCCTTGCTACGTTGGCGTAGGCCTGGCTGCCATGATGCCTTTTTGCGCACGTTACTTTGTGCCTTTGTTTTTCCAGCCTCTGCTTCTGCCCGGCTATTTTAGAACTATCTGCATTTCTGCCTTTCACCTTTTCTCCTGTTCCCTTTGGGTTACGTCTGCACAACATGTACAAGGTCGAAAAACAACGTCCCTTGTTCTTGCTGATCTGGCCAGTCCCCCGCACTTAGACATAACACTAAGTACAGCTGCACTGGAGAAATTTGTGTGCTTTTAATATTGTGATTTCACGGTTAGAGGGACTTGGAGAAAAACCTTTCCAGAGAGAAGAGCTGTGCTTGTCTGATGATGTAAACCTTGCATCTAGATATTGAGGTATGGGGGTTTGCTTGACAATGCCCAGAGGTCTTCTGTTTTTATAATAAACTAGCTACGAGCACAGGGAGGGTGGTATGGTCATTTAGCCCTATATCCACTGCTTTATGAAATGCTTTCCCTGTTTGTATTCTATGGAATTGTAACTATGCTGATGATATTATCCTTAGGCATTATGCTGATAGTACTGGCATGTGTACTGTATCTTAGAGCACGGTAGTTGAAATAAATATTTTGAACTATACAGTGTCTCTTATTACGTACGTTGTGGACAGGTATGAGTGAGTTATGAAAGGGTGTTCTTGTTCCCGCGAGTCCTGAGAGAGAGAGATACCGTGTTCTGGGTTGTCTAATCATTGGTAGCATCGCTGCTCATGAGACGCTACAGCTAGTCGGATTGGGATTGTGGGTACTAAGGTTTATGGTTGGCTCACCACTATATTCCGAGGTCCTATTATCCTGTGCATAGCTCTGTGTATGTGCAGAATCCCTACAACAACACCCTGTGCAGTTAAGCAAATTGGATGAATTTAAATCTCGACTTGTGAGAGACTTTGGTGGGATCCACTAACAGTGTGGCCCAATCCTTGTCTGAGAGATCAAGGGAAAGAGCTGCTTCCCACTTGGCCATCAGTGAAGAAAGCGGAGCCCGAAGATGGGTGCGGAGGCCACGTAAAGCCAATGTACTAAGAGCCTGCCATGCCCTGTAGTGTATAATGCCTGAAGTGGTTCCTTTCCGTCAGTTGCTCAGTGCCATCGTATGTACTAAATTATACTAACATGGGAAAGAAAAAAGTTTTCCGGCGGCCCATGTGAGTGTGCAAAATCAGAGTGTTTTAGCAGCACACCATCTTGGAACAAGTAGCCAACTGTTGATACCCTCTCCTGTTCCCCTGGGCCCAGTCTGTGTGCTGTCAGTGTATCTGAGGAGGTAGGGAGACCACATAATGGTATATTTGGTGCGTACAGAATCCTTTCATGTGTATGTTCTTGCTATCCTCCAATAGATCAAGGCAAGGCGCAGTAGGAGGATGCCCATCCAAGGCATGGCTGCACTTGGGCATATCAATTGGTGGAGATGTCCCAGCCCCATCTTTTCAGTCGTATATCCGATTTCCATCAGGTTGTAGCCAGCTAGCCAGTAGGATAGCCACTGTAGCTGACCAGCCAGGCAGTATGCTTTGAAATCAGGGGCTCCCAGACCACCCCTCCAGTTGATAATTGTAACTTTGCAATGCTTACTCTGCGGCGTTCTTGACCCCAGGATGAGCTCCACTAGAATGTTGTTTAACAGCCTAAATACCCACGCTGATACTACAACCGTCAAGTTCACAAAGTGATACAGCAGGCGCAGTAGCACGACCATCTTTGCCAGCGCTAAGCGCCCGGCCACTGATAGAGGTAGTTTAGTCCAAATTTCGATTTGGGAGCTAATTGTGTTGATTGTGTGGACAAGGTTGCCCTTGAGCAGATCCTGCGGTTCCCGATAAATTTGAATCCCTAAATAGCTGAATGTATGTGTGGCTATATGTATAACGGTGTTCCCTAGTGGCAGTGTTGAGCCCATATATGTATTATCGAAGGAGAATGCACTTGATTTGTCTGCATTTTTCTGTAACCCCAATAATTCCCCAAATTCATTGAGTTGCTGGGCCACCCCTTGGAGGCCCTCCAAGAGATCACTTCCGCCCAACACTGACTCGGTCATGGGACCGACCGACACCCGGTCGTCAGTCCTGACTGCCCCATTAGGATGAAACTAAACACTGTTCGGTCGCATTCCTATATTTCACTATGGGAGCATGCATTACAGCCGTAAACCGGCTGTACTGAATGCTCCCATAGTGAAATGGGAGGTGCAATTAATTCCTGCACCCCGTGGCAGACACCTCAAGGTGCCTGCCACAAGGTGCAGGGATCAACAGGGGGAACCATAGGTGCCCCATTGGCCTCCAACCAGAGGCCGTGCACCGCAGGGTCCCCTTAACACGCTTTCCGACATGATTTCTATGTCGGACAGACCAGCATGGAAACCATGTCGGAAACCGTGCATTGTAATCTCAAAGGCAGAAAGAGCCTCCCTTGAGGTTACAGGCCGCATTCCGACTGGTCGGATGGGATCTCCGAGCCCATTGGAAGCCAGCCGGAATGACCAGTCAGATTCCTTTCCGACCACCTCCATCAAAATCAGGCAGTCAGAAAGGAATCCGACTGGCCTATTACGATGTGGCCTTCGGTCACAGACCTTACCAGCCGTATCGTAATTAACCCCTGAATGTATTGTGTGGCATATGGGTATCCCCCACTTAACAGCGTCCTGTCTGATTAGTTGAGCCAGAGGCTCCATGGAAAGTATGAATAGCAGTGTGGAAAGAGGGCATCCCTGTCTTGTCTGGCGCAAGATTTGGTAAGAATCAGAAATATAAGGCCCTGTGCGAGCCCCAGCTGTTGGAGCTGTGTATAATAACTTCACCCACCTGATATATGCTGGTGGGATGCTGAATTTAGTCAACGCTGTATCTTATAGTCCCAATCTAGTGTATCAAAAGCCTGGCGAATATCCAAGGACACACATCCAGCCAACGGGAAGCATCCTGGGGCAGCATCCATTAGTTGGAATAAGCAAGGAATATTGAGGGAGATGCAGTGTCGGGGAACAAAGCTACACTGATCTGTATGGAATAACCTGAAAGGAGTGGGACGGGCATGTGAGCGAATATCTTACTTAAGATTTTATACTAGGTGTTTAACAGGGACAGGGGTCTATATGAAGTAAGGTCTGTGGGTGTCTTGCCAGGTTTCAACAGTGAAGTCACTAAAGCTTCCCTAGCGGTAGGTGGCAGGGAACCTATTTCTAGGCAGTAATTATATAACTTCTCCAATTGTGGTACTAATCGCATCCCGAACGTGGAGTAAAATTCAACTGGAATGCCGTCGGACCTCAGTGTTTTATTACAGGTGAGTTTTTTGATTGCTCCCCTTATTTCGCCTGCTGTTATAGGGGCACTCAGGGACTCGCGATCAGTGGCTGGTACTCTGGGTAGTGCTGCCTGCCTTACAAAGGAGTTGACGCTTGCCAAAACTGGATGCACCAGGAAAGCATATAGTTGTGTATAAAAATCACAGAAGGCTGCATTAATATCTATCTGCGTCGTGGCTATCCTTTGGGTCAGTGTTTTTTTTTTTAAAGGATGGGTGTAGGTGATGGTTCGGGTTGGATTAGGCGGGCCAGAAGTGCTCCTGATTTATCGGCCTCTGTATGTGTTCTCTGAGTATAAACCTTATTGTTGATAACAGAGAGATGCTCCAGGAGTTCTGCATGTGTAATTCTAGCTTCTTGTAGCATGTCTGATGCTTTAGTGTCAATAAAGGCTGTCCTCTCCAAGGACCCAACTTGTCCTCCAACTCTGTTCGTTCCCGCAAGACCTCTCTTTGGTCTCCCACTACCGCACAATAGCTGTACCCCTAATCAGCACCTTAAAGGCCTCCCACTCCCCTAGTGGAGAGGAGGCCATGCCTGAATTCTCAGGGAAATACGTGTCTATGCAAGTAGCGAGTGAGTCCTTAAATATGACATCCTCAAGTAGAGCTGGCTGTAGGCAGCAAGTGGGGCTAGGGGTAGGGAAACTACCCTATGACAGTGTCATTTCCAGTGGATTATGGTTAGAAACTGTCTTTCTCAGATAAGTGGTGTGCAGTATGTCTGATTGGAGATGTGAGGAGCGAATAAATCCAGCAAGCCAGGAGTGTAATTTGTGGGGGTAACAATAGAACACATATTCTCTCATACCCAAGTTGTGGCTACACCATACATTCGAGAGATCCCACCCATCTAACCACTGTCTCAATGCTTTTGCCTGTCATTTGGTGGCCATTCCAGGCAAATGGGGGTAGGAACAATCCAGCGTGGTGTCTAAGACCTCATTAAGATCACCTCCTAGCACCCAAGGGTACTATGACCAATCTGCCAATATTGTCAAGTGATGGGTTAGAAACACATCCTGCTCTACATTCGGAACATAGATGCTTCCAAACACAATGGGAGCCCCATATAATTTGCCTCTCACCTAACGCCCCTGTGAGTCGATGCTAGTATCTAAAACTATGAACGGTATCCCAGCTCTGATACATATTGCTGCCCCTCTTGAATACGCAGAGTAGGTTGTGCGAAAGAATTGTCCCCTCCATTTGTTACATAGTTTCAGAGCCTCCAGGGCAGTGAGATTGGTTTCCTGCAAAAATGTGACATGTACATGATGCCTATGTAATTGTGCCAATACCCGGTGTCTCTTGTGCACGGTCCTCAGACCCATCACATTCTAAGTGATAATGTTATATGCATTTGGTTCAATAATCATCGTAACCTAGGAAACAGTTCGCCTTGTGTGAGCTCACCTGCAACCGCAATTTTCCCCACAGTACTTCCATCCAATACAATAGGTGACCGAATTCAAAATTAAAACATTGTCCCCCAATTCTCGGTCCAGTGATACAACGTCGTTTGACCATATAATAAAAATACAGTCACCAATGAACCAGAGAAAAGTGTGTGCCTATGTATAAGAGGAGTCATGCCAATGGGGTTTCGTGTGGGTACAGAGTGAAGCCAGTTCCATCAGTGGAGCCCATGCGGACCCGGAGCCTTAGTATCTCCTGTGGCCCAGCAACAATATAAACATCAAGAACAAAAGTGACCAGCTGGTAAGGTAGCCCATATACATCCATGATTGTCTCAGAATGGCAATATGCTAGTGGACCCCTAATAGATAAAGCAGTTTATCATAAGCATTACTCACAAAAGAAACTTCACAGTGGCATATGGACAGTCCTCATGCCTCTCAACCCAGTAAATCATGAGTCATTTGTGGAGTGATTGAAGGGAAGAGTGCCACACTGCCAGCCGAATCAGTGTCTGAGGTACTTCCCTGTGAGGAACTGGAACTGATGGGCTTCTTGGAGAGCCGGAGTGTGGTCGCAGAACGAATAGCTTCTTGCTGTCCCTCAAAAACCTGTCACATGGAGGGGGCAGCTCTGAGCCCATCTCGGTCAGATGACCCCCGGCACCACCTCAGCGTAGCTCGCAACTGCTTTGAAGCTCCAGGTCCCGGCGACTTACTCCGTGTAGAATCTGGAAAATGCTGCTCCAGCCAGTCCCACGCTTTTTCTGATTTTTCAAAGATGATGGTCTGTTGTGCATGGATTACTTTGAGCCAGGACGGGAATAGCAGAGCCTACTGAAGGCCTGCAGTATGCAATTGTCTCTTGACCTTCATGGAAGGAAGCGTGACGGCGATGGACAGTGATGGTATAGTCTGGAAACTGCAAGACTCCGGTTTTTTCTATGAGGATAGGTGCTTCTTCTCATGCAGCACACAGTAGAGCATCACAATCCTTAAAGTTCAGAAACGTGGCTAATATGGGTTGCCACGGGGCCCCTGGTACAGGCCACTGGGAGGGGACCTGGTATGCCTGCTCCACCACAAACATCTCAGATAACCCATCTGGTGCCACTACATTTCGGAGCCAGTCTTCTATGAACTAAGTGGCATGGGAGCCCTCCGTGCCTTCCAGGACCTCATAACGCAGACATTATTTCAACGTGCTCTCCCTTCAGCATCTTTTAATCAAATGGGGGAGAAAGAAGCTATAATCGATTCAGCTTCCATGCAATAATCGGGTAATCAGAGGAGAATGGATCACTTGTCCTGTTTTTACCAGGGTCTGTGGGTCTTTCTGTCTGCATCATCAGTGCTGGCCTGTAGTTGCTCCACCTGCCGGCTCAAGTTAGTGAGCTGTGATGAGTGATCTGCATGGCCCGGGGTTATGAAAGCCAGAACTTGTTCATTATTTTCGACTCTGCTAGCCAATTTGTGGTGATCCTGGAGTGGTCTACAGTCTCTCTACTGTGATGTACTCATTCAAGTCCATTATCTCCAGAAATTCCATCAGGTTCTGGCGAGCTATTGTGACTTCTGCTGCACTGTCCAGCATTGTCTGAGCCCATTCTCCGTTCTTGAGTTGTGTTCTCAGTATCCTCGGCATGTCTGACCTTCAGACCTGCTACCTTCTTTTTAGAGAATTGAGGTTTTGATTTATTTTTCGGAACGTGTTTGTCGTCTTTCGATTTCACGCGTTCTTCTCTATGTTTTGACCGTCCTCTTCTTTCCGAAGTCTGTGACGAGATCTGAAAGGTACGAGAGGAACGTGTATCAGTATCTTGATACCTGTCAGGTTTTTTCAAATTATCCCTATTCCTGAGGTTATACCTCCTTTCAGAGGGCTCCTGTTGAGGAGACCTACCTCGGGATTGAGAACGTTTCTCTTTTGAATTTTGTTTATTAGTTTCCCACTTCTTTTTAGAAGATGTAGGAGTTTGTTTAATAGAGTCCTTCTCAGGACTTTCAGATAGTTTCGGCTTCAATGGTCTTCCACCTAAACTATCTCTGCCTAATTCTGCATAAGATTGTTCTATTATTCTGGGTATTTCAGTTTGATGTTCTGTAACATCGAATTCCCTTAATCGTTGGCGGATCGCCACTGCTGCTGTCTCCCCTTTAATATTAGATAATATTATTGTTGAGACCTGGTCGAAATTTTTCAGTAATTTCATACCTAAATTCAGAGCAGGCTCTGCCCCGTATTCGTTTTGAATTTGTTTCAGGACATCTGGTATTACTGCAATTGACGGAATACCATGTGTTTTAGTATAGATGGCAGCAAAGACTGAGCCCCAAGTGGTGCAGTCTTCCAGTTGTGGTGTGATCCCCATTGGTAAACAGAATGTTAGGATTCTGTGTTTCTCATACGGCTAGTATTTGGAAATACTGCTTCGATTTGAGTAGTTTTTGAGCTATCCAGAATGGAATTTGCTCACGTTTTGTGGGCATTTTTCCCATGACTGCGTATAAAGTCTGTGGTGTAATTTTTAGTGCATTCCCCTGTTGAGGGGTTTGATTTGGAATGGTCAATGGTGGTTGGACTGTTAAAGTTCGCATGACATATTGGACTAGTTGTCTGTAAATTTTTATTAACTCTGTAAGTTGAGTAAGTAATTCCTCGTCTGACATTATTTCGATGTCAGGATGAGGAGTGTAGCCGGCTAGTATCGGCCATGTTGCTCCTGGTCTACCCAGTGGACCGAGCCTGGTAATGTTTTTGTGATGTTTTAGGGCGCCTTTAAACCAGAGATGATGCTCCTGGTATGTTAGTGGAATTTCGATATCCTCGAAAGGAATATATTCCTCTGGTGGTTCATCTTCTTTGTAGAAGTGAAACAGTCTTGTTACTGAATTTGATTCAGGAAATATTACCCATGAATAGAATATCTCTGTCTGAAAGGATTCGTGTGCCTCTATCCCGAAAACTGCTCTACCGCCTCTTGGTGGTAGGCCATGTTTTATAAGTTTTAGAGTGATGGCTCTTCTTAAGTTTGAAGGGATGTTTATAACACCCTCCTCAGGTTCATTTAAACCTGTAAAGTTGAAAACTGCTATGGCTGGTTGAGCCACAGCTCCACCGGTTTCGGTGTTATTGTCCCCGTTTAAGGACATTTGTTTTTTGAAAAATGTAGAACAAGTTTCAAGGAAACAAAAAGATAAGGTGCACAATATTTTGGAACACTGTATCCTTCAACATTGAGCAAACCAAACAACTAATATATAGGGTGCTTCCCTATTTAGTTATGGCAGATATTTAACCCTACCCACTCCAGACGTCTTATGGAGTATGTGAGTAGGGCTCTCTGAGAAAAGCACGACTGAGTTACTCAGTATCTAGCGTTAAATTACTGCCTTACCAAACCGTTGGGCGCCATGTATTGTAGTTCCTATTTCCCTAATAGGCTCTGCGCATTGGAATCATATAACCTATAGGTTTGACATAAGACTAAGGTCGGTATGTGTCAGGGCCTATCCAGGACTATGTGGGGAACACAGTCAGGGACTTGGGTAAGGACTGGGAACAGGGTAGAAAACAAACACAGAGAGGAGTACAGCGCTGCCCAGGATCACACAGGAAGACAGAGAAGAAAAGGGATCCAAAGGGGAAGCCTGTAGAGGTGAACAAGAAGGGTGAGACTAAGAAAAGAAGGGCACTCATGAGGCGGCTCAGCATTCAGAATCACTAAACCCAGGACGGATGTGCAATACAATTAAACATAAAACAACATTAAATATAAAGGGGATGTGTGGGGTAAAGCACTCAGGAGCTCCACACGGTAAGACTGAAGCTCAGTAAGTTCTTTACCCACAATTGCTGTTACAGACACTAACTGGAAATACCCACATATAGGATATGTATACAAAGGCAGGGTCTGTGGAGCTTATACCTATGGTGATGTTATAACAGAAACTCAAAGACAATACTCACAGTGAACAAGAAACACCACCTAGGTAGTCAGCTGTGCCCACGGATCCTGGCGATCAAACAGGAACACGCAAGGCAGTAACAGCAAAGGGGTAGACAAGCACAAGCACAATAGACAAGGAGCTAGCAAGGAGGAGTGCTTAACAGGAAAGGAAGGAAAACACAGGGCACACTTGGCAGAAAGCAGGTAACAAACATACAAGGTAACAGAAGTAAGACAGCAGAATAGAAAGATAGCAAACTAGAATTGGAACCAAGGAGATGGGATGAAAGGCAGGGACTGGAAAAGGATATACAGAAAGGGAGGCTACAAGGGTGTACTAGAATAGTGCAGGGTTAGGAAACCAGAAAACAAAGTAGCATAGGATGCAGAGCTGGGGCAAGAATTGAGCAAAGGCTCAGGGGTCAAAGTAGCACTACAGGTCAGGAACAAGGAAACGTAAAGGCTCAGGAATCAAGGAAGCACTGCAAGCAGTGCTGGTTCAGGAAACAGGAAAATGGCTACAGCTCAGGAAACAAGGAGTCAAGAGCGAACTACAAGCAGTGCAAGTCAGGCACAAGAAAAATAGCTATAACTCAGGAACTTAGGAAACCAGGTAGCACTGCAGGCAGTGCTAAATCAGGTACAAGGAAAATAGCAGCAGGTCTGGAAAAAGGCAGGACTAAAGCTCAGGAAATACTGGACAATAGCAAAGGCTCAGGAAGCACTGGAAACAAGGATTGGTCTCACCGGTAAACAGCTTACAATGATCAACACTGGGCTGAAGGGAGCTGGGGCTTAAAAGAGCTCACAGTAATCATATGCAGCTGGTGTGAGCAGGCTAGCAGCAGCCAGCCACAGGTGATCTGAATTCCTCCACCCATCCTTGGCCTGCAGGGGTGGAGACTAAGCAGTGAGCAGGGAATCCTGGGTGATGGAGTTTTCAGGCATGAGTAGGCTGGCTTCACAAAACCCGGCACGGACTGGGAATGGATGTTAGTTCCCAATAAATGTCCAAATGGCTGGAAGTCAGGCTTTGCATGCAGGGGAGGGTCTGGAAGTTTATTAGAGGACTGGAAAGTCCCCCAGTTCAGCCCCCTGGTGGTGGACACGGGAAAGCAGGGAGCAAGTCGTGACAGTATGTCCCTATCGAGTATATAAACTTAATTACTTGTGCCAGCTAGCTCAGAGGCCACTAGAAACTCCTTGAGAACAAGAAGGGAGTAGTTTCTGGCAACCGAAAAACATGACAATTTTGTTTCCCTTTAGAATCGGAACACGTCTCAGAATCATGGAAACAATAGATAACAGTTTCACTTAGTCAGTCGTGCATGCTTAGTTTCTACAGAGTTACACAGAAAGGAAAGACGGGCGTTTCAATAAAAAGGGTTTTATTGAACAGTCTTGTTTCTCATGTAAGAGATATGTGCTGTTATGATCACAAGACAGTATGCAAGATAAATAATGTACAGCGTAAGCAGTAGAAATAAATAATACTGCGCTAGCATTATCTTTTAGCATATATTCACGTACATAAATAACATGAGCTAAAAATGCGAGTACTCATACGATGCGTCTCTAAGCTAGTTCTACCCCAATGTACCTAACCTAGTCTAGGTGTAGGGAAAGGTAGAAGTAGGTGGAGTATTCTCTAGTCTGGTATACTACGAGTATGTTAAGTATAGTATGCCAAGTATGGTATGCCAAGAGTCCCTCTAGGTTCTAGTCAGCTACATACCTTGAGAATGAGAGAGGTGGGAATCTCTTGCCGGATCTGGAACTCTAACACCCCGCGAAGGGAGTCAGAACACTGGAAGCTGGATTCGTCTGCGTGCAGGAACGACAGCGTCTTCTCAGTGCGTCAGGCCGGGATACGGGCTCCTCTGAAGTCGAGGTCTCCTCTAACTTGCTTGGGCAAGGGAAGGTATATTTATACCTGGTAGGTATGTGGAATGTTAGCATTGACGTGAAGTCGGACAGAGGAAGACGTCAGGAATGAACCCTTAAGGTATAACGGTTCATACATAATAGATGAGTTCTTGGAGAAATCAATAGTCCTGTGCTAGGGGAACTCCTGAATCTTAAGGGTCTGGTTTCTAAGAACTCGTTGTGACGTTAGGGTGGACGGATGTCGGTGATCATGCCTGTATTTGGAGTGCACGGTTAATGCCTAAATAAGGACAGGGAATCTATGCCTATATAAGGGCAATGCGAATTGTGCCTATATAAGGACATGATTCAGGAAAACCTATATACGGACACCTAAAACGGAATACAACAATCCTCTTTGAGGAGGCTGATGTCAGCCGTGATGGCCCGCAGGCACTGTTCAATCACCTCTTGTGAGTCTCTAATTTCTTGAAGGATGACATTCAACTTGTCCATGTGGGATGGTGCTGCCGAAAGGGGAACATTGTCTTTGGGAGTCTGGGTCAGAGAGCTCTGTGAAGGAGTCGAGCAGGAGCGAAATTGCGAGTCAGGCTTCTCCGGTTTGTTTCTAGTGCATCCCATGGTGCATGCTCTGTGCCTCCAAGTACGACAGTTGGGTTTGATTTACCCACTTCTCTGCTCCCCGTGTCACCCCAGAAGGTCAATAAAGGGCTGGCGAGATCCATAGAGCACATGGGGGCAGAGAACTCGGCAGATAGGCAATTTCAATTATACCATGAGGCAATGCAGCAGAGGGGCTCTGCCAGGGCAGGAGCAAGAGTCCATTCCTCATGTGCAAACAATTTGTATGTAGCTCACCAGCCACCACCCGCCCTCCCTGCTGGCCCAGCAACATGCTCAGCTGCTCTACGCTAATGAGGGGGAAGAGGGTTCCCTTGAAGTGACACCCACATTGACACCGAGATCGAGCCACTGCCAATGGGCTTGTTCCTACACCACCATGTATCAGCCAATCCACAAGTAACCAGGCAAGTAACACAGCTAATCTCCCGATTTTCCATGAAGGCAGCACAAGTAAAGTTGAGGCCCAGCCTCTGTGTACAGGGTGGAGGCAAACTTGAGGGGCCAGGGAAGCCGACAGCCACGAGTCCCCGGAGCCCTTGCCCCGGGGAGCCCACTGCACAGTTTTGTGCAGCACAGTCTCCTCGCAGCACTTCCCAGTACTCTGCAGCATCAATTAAGTGAGGCAAGGTGTTCGTGCCAGTTCCAGTCTACACCAATAGAATACTCAGTGTCTCACTCGGGTCTCAAACACTTTCCAGAGACTACAAACAGGAGCTTGGAGACAAAAAACAGGGGCCCCCAGTTACAGCCGAGGATTATGGTCATTAGTGCGTGGCTGTACAGGCCCACTTCAGGCCACCCATGTACTATTGTCAGGAGACAGGCCTTAAATAAGTATGGGTAAGGCACGAGCAACTTCAATGGTGGCGTCAGTCCAGATCCGGGGGCCTCCTTAATGCTCCCATGCAACCAAACAATACCCTCAGCTAGACGGGCACTCCGATGTCCCAGTAGGCCTCAAGAGCACTCCTGGCAGGGCTCCAATCTTTAGCAACTCGCGGTGGCTCGCACCAGGATAACTTTCCAGGTATTCGCCCGTACAGCAGGGTCCACGGAGGGCCGGGGAGAGCACAGGCCACCACCATAGGTTACCGGGTCTCCATCCATTACCCCACTCACAGTGCTGGTACAGAGGCTGTCCAGTCACCAAGTAGCCAATGGGTTCGGCACCGGAGGGCCCCAAATAAGCAGGGCCACCAGACTCTCCTAATGCTGCCCGCCTCTGCAGGTGCCAGAGTCCCGTCAAATCTCCAGGCCCAACAGCACTAGTCTAGGCATCAGCAAACACTCCAAGTGGGACCCGCTCACACACCCTGGCCTTACTCCCCCTCACCTGCGCGTTTCTCCTGACAATCATGGAGGAGTCATCCTCCCTGCTTCAGTCCCACTGGGGGGAGCACTGGCCTCCCCAGCCGTCGCCACAGCCACCTCGTTGTGTCCACTTTTACTCCTGACTCTGAGGTGTGGGCAGTCTCCTCATCTGGCCCCCACTGCTTCTTGGGTGCTGGTGAGGTGGAGAGGGCAACTCGCCGCCTCTCATCGCGACAACCGAACCCTAATTTGGGACCGCCAGGTCCCCGGGCTACCAGTGCTGATGATTCTGGGGTGTGGATGCTGGAGTGTAAGGGGAATTTAGCCTGATTAGGAGGCCCAGATCTGGGAGCTTCTAAACTATGCTGCTGCCATCTTGGCAGTTAGCCACGCCTCCATAGCTAATGGCAGTTAAAATGCTACAACCCATGTGAATTATTTCATGCAGCCTAACAAGTGGGTTGACCACTTTGAAAAGATTTTTTCAGGTAAGGAAACAGATTCAATTGATTTTTCCCATCTGCGCCTCCCCACCCCAAGGGAACAGGATAAAGTTCTTGAATTTTCTCTTGGTGAATCACTTGAGGCCATAGCTGCCATGGTCCCCGAAAAAGCCCCAAACCCCAATGGCATCCAAGGTGATCTATTTGCTGCAGAAGTTTGAGGCCCTTATCTAAATCTCCTGTCAAATTCTATTTTGAGAGGTGGCCCTATACCTACGTCATGGCAGTCAGCAGAGATAGTGCCAATGTATAAAAAGGCAACAGGGATGGCCCTTGCAACTATAGGCCAATTAGCTTGATTTCTTTAAGAAATAGTAAAAAACATAAATATAGCAACAATATAGTCATATATCTAAAAGACACAAAGCAATGATGTTACAATTCATTATTCAGTTTGGTTTCAGTTGAAATGTCCGATGTCACTGTAGATCGTAGGAAGGCTAGCAGTAGATGAGAACTCTCACTATATTGTTGCTATATTTATGTTTTTTGCTATTTCTTAAAGAAAACAAAAACATTTTTGGTATACAATAATTAAAAAACAAATCAAAAAATAATAAATATGCTAATAATGGTATATATTTTTCTGCTGTTTTCATTTGAATCTATGTACATGATTTATTGTTAATAATCATACTGTTTTTGTTGCTTAGAATTTTTTTTTATGGAGAGTTATTCACTTGCTTATGTATTGTTTTTTCCCCCAACAATAACTATTAGTTTATACCATGGGTACTCACAAACTTTCTCTCGTGGGCCAAATTTACAGTGTGGTTTGTGACTGAGGGCCGCACTGGTGGGGGCGGGGTCATTGGGGGCGGGGCTAGAGCAAAAAAAAACTGTGACCATGAGGTGGAACACAGGCTCCTGCAGCAGACGTCTTCGTCCACTGAGCCACCGGACCCGGCATACACATCTCTCTCTCTCTCTCTCTCTGTCTCCCTCCCTCTCTCTATCTCTCCCTCCCTCTCTCTGTCTCCCTCCCTCTCTCTGTCTCCCTCCCTCCCTCTCTCTCTCTGTCTCCCTCCCTCCCTCTCTCTATCTCTCTCTCTCTCTCTCTCTCTCCCTCCCTCTCTCTGTCTCCCTCCCTCTCTCTCTCTCCCTCCCTCTCTCTCTGTCTCCCTCTCTCTGTCTCCCTCCCTCTCTCTCCCTCCCTCTCTCTCCCTACCTCTATCTCCCTCCCTCTGTCTCCCTCGGTCTGTCTCCATCTGTCTCCCTCCCTGTCTGTCTCCCTCCCTGTCTGTCTCCCTCCCTGTCTGTCTCCCTCCCTCTGTCTCCCTCCCTCTGTCTCCCTCTGTCTGTCTCCCTCCCTGTCTCCCTCCCTCTGTCTCCCTCTGTCTCCCTCTATCTGTCTCCCTCTATCTGTCTCCCTCCCTCTGTCTCCCTCCCTCTGTCGCCCTCCTCCCTCTGCCTGTCGCCCTCCTCCCTCTGTCTGTCTCCCTCTGTCTCTGTCTGTCTGTCTCCCTCCCTCTGTCTCCCTCTGTCTGTCGCCCTCTGTCTCCCTCTCTGTCTCCCTCTCTGTCTCCCTCTGTCTGTCTCCCTCTGTCTGTCTCCCTCTGTCTCCCTCTGTCTCCCTCCCTCTCTGTCTCCCTCTCTCTCTCTCTCTGTCTCCATCCCTCTGTCTCTCCCTCTGTCTCCCTCCCTCTGTCTCTCTCTCTGTCTCCCTCTCTCTGTCTCCCTCCCTCTGTCTCCCTCCCTCTGTCTCCCTCCCTCTGTCTCCCTCCCTCTGTCTCCCTCTCTCTCTGTCTCCCTCTCTCTCTGTCTCCCTCTCTGTCTGTCTCCCTCTCTGTCTGTCTCCCTCCCTCTCAGTCTCCCTCTCTCTCTCTGTCTCCCTCTCTCTCTGTCTCCCTCTCTGTCTGTCTCCCTCTGTCTGTCTCCCTCTGTCTCCCTCCCTCTCTCTGTCTCACTCCCTCCCTCTCTCTATCTCTCTCTCTCTCTCTCTCCGTCTCCCTCTCTCTCTCTGTCTCCCTCTCTCTCTCTGTCTCCCTCCCTCTCCCTCCCTCTGTCTCCCTCCCTCGGTCTCCCTCCCTCTGTCTCCCTCCTTCTGTCTCCGTCCCTCTGTCTCCCTCCGTCTGTCTCCCTCTGTCTGTCTCCCTCCATCTGTCTCCCTCTGTCTGTCTCCCTCTGTCTGTCTCCCTCTGTCTGCCTCCATCTGTCTGTCTCCGTCTGTCTCCCTCTGTCTGTCTCCCTCCCTGTCTGTCTCCCTCTGTCTCCCTCCATCTGTCTCTCTCTATCTGTCTCTCTCTATCTGTCTCCCTCTATCTGTCTCCCTCCCTCTGTCTCCCTCTGTCTGTCACCCTCCTCCCTCTGCCTGTCGCCCTCCTCCCTCTGTCTGTCTCCCTCTTTCTCTCTCTGTCTGTCTCCCTCCCTCTGTCTCCCTCCCTCTCTGTCTCCCTCCCTCTCTGTCTCCCTCCCTCTCTGTCTCCCTCTGTCTCCGTCCCTCTGTCTCCGTCCCTCTGTCTCCGTCCCTCTGTCTCCGTCCCTATGTCTCCCTCCCTCTGTCTCTCCCTCTGTCTGTCTCCCTCTGTCTGTCTCCCTCTGTCTGTCTCCCTGGGCCTGATTCACAGAACTAACTTACGTCAAAAACGTAAAGTTAGTACTTTTTGGTATTCACAGAATACACTTACTCATTTTGGTATTCACAGAATGAACTTACTCATTTCGGTATTCACAGAAGTTAGTAGTCCTAACTTTAGGACTCCTAAATGCCTTCTGTGAATACCGAAAGTCTTAAAGTTAGGATTTTTCTCAGTTTAGGATTATTAAAGTGACTAACTTTACTACTCCTAAACTGAGAAAAATCCTAACTTTAAGAGCACAGTAGTATGTCCTGTGTACAACACATCTTGCTTTTGTGGCTACAAAGTCAGTGATTTTGTGAACCACAGTTTTTATGACCCCATCACTGTTTTAACACTTCGGGATCACACTTCTATAAATACGTTCCTCAAAAATGTGGTTTATCAAACATAAGAATGATTTAGACAAGGCAAACCATCCTGATACTTAAATACACATTTAAAAATAGTCATTGTGAATTTAGTTGAGTTATTTATAAATTCAATTACTGTTCAAATTTATTTTTAAATCAATCATGAATGTGAAAGTAGTGGTTCGAAACAGGCTACTGATTTTAATAATCTTATAGAAGTCAACGTTTTAACCCCTTGTGGGCTGAGGATGGCTTGGAGCCATACTCGCACACAGTGGGCATTGTCTGAAGACGGCTCCAAGTTGTCCTTGCACCCATGTCTGGGGGAAGTGCTGGGAGCTCCCCCCGTAGGCCGCCCCTCTAAATCTCCCCGCCAGACATGGCAGGGGAAGTGCTTCCGCTGCCACCCCAACCTACCCCTCAGCGATATGATGAGATTGGCAGGCACACGATGCGCTGACCTCATCAATTGCAGCCGGCAAGAGAGAGGACCTTTCTTTGGTAACTCCTTCTCTGGTGGGTATGTTTTGAGGAAGGCAGACACAGGGGAAAAGAAAGAGTTTTTCCTTTCCCCCTGTGCCTGTTTAGAGTGGATTCCTGCTCCACAATTGCGGTAAGGGCTGCATTGTGGAGCAGAAATCCTACCACTGGACCGCCAAGGATTTCTTTTGTGTAGGGGGAGCCACCCCTTGGACAAGGGTTGTTCCCCATGGGGGTGAAATATTTACCCATGTTTTGGCTCCCCTGTCAGCCGATCTGCCCCCAGAGAGGCCCATAACCACCAGATCACCAGGGAGTTTCTATTTTGGCACAGATTACAGGGAGCGAACTCTCGGGCAAGGGTCGCTTTACTTGGGGAGAATTGTTTGGGGAATTCTACTCCCCCCAGAGGGCAGATCAGCCATTTTTAGGCTGATCTGCACTCTGAGTGGGGGCTTGTTTTGTTGTATCTGTGTGTGTTTGTGAATTGGAGTTCGGTTAATGGTCTGCTTGTACTGGCAATTGGCTGGCTGTGTGTGTACTGGAATTTGGCTAACAGCGTGTGTGGACTTGCTCTTGGCTGGCAGTGTATGTGGACTAACGCTTGGCAGGTGCTGTGTGTAGACTGGTGCTTGCCTGACAGTGTGTGTAGACTGGCACTTGCCTGGGGGTGTGTGTGAACTGGCACTTGGCTGGCGGCAAGTGTGGTCAGGCTTTTGGTTGATGGTGTGTTTGAACTGGGGATTTTGTTTGCGGTGAGTGCCAACTGGCTTCTGGCTGACGGTTTGTGTTGACTGGCTTCTGGCTGGCGATGTTTGTGGCTGGCATTCGGATGGTGAGGGGCAGACTTCATAGTGTTTTATAATGTTAACTGTTTTATTTCTTGGTGATCCCACAACTTTCAAACACAGAAATGTGAGGAAAATGTGACTTTTTAGCTATGTTTGAGGTTTGCAGGGGATTCTGAGTAAAGAAATGTTAGGGGATCCGCACAAGACACAATTCTTTGTACTCCCTTGGGAGTCTAGATGTCAGAAATGTCTGGATTTGTTAGGTTTCCTTAGATGTCTGCCGATCCTGGGACCAAAAACGCAGCTGCCCCCCTTGCAAAAGAATGGTTGTTTGTGTTAGATAATTTCGATGTCTCCACAATACATTTTGAGCCCTTCGCGGTTGCGGGCAGGTGGCCCACCCACACAAGTGAGGTAGCATTTTTATCGGGAGACCTGGGGCAATGGTGGGTGGTAGAAAATTTGTGGCTGCCTGCAGATTGCAAGACCTTTACTCACAGAAATGCAAGGAAAATGTGTTTTTAGGCAAAGTTTGAGCTTTGCAGGGCACTCTGGGTAAGAAAACCTGGTGAGAGCCTTCCAAGTCATGATGTGCCTATGTTGATTTTGGCACCCTTTTGTGTTGCGGGCACTTGGTCTACCCACAAAAGTGAGGCACTGTTTATCTTGAGAGACTTGGGAGAGTGATAGGTGGTAGGAAATGTGTGGCTGCCTGCAGATTCCAGGACTTTTCCTCACAGAAATGCAAGGAAAATTTGCTTTTTTAGGCAGGGGTTGAGCTTTGCAGGGGATTCTGGGTAAATTATCCTGGTGAGAGCAAAGCAAGTCACGCCACACTGGACTCCCCGCAGTGTCTTATTTTCAAAAATGTGTTGGTTCGGTAGGTTTCCCGAGGTTCCGGATGAACTGGGGCCCAAAATCCACAGATACCCACATTTGCAAAACCACGTCATTTTTCAGTGAAAAAATTCGATGTGCTTACGTTGCGTTTGCGCCCTTTCCTGTCGCGGGCATGTGGCCTACCCACACAAGTGAGGCACTGTTCTTCTTTGGAGACTTGGGGAACACTGGGTGGTAGGAAATTTGTTGCTGCCTGCAAATTACAGTACTTTTCCTCACAGAAATGCAAGGGAAATGTGTTTTTTTTATGCAGCGTATACGTTTTGCAGGGGATTTTGGGTAAAAAAAACCGGGTGATAGCCACACAAGTCACCCTACCCTGGACTCCCCCGGATGTCTAGTTTTTTAAAAAATGTATTGGTTTGGTAGGTCTCTCTAGGTGCCGACTGAGCTGGGACCCAAAATCTGCAGTTAGCCACCTTATCAAAAAACATGCATTCTGCTGGGTGAACTATGATGTATCCTAGGTCAGGTTTTGCAGTGTTTTGTGTTGTAGGCGCAAGGCCCAGACACACAAGTGGGATACCATTTTTATTGGGAGACATGTGGAAACACAGAATATTAGAGCATTTGTTATTACCAATCGAATATCTCTACATTTGTCCCTTTCAAATGTAAACAAGTCTCTAACACAGAAGACAATTTACAAAATGCCCTCTGAAGGGACACCTTCCTGCACAAAACCAATCAAAAGATGCATTTTCCTCTTTCTGTTTGTGCTCAAGAATGCATCACAAATAGAAAGAGGAAAAAGTGAGGAAAAATAAAGTTATTTCTCCTTGTTACACCTCCCCTGGGGAGGCACACAATTTTGACACATTCCCAGATATAGATCCTTGTAAATCTGGGAATGTGTCAAAACCGATGGGTGTTGCATGGAAAAACCCACTGCAACAACCATGGAACTCCTCCTTGGCATAGAGTAAGTCAACGCAGTGCTTTGCGCTCTCTTGCCATAACTCCATATCTATGAGGCCATGCAAAGCCATGCAGGGTGGCTTTGCGTTGCGACATAGATGTGATGGAGAGGCATCCGCTACCGGAGCGTCAGTGAAACTTTAGTGGTGCAGGCCTCTTGTAAATGAGGCCCTAACTTTGTAGCCTATACATCTGCTCTCCTTAAAAGGACATCTAGAAATAGTTCCTGGATAGACAGATTGAAAAGACTATTTTCTTACAATTACTTTTTTAGTTTGAGTCTGGAAATGTAATTGAGTGCCATTTGCTATGTGACGAATGTAATATTACACCCACACAGTCTAACGTCTTGGTCTTAATTTAAACATAGATGATGGAGCAGGTTTTGAAAATGAAACTCAGCCAAAGTTTTTCGTTCAGGTGAGAGGGGTACCACTGGATTTCATTTGTCTTTTGGTGAGGTAAGCAGTGTTAATGAGGCACTTCAGTCATACGAATCTGGGACGAGTTGGACATTTTCAGCAGCCACTTGGGAGAGGATCATGGCATGGATGGGAAGTTTGAAGTGTGATTCATGAAGTATTGTTACTCTGCATAACGTAAGAACTGAAACAATGCTGCCTTCACCTTTGCGGAGCGAATTTTAAAGGATGTTAGTTTTGAAGGAAAGATTGCTGCACATTTTGAAAATGAGTGATTGAATATTAGATGGAGAGGAAGGCTGTGAAATAGTCCAGCATCATAACGTCTCGTAGATCCCACCTAGCCGCACAGTATTGGTGATGAAAATGAATTTTTTACAAAGCCAGTATGCTAGGCAAATGACTTCCAAAGCTGAAGAAGCTTGAGGTTAGAAATGATTCTATGGATTGTCATTGGCTGTGGATACTATCAGAGTATCAGATGTGTGTGTGTGTGGTGTTCATGTGTATATGTGTGTGTGTGTGTGTCTGTGTGTGTGTGTCTCTGTGCGTCTATGTGTGTGTGTGGGGTCAAAAATGATAAGCATGATCATCATTTCCATATTTTTCTGTTTTCTGGTACAGAGGAGTCATATAATTTTTCTATTCTACGTGACTTAAGGTTGCTTCTTAGAGATAACCTGTGTGGTTCTTTATGTCAAGGAGTCAGAAGTCTGTCAAAGGAATCTGATTGGCTGGTGGCTGTAAGGGTTTGATATTCATAGCCAGTGGACTTTAAGGGATGCCTGCCATCATCAAGGAATTTCAAACGATTGCATCTCCTTGGTGATGCTGGTTTGAATGAATGAATTCTCTTATTTGTGTGGTTACTTAAAACCATTACAATATACAACATTAAAAACGTATAGCAAAAAAAGTGCAGGACATTGTTAAAATCTGTTTTAAAAAAAAAAAGAGACTTCATAATGTTAGAGTCCGGACCGTCAAAGTGATGTATGCACAGATGATGTAGTCATCATTTTTTATTTAAAACATAGAACATCAGGACGGGTATAAGGCTCGAAGAGTCCCATGATGAATCACTTGTTCAGTGGTGGCCAGACCTCCGGGGCGGTGACCCTGATGTTGAGGGCCACCCGGGCTGTTCGCCACTCGGCCTGTGAAGACTTGTCCATCAATAGTGTGTGAGTATGGTATACAAATTTCCCAAAGTTGGCCATTGACTTAACGATGTCCAAAGTATAGAGCTGTTGGACGGCCTCCTTTGCTGTAAGGGTGCCCAGTTGAAGAAGAATGGGTCTAAGGTGTACACTGCGAACTTGCCGCAAGGCAGGACAGGAAAATAAAATGTGTGCCAGGGGCCGTGCTTTCCAGGATGGATATAATTCTTTTAATGGGAGCGGGTGTAGTCTTGCTGCTAAAATCCGATGTAATGCTTGTCTCCCCATGGGCTGCGTGAGGTGGAGCTTGTGACTAAGCAGAATGTGAGGGAGACATTGGGTTTCATGAAAGGCTCCCAGGGATTCTATGTCCAGACTGCGAGAGCGTAAACGCAAGTGCTTTTTTATTGTTAATTTAATGGTAGCATAGTTGATTGTGCTGGGGTCCCAGTTCTCTGTCGCTACTTGCAGAAGATCTTTGGCTGTGGCGAGGATGGCAGACCAAGGGTTACTTGGTTGTAGAAAGATGGATTTAAGGCGGCCTTCATAGTGTTATCCGGAACCGCAGTTGTTAGATTGAAGTATTTTGTCAAGGCGGCCAGCTCTTCTAATTTTGGTTGGTTAAGGTCAAATTCAAGGTGAATCAAGGTATTTCTAGTGCAGGCTGATAAGCAAAATATCTTTTTATATGCTGGGCAATGTATTTTCTCCAAGTCCTGTGAAAACCTCCCTGGAAATGCCTGTTGCATGTAATTGAGAAACGGTAGTAATTTAGCCCTCAATACTCTTTGAATAGCCGTGGTTGTTGGGCTATCTAAGGTGGCATATAATTTACAGAGGGCATGTTTAACCATTTTTCCTTTCTGCTGAAATTTTTGAAGATGAACCCGTGGGCGGCCCGTCTCGCTAAGCCACGCCCCAAGGTAGTTATAGGTTTGTACGCAGTCCAGAATCAGGGGGCCCAGCTTCCACTTAGCAAGTTTTTTTCTTCGGGTGGTGGCCAAAAATCACTATTTTGGACTTACTTGTGTTGGCAATCAACTTGTTTTTGGCATTATATTCAGACAAGGCGGTAAGTGCTTTTTGGAGGCCTATTTTGGTGTGGTCCAACAGAACAAGGTCATTGGCATATTGCATCAGCTGGATCTTTGTGTGGCCGATCTTAGGAGTGGCTAGAGATGCTCCCTGCAGTGCTCGACCCATGTCGGCGGTGTACAAGTTAAAAAGCATTGGTGCCAAGACGCATCCCTGCTTTAGCCCCCGGTCTGTGGCAATTTTCTCCGTGGCGGACTCCCTGGAAAGTTTAACCTTTACCCAGGTTCGAATATACAGTGATCTAATTGCTTGTAGTAATGACAGGCTGATGTTCCACTGTGCCAGTTTCTGCCAAAGGATGCTGCGGTCTACCCCGTCGAAGGCTGCTGAGTAGTCAATAAAGCAGGCGAAAAGCGGAGGGGAGCGATGGGCCACCGCTTGTTGGGCTAAGTATGACAGGGCTATGATGTTATCTACAGTGGAGCCCCTGGTCTAAACCCATCTGGTAAAATGGCAGGAGACCTTCGATGTGAACCCAATCGGCTAGTTCCTGCAGATGCATACTCGCATAGGCCTTACCCTCAATGTCTGACAGGGCAATCATCCAGTAGTTCTTAGGGTCGGAAATTAGCCCTTTTTTTAATATTGGTTGCAGCAGTGAGCCCCTCCAGGAATCTGGGACATCCTCCAGAAGCCTGCATTCTGCATATAGCCATGAAAGGTTGGAGGACCAGAAATCTATGTCCTCCCTGAAGAGGGAGCCGGGCAGCCCGTTAGGGCCAGGCGCTCCATTTTGCTGAATCTTTTTTAGAAGGGTATGAACTACTGCCTTGCCTGGGAGTGTTAAGTCGGCCGGGGCTCCGGTGGGCTCTGCAATGTTATCCACTCACCTCCATGGTATGGAAGGACAGTTTGAGGAAGTTGTTTTCTGGTCAACGGTGTACAGGAATTTCACATGAGCTACCCAGGTGTCCGCGTCGAGTGAGTTCTCTCTACTGGAAGTCCTGTGGATTAAGTTATTTAAATATTGCCAAAATTCTTGGGACTTGCACAGCGCCATCAGCGCAAAGATCTTTAACCATTTTGTCTCTGTGGATTCCCGTTTTGATTTCCAAACCAGTTTCCAGTGGGTCTTTGCTGCTAATTTCAGCTGCTTTTTGGCGGTATCCGATCCAGTTTTTTGATACTCCCTTTGTTTAGTATTTAGTTGTTTAGCACATTGCTTGATCACTGGAACTTGACCCAAAGTGTGTGTTGGATTATTTGTAGTTATGTGAGTAGTGCTTCCTCGGAGCAGCGCAGCTAGTTCATATGTAAGTTTATCCCATTCACCTATAAGTCCCACTTGTTTATGCCGATCTGCCAGCCAATCCATGTCGATTTCCAGGAGTCAAATTTGTTGATAGACATCTGCCCCCATTTAATTCTCCTAAGGAGCCTGTGCTGTTCTTCCCCCTTGGTCACTCCGATGGGGCAGAGGATATGACGGTGTTCCGCTGTGATTGTTAAATGCAACAGTAAGGCGACATGGTCGCTTTCGCTCAGTGGGAGCACTGCGTAATTTAGCATGTGTTTTTGTAGCCTCTCACTTAATAAGATGTACTCTATAGTAGTCTGGTTGTTGCAAGTGGGTGCATGGATTAACCCTGGCTTGGACACTATAGATGAAGAATGAGTAGTTGCCAAGTTATATGTCCGAAGGAGGGCATTAAATTTCCCGTACTCCCAGAGGGGTTGGCTCAGATGCCTGCTCCCCTATATTGTGCGTGCTGACGTCCCCAAGAATGATGGGTTCCATGGATGCAAATTTGGTAAGCAGAGTTTCAATCAGTGTAATCAGCCGAGTGAGTTTATCCATGGAGCTCTGGCCATGGAGATTATAGTATACGTTGATTAGGAGTATTGGTGGTGGGCAGTCCGCAGTCTTAAGGCCTTTGAGAGTACTGGCTAGGAACATGTCAGAGGACTTCTTTATCTCTGTAAAGTGTAGTTTTAGGGCGTGCTTGATGTATATGGAGATGCCCCCAGAGGGTCTCCCGAATAAATTGCATTTGGTAGCAGGTTTAGAGTATTCTGCATAGCCTGCTATAGGGATGGGTGCGGTTTCCCATGTTTCTTGGGCACAAATTAGATCGGTCCCTTCAAGGAATGTAATCGCCGATGAGCTTTTCAGAACCTTGAGCATCCCAGCGACGTTCCATGTCATGATGCTTAATGATTGGGAGCTTTCTAATGTGCTTTGGTGATGGCAAGGCCTCTTACTCGGTGGGGGCCTGTATTTTGTCGGCCAAGTTGGAGGCGACCCAGCCCCAATAGGCCGAGTTTGGGGAGGGTGGAGCGCAAAAGGGGGAGAAGGTTTTGGAGATGGAATTGACCTGTCTCCCCCTACTCGATCCATTAACTCTGCACTGGATATTCATGTTTGCTCGTTCGAAGGTACCTTCTCCTTGTGATGCTGGTTTCCACAAAGTTGATCAATACCTGTAGAGAGATTTACCTGGCACTGATTAGGTCCCCCAAAAAGTTTGCGGATAACTTTGAATGAGTGGGCAGCTGATTTCAGCTACATTGGAACTTCTTGCAAATGAATGTAAGCTTGCCATCAGAGACAGTTATTGAAGTTGTCATTGCCATTACAAGTAGCTCTGTACACAGTACATAGGAAAACACTAGAGTAGACGCAGGAATGTTGGCTGCCTCCCATGAAGGAACAGGGAACATACTCAATGATAAACAATAGAAACTGCAGTTATTGAGAACTGAAAGGAAGAAGCAGGTGAAATGCCTTGTGGGGTGGGATCACGCCTTAATTAATTACTTTTGTCTAGAATACTGGATACAAGCAATTGTCAGGACCAGAGACATGTCATTTCTGCACAATACAACCACAATGTCATGACTTGTGAGACTGGTGCAAGTGGAGCTTTTCTTGACCTATCCACATATCCATCCAAAGTGCTCGAAGGTGAGAGAGGAATTTGTTGAAGAAACCTCTAAAGTGGTTGACTGCTGAGATAGGACTTGCCAGAAATAGACTTCAATTTATTTGAGGCAAGACATTTTATCCAATGTGGTGCAAGACAATTGAGGTCCTAGCCATGCCTGTATTATTATCTGTTATCCTATCATCCTTAGGGTGGTTTTGCCCTACAAATCTTGCCTACTCCCCTCCTGCTTGCTGAAATTTGGTTTTGTTGGCTTTAGGACTCTGTGCACTTTACCACTGCTGACCAGTGCTAAAGTGCTTGTGCGCACTCCTTAAATGGTAAAGTTGACCTACGCCTGATTGGCAAATTTAATTTAGCTTATATGTCCCCTGTAAAGTGGTACAACATGCACCCAGGACCTGTAAATTACATGCTACTAGTGGGTCTGCAGCACTTATTGTTCTGCCCACCAAAGTAGCCTTGTAAAACATGTCTTAGGCCTATCATTGCAGCCAGTGTGTAGTTTTAAACTGCCAATTCAACCTGGCAAAACAAACGTTTTTCCAGGCCTAAAACTACTTTCTAATCCATATAAGTCACCTCCGAAGGTAGAAACTAAACACCAAATAGGGCAGGGTGCATTGTATGCAAAATGCTGGACATGTACTATTAAGATTTACATCTCCTGGTAGTGAAAAATTCACAAATTCCTTTTTCACTACTGTGAGGCCTACTTCTCCCATAGGATAATATTAGTTTGGCTTATTACATTTAATAAGTGATAACTTTTGTTTGGGAACTGGCTGAAATGTCATGTTTGGTCTCTAAAGAATTGTAATTTAAAATCCTGTTGACTGGTAAAGTCAGATTTTAAGCCACAATTCAGAAAATGCCACATTTATAAAGTTGCCATTTTCTTGTCCTAATCATTTGGTGCCTCTGTAGTTTGCAGTTGACCTTTGTGTATTTCTCCCACACAGTGATCCAAAGGGGAGTAAGAGTTCAAAGGACGGGCCATCCTGCCAGGATGTATAGGGCAGAGCTGTTCCGTGCCCCACTTACATGTCAAAGGTGCTGCCTCAGCAAACTCACAAAGAACTTCACACTAGGTTTTTGTCACCCCAAATCCCTTAGAGCCTTGACAGGGAGGAAGAAAGTTCCAGAATCATCTGTGGGGGAGACCTCCAGAGGTTTCTTTCACTTCAAAGCTGGCACCAGGTATAAAAGTAGGACCCTCAGACCCACTCTTCAGTTCACTCCTGGACCTGCAGAGGACACTCAGAAGGCCTGCCCTGCACTTCAGAAGACAGGACTAGACTGGTGCTGGAGGACTGACTTGCTGCTTGAACCCAGGACTACGTGATGTACTCCAGGGCTAGTTGGCTGGGCCTGTTCTGAGCTAGAGGACCCAAGAAGCTCTAAGAAGCTGAACCCCGCACCTGGTCCCTAACAGAAGTGAGTCCTATCCTCCAAGGGTGCCCACCCAGACCTTGATCTTTGGAAGTGGTGCTAAAGTTGCTCAAACAGCCTAAAACCAAAACTTGGGACTTAAAGTTTTTTCAGGCAAAAAGTGCCCTTAGAACTGAGAGAAGACAAGGACCTATCCGCCCAAGGTGCATCACTGGTCGGCCTGACTTTACAGAACCTATAGTCTTCTCCACAGCAGAAAATCCTGTTCAGCCGCTCCTTGTAGATGGGGTGTCCGGCCTCATGGAGCCCTAGTCAAGTACAGCCTGCAGCTCCATCCCATAATTGAAATCTTCACTGAGATTTTATCCAGTGATTCCCCGACAGCAACGCTTTCTTCTCGGGCACGACTTACTGCCTTGCCTCGCGGAACTTCACCTTCTCTGACATTTTTCTTCAGAGATTCTTCTAAGTCTAAAGGTAAGCTGAGACCGTGCCCAATCCACCAGGTGTATCCAAACCGCGCTCTGTCCTGGCGAGCCAAAACCTTTGACTTTGCCCGAGTATTGCAAGATTAGATGTCCGTGATTGGCGCTATGATCTTTTAGTAGTCAGTTTTTTAATAGAAAATGATAACTCTGGTTATACTGACTGGAGTTTTGTTATTTTGGTGTCAACTCATTTATTTAACTTTACTTTTTCTTGATAGGTGTGGGATTTGTCTTGTGTTGTGTCTTCTCTGTTTAATTGTTGCATATATAATTTACACATTGCTTCTAAGTTAGGCCTGCTTGCTTTTGTGCCCAGCTATCACAGGGTTAAGCACAGGTTAATTTAGTGACTTATTGTGGTTAACCCTGATGGAGGTTGGGGCTGTTGTTTGGGCAGGGTTCACCCCCCAAACCAAAAACACACTTTCTAACATTGGTGCTCAGGGGTAGTTTCCAGTACTTGTATTCGTGCATTACCATACAGTGATTGGTGTAAAATCCCAGATAAATAGTTTGATAGTAGATCCAACCTCTTTTTAAATTCTCACTTGCTTTTGATTGGTTAGTTTTCTCTTTTGCCAGATTTTAGGTACTCTCACCTCCTTTTTGCTACAATGAGGGTGGAGCTGATAAAGGTGGATGACCTCTGCAAGCCTGAGCAGCAGAGGCTCTGCAAGGTGAGGGGGCTAAATGTAGGAAGCAAGGCCACAAAGGTGGAACTCCAGGAACTGTAGGTAGCCCTCTCTACCTATGAGGAGGTCAAGAGGATGCAGTCCAATCCAGAGAGCTGGAGAATGACAACCTTGGGGAGGAGGAAGTGGATTTAGAGGAGGAAGAGGTGTATGGCTTGGCCACAGACCCTGAGCTTGAGTTGCAGCAGCCTAAGAAGGAGGCTGACCACTTGGGGGCAAAAATGGAGCCCCCTTCAAGGCAAGGGGTAATGTGTCCTCCCAAAGCCTGTCTTTGAGGAGTTGGCAGACAGGAAAGCAGAAAGTGAGTTCAGGCTGCAGATGGCCAAACTAAAAATGGAGGAGGCTGCTGCCTAAAGAGCTACAGAGGAGAGAATGGCTGAGGCAGACAAAGCCCCAGAGAGGTCGAAGCTGACCCTGGAAGAAAGGGGAATGGCTCATGAACTGAGCCTGTGGTAGCTGGACCTTAGGGCTACATAAGCAGCAGAATCTGGCAGTAATAGTGGCAGCAATCCAGAGTCCAATAGAGAGGTGAGCTTCCGCATACCCAAGATTTGTTGCCCAGCAATGCGGTGGAGGATGATAAGGATAAATGGTTTTCTGCCTATGAGAAAGCCTCGAGGACGCACAGGGTCCTAGAGGAGGATCAGGGAAGCCAGCCTGGGAAAACACATGCCCCCAGAGGGGAGGGATAATAAAATGATGAGGGCAACATGCTGGGGTTAATTGAGGTAATGCCATTTATTCCTGCACCATCCACAACCTCACTTCAACTGTATCTTCTCATCAAAGCACTCTAAGTGTTCCAAGTTTGATGGAACTTTGAATGCTGCTGCGTGGACTATCACTAGACAAACCTGGCAATTTACAAATACTGCACATAGCTTTCTTACTTTTGAGGTGGGGGACCAGATGATGTACACTCCCATGAAAGCCATTTTACTTCCCAAGTTTGGGCTGACACCTGAGAAGTATCATATCAGGTGTAAGAACAGCCAGAAACTGCCAAGCCAGTCTTGGGTGGACTTCCTGGACTACTCCAGCAAGGGACTGAGTGGTTGAGCATGGGGCAGTAAAGTGAGTGAATTTAATGGGTCGTATAATCTTATTTTGAGAGAGCACATGCTAAGTACTTGCTTTACAGAGTTTCACCAGCACCTGATTGACAGTAAGCTCACAGACCACAGGGAGCTTTCAAAGGAGGCAGTCCTAAGGGTCAGCACTAGAGTGTCAAAAAAGACATCTGGTGTGATTCTCAAAACAGTGGTCAGGGTCCCCACCAGAAGAAAGAAGGGAGGGGAAAAAAAAGTAAGGAGTTTTCTCAAGGCCCCCAAAATAGTTCTCAATGAAAGGAGACTAGCTCAATCAGACCAGAAGAAAAATGAGCTTGTGGATAAGAGAACTGGCAAGTTTGCCCCCAAGTGCTATGAATGTTACAAACATGGGCACATGAAGGGGGATGCCAACTGTCCCAAGAGTACACATCCAGCACTGGTGGGACACCCAAAGGTTGGCCAGGGTAGTGCTTAGGGAGCAGATTGCCCCAGTTAGTGGGGGGGAGGAGAGGTAACCCTAGTGTCACTGGGTGACAAAGAGATGGTGCCCAAAGCCCACATTCCCACTAATACTTCCAAGTATAGGTAATGGGCCACCATCAATGGGCAGAGAATGGAGGCTCTGATAGACACAGGAGCCAGCATGACTACTGTAAGGTGTCATCTGCTGTCCTCAGAACAGATAATCCCCGTATACATGTCACCAGGTTGTAGTAGCAGCCAAGAATGAGAGTCACTATCCAGTGGCTCTGGTTCCATTTGAGTGTGGGGTGTCTCAAGTTCTCTTAGAGTAGCTGTAAATGCTTTGATGACTGTTGATTGTGTGCCAGGGAATGGCCTAGAGGCACACTGTCTGGAAAGAAGTAGAGCTCAGGTCACACCTGGGGATGTTAGGGTTGCCTGAGTGGGTGTGCCTGACCACAAGGTCAATGGCAGCGTGAGATGGGAGTAAATGTGGGGTGCAGTCTGGGAAAATGGCCCAGGCTGCTGCTGAAAAGAGGAAGGGCAGGAGGCATGGGGAACCAGCCCATGAAACTCCCACGGTCCAGGTTGAAGGGGTGCTTGAGGAGCCAATCCTAAAGCCTACCAGGGAGGATATTACAGCCCTGGAAGACCTGCCTGAGCTTGCGGGAAGGCAAATTGAGATTGGGCCCACCAGTGAGTAGTTCCAAGAAAATATATTTTTTAAATATCTGCTGTTACATTTATGAAAATGTAAATGTCTTTCAATTTTACTGTCATGCCAACATTTCAATTTTTTACAGACAGTATTATAGATGTGGTTCATCTTGTTTGATTTAATGACTTATGCAGCAAACATTCTGTTTTACAAAAAATAAATAGGCTAAATTATTATGCTATAAGAAATTCATAATAGCAACCATTTGAAATGAAAAACAAGTTTCAAAATGTATATAATATAAATGAACTTAAATTTCCAAGAAGCACAAGAGCACTACGTTGCCTTTTGCAAATTGCTTTAGAAAAAAAGACATACCAGAGATGATCAATTAATCTCCATTTTTAGGTATACATTTATCACAATTAATGTGCAAAATGTTATATATGTGAGCTATTTATATGTTAATGAAATTGAATGCAATCATAGTATGCACAAATGAACCATTTTTGTTTGTATTCAGTTGACTTGTGTTTATTTTTCTCGATTCTGATTTATGTTCACGTGCTTTTTTCTGAAAAAAAATGGAGTATATGTAATGAGAGGATTGACAATTACATGAGCACTTGCAGCTGCTGTATTTTGTCACTTTTGGTATAATGTATGTGGCATGGAATAGTGCGCAGAGTGTGCCCAATGGATTTAAACAGCATAAACTGTGTTATGAACTACATACCAAGGTATAAATGCGTAGATATTTATGGAAAATCAAGACTAAATGTACAGCACGTGTTTGGACTATTTAAACCATTTTTCAACAGTGGACTACAGAGAGTTTCTTTTCACACATACTTGTTCTATCTTCTGAATGCATATTTTACACTACTGTATCTCTAATACTACAAAATACTGACTCTCAAAATATGGTCTTAGAGTTCTGTAAAAGAGCTAAGGGATAGTATGAGAATTAGGATCTAAGATAGATGTTCAAGATTAGCCTACACCACACTTATTTCAGAGCCAAACACCAGCAGAAGCTCTGTATATTAGGTGCGCTAATGCTGTGATGGCTGGGTATGTTAGCAAAGTTTGCCATAAACTTGGCGTACTGTGTAGACTATACCAGGGTTTAAGCGACATACATTGTCAGCGTGCTGCTTTTTTGGCTTCCAGCCATTTGAGTTTCCAATAGGAACCCCCACCCCTTCACCCCCCCCCCTCCATTTAACAATAGCAACAAAACCGGTCCTAGTAATCATAGATGTGGCCGCAGAATGACTGATAGCCCCACACGTAACATTAGCTAGGGAGATAGCTTGCTAGAAATAGAATTTGTATATATATATATATATATATATATATATATATATATATATATATATGCCTGCAATGGGACCCTTTGATCCAGCGTGCTCGTCAGCGGGTGCTCTGCGATGGGGCCGGATCCTGGCCCAAACTTGTCAATTTTGAAAACAAATGACGCGGCACTCACAGCTTGGATTTCTGCTTGATTTATTCTCAAGTTAGCACTCAAACCAACGCGTTTCAGCCCTCTCACGGCTTTGCTCACGGTTAGTGAGTCCTTCTTTGTTTCTACTATTTAAACCCACATTTGCCTTAATGCAGCATTATGGGAATTGTAGTTTATCACTATTGTTTTTATGACATATTTACATTTATACAAGAAGAATTATGCATTTTGTTAGGCTTGTACATTTGCTATCAACAACAGATCATATGTACTTTGATTTTATACAAAATCATTGTATTTAGCCAATCAATCAATGGTATAGTACCTATAATGGCGAGATACAGACTGTTTTCGTCAGTTGCATTTTTTGGAGTATTTAAATATTATTTGAATATTTGGGTATAGTACCCCACTCCGGAAAATGACATTTTCATTATGTGCATATTAACATTTCATTAATGTCCATTTATCATGGCCAGTTTAGATGGTTAGTTGAGTATCATCATCTCAATGGTTCAATACATAAGTGTCCATTTTAACTTAAGTTTATTCAATTGTTCATTCAATCCAAGTGTACAAAAAGTTCTTCATCATTGTTAATTCCTCTAGGGGTTTTAGTTCTCAGCCTAATGATGAAACGTGATTCCATTTGTCGCAGTTTCTTCATTCTATTACCCCCACGTTCCTCCAGAGGTATCATGTGAATTCCATAGTAATTCATGGCTCTCCAATCGCCTGTTTGGCAAGACGCCATATATTTGGCCGTTGCATACATCATGTCTTTGTTTTTTACCACTCGAATATGTTCGAGGATTCGTTTTTTTAGCATACAGATGGTACTGCCGACGTATTTCATCCCGCAATTACATTCAATTATATAGATGACATATGTTGATGTACACAAGATTTTTTGATCAATCTTAATTACATTCCCATTTGGTTCCGTGATAGAGCTCTTGTTTTTTCAATTTTGCAGGCTTTGCAGAGATTGCATTTTTTGAACCCTTTTAGTTGATTAGTAAGCCAATTCTCCTGTTCTATTTCCTTGAAATGGCTTGTTACCAACACATCTTTAAGAGATTTCGTTTTTCTATAGGTAACAGTCGGTTTCTCTCCTAGTGTTTTTCCTATATCTGGGTCACCCGAAATTAAATGCCAATATTTCCTGATTTTATTGACTATTTGGCCACTTTTTTTACTGTAAGTTGTTACAAATCTCGGTGGACCATAGTCCTCTTGTTGCTTTGTTTTAGGTATTAGCGTCTCTGCTCTTGGTTTTCTATCGATTCTTTTCTTGCTCTTTTTCAGAATTCTCTCATTATAGCCTCTTGATCTTAATCTGTTCATTGATTCTTGAATTTTCTCCTCTGCATCATTATCTTTTGAACAGTTGCGCTTCATACGCATAAACTCCCCGTACGGGATGCTTGCTGTTAATGATTTCGGATGGAAACTCGTTCCATGTAAGATACTGTTTGTGGCAGTTTTTTACGAAACAGAGTAGAGTGCATCTGATTGTCTTCAATATATATTTTCGTATCCAGAAAGTCTATCTCTTTTTTACTTGAAGTACATGTGAATGCTAGGCCAATGTTGTTATTGCTCAATTTTGAGTAGTACTCATCGAAACTCTGTTGTGTTCCGTTCCATATTAGAAATAAATCGTCTATGTAGCGGACCCATAATATTATCCTGTCTAGATCTTCTTGATTTACAGAGTTCCAGGCTATTGTTCTTTCCCACCATCCCATGGTGATGTTTGCATAATTTGGTGAGAAAGAAATGCCCATGGCAGTACCGCATTTCTGTTTGAAAAGTTGTTTGTTGAAAAGAAAGATGTTATTTGTGAGACACATTTCGATCATCTTTAGGAGCATTCAAGTGTGTTGTTATTCAGTGATGTTCCTTTGTTTTAAAAAGTATCCACATGCTTCTAGTCCCACTTCATGCCTGATGGATGTATATAGTGATACTACATCAATAGTAACCAACAGGTATTGTTGACTCCAAGTTATCCCAGTAAGAATTCGGAGGAAGTCCCCTGTATCTCTTATATATGAGCTCATGTTTTTTGCTATGGGTGCTAAAAATGTATCCACATATTGTGAAACATTCTCATATAGTGAGTCGCAAGAAGAGACCATTGGTCTTCCCGGTGGGTGTTGTAAAGTCTTATGAATCTTGGGTAGAAAATATATGGTAGGTGTCACTGGAAAGTCTTTAGAAAGAAATTTTAACTCTTCGTCACTGAGCAAGTTACTGTTGTAGCACTGTTGTAGGTAAATATTTAAATCCACTGTCATTTTGTTAATCGGATTACTTTGTATTCTACAGTAGTTGGTAGTGTCATTAAGTTGATGTAGGGCTTCATTTATGTAGTCTTCAGTGTCCATTAGGATGATATTTCCCCCTTTATCTGCAGGCTTTATTGTTAAATCCTTGTCCTCTATTAAGGTTCTTATCGCTTCTCTTTCTTTCGTTGTTAAATTCTCCCTCTGATTTGTATTTCTTAATTTTGGCATTTTTTCTAGCTCCTCAATTATGGCATCTGAGAATAGATCGAACCTATTGCCTGGAGATAGAGCTGGGCAATATTTAGATTTCTTTTTAAGCCCACTGTCCACTCTTTTGTCAGTGTTAACGTTAAGATGTTCAAATAATTGTGTTTCCGTAACCTCTTCTCCATTTGGATTATACATGAGATCAAACATGTTCTGAAGATCCGGCATTTGTTCTATTGTCATTATTGGCTCTTCATGTTCATTCTGTTGCACTGCCTCCTTTTGTCTTGTTCCTTGCTTGTTCGAGTGAACTTTTGCTAATTTTAATTTTCGCACATATTTATATAGGTCAATTCTGACCTGTGTATAGTTATAATGATTTTCTGGACAGAATGACAGTCCTTTATTCAATAATGATGTTTCTTCCTTAGTTAGTACATGTTTTGACAGGTTCACAATTAAATTCTCTACTTGCGATTTCGTAGTGAATAGTGCCTTTTTTCTTTTCGCTCTTCTTGTTTTTCTTGATTTTGCACATTGCTCCTTGCTCCTCTTCCTCGCCCTTGGTTTGATGCTCTTCCACGACCCCCTCCTCTGGTTAATGTTTTGTCCAGGTTCATGAGTCGCATCTCTTCTAAAAAAGTGACTTTGGCCGTGCTACCTGCTCCACTGGGAGTTTCTCCTTCACTCACATCTGATTCACTGGTACTCACTGGTGTTGCTTTCAATTGTTGAGTGGGAAAGTTCCTTTTAAGAGTGTCAAAACGTTTGGCAAATGTTAGTATTCTGCCTTGCGCATAATCTTGTTCGTCTCTTTTGAATTTTCTTTGTTTACGCTCTTCAATTTCAGTTTCATATTTCTCCAATCTGCCATCCATTTCTTAGCGCAATTTGGCCACATCCTCTTTATTTGTTTGTTGTTTTATTAGTTCTTCCATTTCTTCTATTTTCTTAGTGATCTCTACTACATCCATATGCGCATCATGTTTAAAGAACATTGCAGGTTGTTTTCCACCCATTCCTCAAGTAATTCTATTTTTGTGTCTGGATGCGTTGGCATTGTGAAAATTCGTAAGCCTCTGGGAATGCGTTTTACTTCTATATAATTCTCCAGCGCAATGATTTCCCAGCTTTTATTCACCTCTTTTTTGTACAATTTCTCAATTTGATTAAACAATTGTTTCAATGAACTTGCCGTTTTCTCAGTTGTATTACTCATACTGGCCTCCACATTTTGTATCTCTCCTGTTGATTTGAATAATGAAGCAGCTTTTGTTGCACGTTTAGCTGCTCGCACTTCCATTTTTTCAATGAGATACTGTTGCTAGATTTTATCTCAGCCAGTGCCTGACTATGCCTCACTTTTGAGTGCTACACTGACATTTAACTTTATGTCCTGTTTCAAAGCTGTCCAAGCTTTTGCTCATTAACTTTCAGACCCGCCATACAGTTTACGATCAGGTTACATCCGTGAAAGAAAACAGAGCCGCTTCACTTCGCTGCTTCTTTTAGCGGTTGCTTGCCACTCACCTCCTTGGGAGACTCTCAACGGCGTCCTCCGACCCCGTCCTACGGCGCTCAAACTTTGGGTGATTCGATTTCATGAAGACTTCATTCACAGCGAAATGGGCGCCACCGGATCACTTCTGCTTGCCTGCAATGTGACCCTTTGATCCAGCGTGCTCGTCAGCGGGTGCTCTGCGTTGGGGCCGGATCCTGGCCCAAACTTGTCAATTTTGAAAACAAATGACGCAGCACTCACAGCTTGGATTTCTGCTTGATTTAATCTCAAGTTAGCACTCAAGCCAACGCTTTTCAGCCCTCTCACGGCTTTGCTCACGGTTAGTGAGTCCTTCTTTGTTTCTACTATTTAAACCCACATTTGCCAAGGAACGTGGGGGTAATAGAATGAAGAAACTGCGACAAATGGAATCACGTTTCATCATTAGGCTGAGAACTAAAACCCCTAGAGGAATTAACAATGATGAAGAACTTTTTGTACACTTGGATTGAATGAACAATTGAATAAACTTAAGATAAAATGGACACTTATGTATTGAAACATTGAGATGATGATACTCATCTAACCATCTAAACTGGCCATGATAAATGGACATTAATGAAATGTTAATATGCACATAATGAAAATGTCATTTTCCGGAGTGGGGTACTATACCCAAATATTCAAATAATATTTAAATACTCCAAAAAATGCAACTGACGAAAACAGTCTGTATCTCGCCATTATAGGTACTATACCATTGATTGATTGGCTAAATACAATGATTTTGTATAAAATCAAAGTACATATGATCTGTTGTTGATAGCAAATGTACAAGCCTAACAAAATGCATAATTCTTCTTGTATAACTGTAAATATGTCGTAAAAACAATAGTGATAAACTACAATTCCCATAATGCTGCATTAAGGCAAATGTGGGTTTAAATAGTAGAAACAAAGAAGGACTCACTAACCATGAGCAAAGCCGTGAGAGGGCTGAAACGCGTTGGTTTGAGTGCTAACTTGAGAATAAATCAAGGAGAAATCCAAGCTGTGAGTGCTGCGTCATTTGTTTTAAGAAATGTATATATATATATATATATATCACCATATCGGAAGTTCCTCGTGCCTCTGTTTTCTATGTTTATATGTGTGGTCACGTGGTGTATGTTTTCATTGCACAGTGGATTTAAAGTGAAGGCTAACCACTTTCTTGAGTATGTGATCAAGGGCAGGTGGTGCCCGAAACGCGTCATTATTATTGAGGAATAAAGACATTTTGAATTGCCTACATTGCAGTGGTTCGTGGCTCTTTGGTGCTTTGCTGCGTGCTAAGAAATAAGTACGCAGAGGCACGAGGAACTTCCGATACGGTGATATCAATTTACGGAAGGTGGTTGCTTCCGTGACGAACCCACTCCCCGACAGCAGGCTGCCGCCTTCAACCAGTGGATCAGGATCCGGGAAAGGGATATATATATATATATATATATATATTTATACTGACATTCCATGTGAAAGGTAAGAACGAGTAAATGGAAAAAGCAGTGTTTTAGTCTATCTATCTATCTATCTATCTGCCTATCATATATATAATATATATATATATATATAGAGAGAGAGAGATAGATAGATACATAGATAGATAGATATATATTAGATAGACAGACAGATGGATAGATAGATAGATAGATAGATAGATAGATAGATAGATAGATAGATATACTAAAACACTGCTCTTTCCATTTACTCGTTCTTACCTTTCACATGGATTGTGAGTGTCAGGAGTGAACCGAGATTACAAGTTGCTAGTTTGGTTCAAATATGTAAGTTGAGCGTGGAACTGTAGACAGTAATTATCTCCTGTTAGAGCTAGCGTAAGCATAGTTAAGATAAGGTATTCGCATTTGTGTTATATTGCATTTTACTACTCATGCCCACAAGTCACATAACTTTATTTCGCCAGTCAAACACTGGCATAAAAAATATTCTAGACAAACTGATTCATCAATTATTTCCACACAATAACACATAAAATCAAGTTTAAAAAGACAATTTCACAATGTAGATATAAAAAATAACAAAGTAGTAGTCCTTGATTCGTTAAAATTACTCCTAGTTTATGTACAAAGACCCCTTTGGTTATACGTAAGAGATCACATTTAAGCAGTTAGTCTCCTCTTTTTTTAAACACATAAATGTTACGAAGCAATGCAAAAACACATAAAAGGATCCGGTAATGTCTTGAGGTAATGGAGGGCTGGGCGACATTGTCTAAAATTCAGGTTACGCATAAGAGGGAGAATATATCTCTTTCTTTCATAAATATAATATTTGCAAAAAAATATAAAATGTAGGTCATTCTGCCTAGACTACATGTCACACGGACAAAGTGGGAGTGCATCAATCACATATATTTTAGATGGATGACCTAACATTAAAGGGATATACTTTAATCGAAATCTTAATAAAATATATCTATGTTGTAAATTAGTAATCGAACGATAGGTAAGAAAAATTCATATTGTTCGTACTAGGTACCATATGATATTGTCTTACAGTACAGAGCTTAAAATTATTATCAAATCTCTTCTCATCAAAGTGGGCTAATAACCGGGTCTTTAGATCAGTTTTTGTTATTGTTGTGCATGAACTCGGGTGCGTATATAGGTTATGTAAACTTATAATGTGTAGTGTGGTCTCAACATATTTAAGCCATTTTATTTTTCCTACGCCATCCAGGTTCAGGCAGTCCATTATAATGTGTCTGGTTAAGGCTAAGGTTTCCTTTCGCCACACTGAATGCCACAAAAGGACTGGGGCCATGCAGATTTTATCTGTAATGTATGGAATGTTCAGCTCACAATGACAAATATAGTTGGCACAGGATTGTGGTAAAGAAGCCAATTGTTTCAGAAAGCCGTCCTCTATTCCTTGCAGTTTAGAACTATCAGATGTGGCCCAAACTTCTGCCCCATAAGATGCGACAGATACTGTTTTTGCAGCATATATTTTCTTAATAACCTCTAACGGTTTGGTTCCCAGTTTTTTTACAAATCTAAAAAGGCCACCTATACTTTTTTTGCATTAGATGTGCTCTGTTTACTACCATATTTCGCCAATTACTTTCCCTATCAAACATAATCCCTAAATAATTAAAAGCATCCACCACCTCTAATTTTAGGCCTTCGATGTACATTCTAGTTTGCCTCTGTGGTCTCGGGCCTGCCACAAGAACAAACGACTTGTTATAATTAACTTTCAAGTCCAAATTATTCATAAACTCTACATACCCCTTTATGAGTCGCTGTAGTGCACTGGGGGTGTGTGCCAGCAGTACAGCGTCGTCTGCATAGAGGAGTATTGGGACTGGACTTGAGTTAATGGATGGGACATCTGTCGTAGATACTAATAAGGCTGACTGAACACTGTTTGTATAAAGAGAGAATAAAAATAGGACCAAAACGCACCCGTGCCTCACCCCCGAGTAATTCTAAAATGTCTGGTGCATTCGCCATTCTTTCCAAATCGAACGCAGCCCTCAGCCTCAGAATTCAGTTCTCGAATAAAATTGACTATCTGGTACCCGACTCCCAAAGACTCCAAAATTGGCCATAACTTGGAATGCGTTACACAGTCGAAGGCTGCTGTCAAATCCATAAACGCCATGTATAGGTGGCCATACTTGACCACTGTATATTTTGCTATTATTAGATCTAGATTGAGGGACTGGTCCACAGTTCTCTTTCCTTTCCTGAAGCCATATTGGCTCGGGATTATTATACTCTTTTCCTCCACCCAAGCCTCCAATCTATTTAGAAGCAACCGGCCTATCAATTTAGCTGTAGAATCCAATAAGGAGATGGGCCTATAGGTTTTGGAACTGCCTTATCGCCTTTTTTATGAATGAGGATAATAACCGTTTTTTTTCCATGACGCCGGAACGGCTCTTTGTGCAATTACTTGAAAAACATTTGTGAGCAATGGAGCCCACAGATCTAGGTTATTTAAAATGAAATCAATCGGGACCCCATCTGGCCCAGGGGCCTTCAATCTTTTAAACTGTTTCAGAGCGTGCATTACTTCTCCCTGAGTAAAATGCAAATTACCTCCAGCCCTACTGATTTGTGTCGTTGTTAGAGAATCGGTTGCCTTCTCCAGGTTCCAGAAGACACCTTCAAAGTGAGCTATCCAGGCCTCTTTGTTTACATGAGTATCTAACAAGATCGTATTTTCCTCTCTTAGAGAAGGAGCATTAATTAGAGACAGAAATCTCAACTGTTATTTCTAGCGGCAGCAAGTTGTAACTTGTCCAACAAGTCTTCCTTTAGTGCTTTTAATCTATCTGACCGTACTTTTTTATAAGTCTGCCTCAGGGCCTTCACAAGCTTCATATCTCTGGGATTGGTCTTCAGGGCAACATGGAGGTTTTTAAGTGCAGTAGCACAATTTTTATCAAACCAGGTGGCTTCTTTACGTTTTCCGGAGATTATTGTTAATTTCCAGTAGGATCCGCTCAAAAGCCAGTAGAATATCATTACTGTTTAAATTTGGATCGAGACAGGTTAGAATCTCTGGAGTCATTTTACCTACAATAATCCTGGTGAACTTCGTTATGTCCACTTTTTCCCACTTTAAAATAATTCAATTTTTCCGTGCAATCACGGATTTTGGGGCAAGTTTCCTACGTGTTGCCTGACTTTGATCTGAATGAATGTTAAAAGTTATTGCAGCATGGTCACTAAAAGCATCAAAGTTAATCCTTATATTAGTGAGATGGTCTCTACTTGATTCTGAGACTATAATGTAATCAAGAGTTGAGAAATAAGGCCCAGTAGAAAAAGTGGATTCCAATTGGCCCATGATATTGTCACAGGGATTTATTATCACTAGGCCTTTGCATATCAATAACCTATTGAGCGTATTACCAAGGTCATTGCGGCAAAAATGGGGAAAGGACTCCCCATCCTCATCACTCAGTCCACATGCTGAGGAATTGGCCCTGGAACAGGAATGTGCATTAAAATCGCCCAGACATAGGATATCACATGGGTAATGGGAGACATTTATCAGATTACTAATATCTTTTTCCAGCAGGTCCAGAATTAATGCTCTGTTTATTTCAAAATTGTTATTATAAAACTTTATAACAATCCAGTTCCTACCTTTGTGTAACTCATGCCCAGTTAAACCCCTTACTCTGGGCTGGAAATAATGTAGTTTGAATTGTGCCCAAAAAAGGCATTGGGCTGTACGTTTGCAAATTGATCGATTACAGGCATTATGTCATCTCTGGGCAAATAGAGACATTGATAGAAAATAGTTTAATCACCTCAGTGCACTTTTATCAGTTATCTTAGGGCATGGCAAGTGTTTTACTTACACTGTCTGACCTGTATTACCTAAGGGAGGCCGCATTTACATGCAGAGTAGACTTTTTAATTGAAGTAAAGCAGAGGCCTGGAAAAATACACTGGTCTAGAATACTACACACAAAACAAGATAAATGGATAACTGTAATAACTGCAAGTTCCCAAGAGCCTGGTAACAAAGTTGCCAACATGCTGGTGTGCTTCTGAATATCTACCACACATTCCCATTATGTTCAAAGCCACCCTGGCTTGCTACAAAGCCTTATGTTAAATAATTACATTTGTATACTTGCAATCAGAGAAGATCTTCTCAGAATTATGGATTGTGTTTTTTATACATCACATTGGAAAGTGATTCTCACCGAGTTCTGGTGTGATACTCCAGGCTAAAGAAAGCTGCAGAGATAAGGTAGAAAACCCACACTCTAGATAAGGAAATCATGTCATAGTCATTCGGAGTTGAATAACTCTTGAATCTTTAGCGAATTTCCACCAGCTGGTGAATTCTCATTCTGAGTGGTCTATGAACTATCACATTGATTGGTTCTCCAGCAAAAAGTCCATCCAAAGAAGCCACAGTGTATATATAAAAAGCCTGTTTGTAGTGCAGTCTTTGCATGTACTTTTCAGATCACCCTGCTAATCACATAGACATTGATTATGAGTTAGGGGAAGTGGTATTTACAACATATCATGATAATAAATATTACAGGAATTTAACAAATCATCTGATCACGCATTAAAGACCACATGTGAAGTTCCTGTGTGCTATGTACGGTATGTGCTATTTACTTCATGTGATATTTACCTCTTGCGAAATATAACATACGTGAGAAATAACACCCAATTACAAGTGTGAGATGTCATTAAAAACCAGTGTAAATTACCTCCAGACAAAAGTAAGTGGTAAAAAGTCCTGAACGTGTAGGTATGAAAGAAAAGCTGTAAAACAAAACAAAACACTGAAGACTAACACAATAATGCAAGAACAAAACACTGTACTTCCTATGTTTGAGCTGAAAAACATTAAGGGCCTTATTACGAGTTTGACGGTCCTGTAGACTGCCGTATCGGCTGTGGTGGTCCGAGCGTGGTGAGCTCGGTGGTCCGACCGCCATATTATGAATTGGGCATATCAGTTCTGCAAAGATCGCCACTGGACCGCTGAGACCACAGGCAGACCGCAGACCGCTGGGCTTGCGGTCGGGGAAAGGCAGCCGCCATAGGGAGGTACAGAGGAGCTGCCCTGCTGTCTGTATTAGGAGCTCATTCTGAATCTCTAGGGGTTAATTTCCTCACATCAGCAACTTCCACTACAGGAAATGGGGTACCTCCTCTTGTTTGATGCATGAGCTATTTATCAAGTGCAGTATTTACTACATGCACGAAACAACACAAGTTTGGTATTTAACCTAAGTGCTAACTAACAATTCCGCGGTACACGATAAAAACTCATAATCAGTGTTATTTAACACGTGTTATTTACGGTGGAGTCGGTATGTACCCTTTGTGAAAGTGTGGTGATTTTTATTTTTTACCACAAAACTCGCAATCGAGACCTCAATGACAGATTTGGTTGTGGAATTCACTCTGCTTAGTCTCAACACTGTCAGAGCACTGCACGGGACATTTCATTGATTCCGCCTCCTTTTAGAGGTAGTGTATTTTTGGCAGTGCTTTGACAGACAGCAGCAAAGCAGTCGAGCTACTGCCAACCTGATGTCCAGTACAACAAGGTAGCCTATTAGCAAATCATTTTAATCCAAACATTAACATGCCAACATAACTGGACAGCTGAGGTTAGTCTCTGAGCAGTAACTGCCTAGGAAATAAAGGAGATTGCTTCTAACTCTCTTCAAAAGAGCACATCAGCTCAGGGTGATGATCATGGTGTTTCAAAAGACTTGGATGATACTGGGAATCATGGGTTTCCCCTCCATTGGAGGCTCCAGTGACCTTGCTCAATCCTGAGAACCTCCCCCATGCCACACAAACATGTGAGGCTGGTCCTGCCTGAATCTAGCGAAGTACTCATATCTTTTGGTGCTAGGATACCTTTGGAAATTCCATTGAAGGGTTTCTTGAAAAAGCAACCAGTTTGGCATCCGTTACAGACTGATGTGTATGCACTTTAGATTAGGAGGAATTGATGGGATGTGTTTAGTCACAGGAAGCAAAGTTGTGAAAGGCGTACCACCAGTTCTGAGTTGGTGGTGTTTTATGCCATTCTTCCACATTCCAGCCTCACTGGCTGTGATACAGTAAATCATTTTGAATGATTGAAGTACCATAGTCATTAGCTGCCAACCACCTGCTAAAGAGTCAGAATGTTTATCCCCTTTCTAAACTAAATCAATACAGATGTAAGTTCTGTCTTGTACACAGCCTAGAATCAGCTACCTACTTATCTTGTTAAGGTTTGTACCATATTCTTTTGTCTTCTAAAACCATTCTGCAGGAGAAAGTTTCAGTGAGACACTGCCAAAGCCTCATCAAGGGTTGTCCTTTGTCTCAGTAGCTAGAACTGCTGAAGGGTAAATCCCTCTAAGCCATTCAGTCACAGAAAAAAAATGATATAAAAAATATAGTAAATTAACAGTACTATTTAGTAATTACTTAATTTTATTATTAGCTATTGAAAATAAATTAGGGTTCACTAAAACCTTGACCATTAATTATTAAAAATAATTTTTAAACATATTTAAAATGATATACTTAGAAAGGTGTAATATACTTTAGTTAATAAGTTGTTTAATTCTATTCTGACAAAGAGATACATTTATAAAGTTCATATTCAAAGGAAAGCATCATTAAAAACTGAGTGTTATTATTCATAAATAATATTCAGTTAGGATTACTGTAAATAATTAAATACTCTAAAATAAAAGTAGAGTTTGATTAAGAATAGTACATTTTGCCCTTACTCCCATGTAATTGCACTTTTACCGGAAAACAAAAGGATTGGATTTAGAATTTTAAATGCAATCCCCCACCCGGTTGTATGATGACATATCAAGCTTAAAAATATTATAGTATAAAAATATGTTTGACAAAATATTGCCAACTAAAATATTCACTTATATAAATTAAATGTAAAATTACATATCTTGAGGAACATATATATTGTGGAACGGATTATTGACATTGTATTGGTAAGTAGGTAAGTATATGTATTTATATGTAACTAACATAATAGTAATTTATAACAAAGTTAAAAACATTTAAAACATTTTTAATTTCAAATGCATTCTTAAAAATATTTCCAATAAATTAACAATTCATATAAAAGTCTACTCTTTAAAATATATAAATATATAAAATAAATGTATTTTATCAATAAAAATTATATTCTTAACTTATATTAAAAATAAAAAGTTATAAATAGAAATAATTTCTAAAAACACTTAACATATAGATTCTATTTTCATAAATAGGTAACAAAAGTAAACGTTTTGTAAATGCTAAATTGCATAGCAAAACATAAAATGATTCTAAAAGCAACACTATAAATAATAGGTAAACAAATGAAAAAATGTAAAATAATATACACTTTTAAAATAAATACCCTCAAAATATTATATAAAACAGAATGCAGTTAAAAATTGTTACCTGAATCCAATTCAAATCATTAAAAAATAAACGAAGAGCAATTTAAATTCAGTACTCTAAGAACAATCCTAAAAAACATTGAGGAAATTTATACATTGCAGGGTAAAAGGTCAGATTTGATATTCTAGCATCAGTTTAAGAAGCATAGGACATAGTGCATTTATTAGTGGAGGTCAGATTTACTATTCTAACTCCTATCTGAGAAAGATCAGTGAAGATCATTCACGGAGGTGGCGCGGTTGGGGGTGCAGAATTACTATTGTATCTCCAGGTTAGCAAACAAAGAATGGGGAAAGTGCAAACATGGTGTGGTGGGTCAGATTTACTTTTCTAACTCCATTGTAACAAACACTGGGGAAAGTGCATACATTGGGGAAGTTTATATTTACTATTCTAGATGCAATCTTAGAAACATTGGGGGGAAGGTGCATATATGTGGGGGCTCAGATTCACTACACCCAAATAATATAAGTGCCCATTAAAAATGCTTTAAGATGTTAAATTAAAACATTTGAACAATAAGAATCATTGAAATATCTTAAAACTGAAAAACAGATTTTTCAAAAATGTAAAGAATAACAATTGTTAAAAAACTTTTTTTAAAGTTTTTAAATAAAAATGGTCCCTCAAGCACAAATCAAAAAATAAATAATTTCTAAATTTGAAATATTTAAAACATTTCTTTAATAAAATGCTACCCACGATTTCCACAATTTAACCAAGCACTCATTAACATATTGACATTTCTCTATAAAATATGTAAAGCAATATTTTTAACTTTTAATATTAATTAAACCTACCATTAATGTCCACTTAAATAATGCATGATTGATACATTAAGCAATGAATATACATTTATATACACATAATTTAAAAAATGTACATCTAATCCTCCATTTCACCCCACAACCCAAAATTTTAATGTTAAACGTAATTAAAAAATTGACAGTTGAACAAATATGGAACAATTAGAAATGTAATGTAATTAATCAATAAACATACATTAATGTAAATTTCTAAATATACTGCCCATACAATCACCCTACAACCTGATATGAAAATCTAAGACATATCTAGAAATGTATTAATAGTTTGTAAGAAATGAAAAACAATTCAAACACATAAAACAAATAACATAATAGCAGATGAAAAAATAAATGAATACACAATTGATCAAACTACCCATCTAATCCCCCAATAATTACAAGACAATAAAACAACGTAATAAAAACATTAGTAAAATAATCAATACTTTAAACTTTGATATGATAGACAAAATTGTAAAAATATGATATACTTACTATGAATATTTTGGTCTTTAATATTTTTCTAGTTGAGATATTTTTATCAGATGTATTCCATGGCCTCCTTTTTCTTCCCTGATAAACTAGCCACAATTAGTTTTTGTTATTATCTGTAACAGATGACATAATTTCCTGTATCCATGAGTGGTGCATCCTCCCCCAATTGAAGTCCCCAAAGTAGCCTAATTTGTACTTTCCAAGTTATCCCCTTTATTCTGTTCCTCATATCGTTCACAAATATTAGTAGTCTTTGGTTCACCACGACCCTAGCCACTGATTTCACATATATATAGAGATAATCCAACTGCACATATGTTCCCTCAATGCCTGCTTTTACCAGCACATTCCAGAGATAGACTTGGTCTATTTGGCAAGTCCATGGAGGCCAACACAACTGGATTATCTGACGACACATCCGATGGATCAAGTGTGCTGTTTTCTTTGTGTTATCTCAGGGCTGCTATCACCTTCATACACTCCACTTGGTCAGGTTCTATAAAGTAAGGTAGAAACCCTTCAGACCTAGGCACCATAAACATTGAGAAATCCTTCATATCTTGGTTGACTAAGGCAATTGGTCTTTGTGCTGAACATTTCTCTATTACCTTTCCTGGACTTGATAGGATCACAACTGTGTCCTCAGACATGGATGGAGTTGTGCTCCCTGCCTCAAGGAATTAGTTGAACATTTTTTGTAATGGTTCCACTAGGAGTCCCACCACTGTTTTATAGAATGCCCAGTAAGGTCATTGGGCCCTGTGGTCTTGTCATTTTTTAGTACTGTAATGGCTTGTCACACTTGATCCTTGGTAATTGTGATTTCCATCTCCTCTCATAAAGTAGATGGATCTCCTTCACATCCATGCCTTGGGCCTTTTCATTTGCCCCATCATATTGAAATATTTCTCTATCAAATTGTTGGGAAAGAGTCTGCTTCCTAATCTGTGAGCTCTGTAGCTTATATTGCCCTGATCGCTAATTTATTTTATGTGTGATTTCAGTCTCTTTGCTGTGAGTCTGTTTCCAAGCAAGTATTTTGTTACTTTTTTCATAAAAGGTTTGTTGTGCATGTGTGATGGCACTTTCAACATTGTTAATGCACAGTAGATTTAGCTGTGACCTCTCTACCTTCGGCCACAGCAAACTGCCTCTAGGCCTGCATTTTGTGTTTCCTTTCTAACTTCCTCAACTCTCTTTTTAAGCCTTCTAGTTCAATGCATCTTATCCTGTCATCTTGGCTTCAATTGCTATTGTCAATCTCTGAAGAACTGCCTAAAAGACATTCTGCACCCCAGATATTGGTACTGTTATTAATTTCATAATATGGTCTAACCTCTTCTCTCAGTTCAGCTCTGACCACCGTGTCTCTGCATAATAGGTAATTGGATTTCCTGTTCCTTAGTGATTTCCCACTGGCACCCAAGTCTACTGCACGCATCATAGGGTCCTGGTCAGAGACCGATATGCTGCTAATCTCTGCCCCTCTTATCACATGTGCCAAGTTTGCAGATACCAGAATGTGATCCACACAGCTAGACCCATTGAACACATGAGAAGAATGAGAAGCTTCTTGTCCTAGGGTGCATTTTTCTCCCTGTAGTTACGAGCCCTATTACCTCTCATTTCTACTTTGCTTTTTGGGACATCACCTACGCCACCTCTATTCCTTTCCTGGACCTATCAAAATTTCACTTCATTACCATATTTAAATCTTCAAAAATTATTAATGTGTTTTCTGCATTTTTTTTCAACTGATTGAGAAAGTTAAGCATAAATTCCCATTGGTCGTGATGCAGTATATAGGCCAGAGCCAGGGTGAGCAGATGATACTCTTGTTTGCCCTTCAAAAGGATAGATCAGTCTGTCACATCTTCTCAAACCTCTTCTCACAGGAAAGGCAGGCCATCTTTCTTAGTATTGCTATTCCCGTTCCTTTTTTTCTTTTCCCAAGACATGGAACTTTATTGTTAGTTTTAGTTTTCAAATAAAACTTGATCTTTGATAAGCAAGTGTGTCTCCTGGGTAAAGTATATGAAACAGCTCAAACACAGCAGCAATTTCAGAATCTGCAATCTCTTACTAAGAGCATTTAACACGCTTACATTATATGTGATGGAGCACGGAGTTGTTAAATCTCCATCCGCCTAAATAACCCCACATGCCAATGCTGCATGAGTCCCCAAGGCTGCACAGGAGCATCCTGAGAGGCGCATGGAGTGCCACCCATGACTGGCTTCCAAGTGTGTCAAAAGTGGCAAATTCCCTAGAGGTTTATGCATTCTGCATTTGCAGGTACCCATTATTCTTGATTGAAGGTGTCATTCCTGATGAAGGTGTTCTTGCACCGAAACACGCATAGATAAAAGCCACAAGAAGACTGAACATAAGACATCTATAAAGGGCACCAGTTGACTTACAAGCACATTATAGATATTGGATAAATATGTTGTACTCTTAAATGAATTATCATCATAAATCTTTTTGCGATAATAATTAAAAAGGTTTTGTGTACACTGCCAATTGGGTTGGATGATAGCTAGGAATGAATGAGGATACAAATGTGGTGATCAATGTAGGATGAATATGCATTGTACCAGCTGTTGAAGTATAACAATATAATGATATTGGATGAAATTACTTGTTTTTACAATATTGTAATTATGTTGATCATTAATTAAAAAAAATTGTACTTACCCTAGATGTATTCTGTTTTGAGCCCTTTAACTAGATAGGATACTAATTTTAAAGTTTTCAGTTGCTGGGGGTTTTTTGTACATAAATGTTCCCTAGAAGTATCATGCTTCCACAACCAAATAAATGCAAGATACATGACAAGAAGAAACGATCACGAAGGGTGGAGGCAGCAGGAGAACTTCCATTGCGGCAGTCGTGAGAACTACTCCTAGCTACCAACTACCAGGTTGCCTACAATACCAGAAATCCACAACGGAGTCTAGTTTTACAATCACATCATGGAATGTGGTATGTGGTGGGCCTTAAGTCAAGCAAATCCGCGCTGGCATACTTGCACAGAAGCAATAAACTCTGCCTACAGGAGATGTGAGCGCTTCCCCCAACAGTTCTACAAGGCTTCTATGAGCTTTTCAAGCCAGCAAAAGGCACCAACTTGTTCAACTGTCCATCAACTGCCCATCGGGAGGTCTTTCAATCTTTGTTAAGCATGCCAGCAAGATTGAAGTTGCGCCCCTTAACCAAAACTCTCTGGCTTTGCAACCTTCTGGACTTCGCCTCCCACCAAGGGCCCGATTCTGATGCGGGTTGGAAAAGCTTCCCGACCGAGGGCCTGATTCTGATGCAGTTAGGAAGGCCTCCTAACGGCATTTGCTCCTTCCAAATCGGATCGGGAATGTGTCTTCCCGACCGAGGGCCCAATTCTGATGCGGTTAGGAACAAATGTTCCCATTGAAGTCAATGGGAGTTCAACCAAATCGTATCTGGAAGCATCCGGATGCATCCTACTCCGCCGGTCGGACTTTCCCGATCCGAGTGGGTCGGACACCATTTCCCAACCGATTCGGTCGGGAAGCTTTTCCAACCCGCATCAGAATCGGCCCCCAAGTGTTGCTCGTAGGGGACTTTAATATCAGAGGCCTGGGGAGTGCCAGCAACCCTGCCTGCAGATCCAAAGAACTGGCAAAAATTAACTACATCCTGAGCTCCTACAAATTAATCTCTGCCGTACAAGCATTTGAGGCTCAAGCTCCTCACCATCAGTCTCCTATTCCTTTCACCTTCAAAGGAATCTCAACAATGGACTACATCTTGTCTGAATCCTTAGTGAGTTGCCTCATCAACTTTGAGATTCCTTATGTGTCGGAAAGAGACCATAACCCCCTGCCTTTAACTGTCGATGTAAGAGCTCCCATGGCAGCAAATTGTTGGGTGGGGGGATCTTCTATGGGTGCCAAAGCAACAAAACTAGTCAGGAGGATCAAATGGAGGGTGACAGACACCTCAACGGTGGTAAAGTGGCTTGGCAAGGTGACTACAGATCCCAATGTCACCCTGGCAGACATATACCACAAGTGGGGCAGATTGAACAAGGAGTTAACAGACTTCCTACTAGTTACCGGAGGCCAAAAGCAACACTCAAGAGTGAAAGCGAAGGAGCAACTCAATAGGCAGTACCACAAGGCCATTGTCACAGCAAGGATAGCACTAAGAATGACCCTGTACAACCACAAGCTTAATCCTACTGCTAAAATTGCGACAAACATTGCCAACCTGTGCAAAGAACACAAAAAAGTAAGATGGGAAGCAAAGAGAGTCTCAGAAGAACAGAAATGGCTAAAGATATATCAAATGCTTCAGGAAACAAGCCTAACCCGCTTTTTGGAATTACATCAATAAATTAAAATCTCAAATTCAACCCAGGAAATGGAATCCCTGAAAGAGCCTTGGTGAAACATGTACTAGTGATATACTTTGGCCAGACAGCTGTACCAGATCACTCAGACAGCTGGGGGTCCATAGATCAGACCATATGGATCCAGCAGGATCTAACTACGCTGGTCCAGGTCTGCAAACTCATTAAGGCAATAAAAAACGATGCAGCGCCATGTCCCAATGGCCTACCGGCTGGAATTTTTTTATGTTCCTTGGAGGACTGGGCCTAGGTGTTAACTCCTCTCTTTAATCAAGCTTTGCTCTCTGCCCAGGTTCCAGACACATGCAGGGGCTCTATCTTATGCCCTATATTCAAGAAAGAGGACCCAACAAATCCGGCTAATTACCGTTTGACAGCCCTACTAGATCTAGAGGCCAAAGCTTATCCTCAATCACTACTTAAACAGCTAGAGGCCTAGGTCATGGACACTGATGTTCTTCCTTTCTTTCAGACAGGGTTTTGAGTAATTACGCAAACTATAGATAACATCATGACACTCGCTGTTTTGAGCCACCAAGCAGCCACCACTCTTATGCTGCTTCATCGACCATAGTGCTGTTTTTGATAAGATAGACCGTCCCACGCTATTAAGAAATATAAACACAGGGCATGTTTCCTCAAAACTAATAAGGGCTATTATCTCTTTGTACTCCCATACATGGGTCCGAGTGAGAACTGGGCCATATACAGCCACCTCCAAAATCACCACCCAAGGTGGCCTTAAGCATGGTTGCATCCTTGCACCTCTTCTCTTCAACTTATACACAGCAGATTTGGGCAAAACCCTGGCTCATCCATGACTAGGCCATTCGAACCCACATGTCCTGTAATATGCAGACGGCATTGTAATAATGGACTGCACCAAGGTGGACAGACAGCGGGCATTCAGTAGTCTCCACGCATACAATAAAAGAAACGACCTTATCACCAACCAAGATAAGACCAAAGTTCTGATTTTCAGCCATCAAAAGAACAAGAAATTTCTAACACGGCTCATGGGGACCATGATCGTTAAAACAGCAATGAGGTACAACTTACTGGGGATATTGTTCACTGATACCTCCAAACCCACAGCTCACATAGCCTCACTGAAGAAGAAAGCTGCAGCCATAACATTTGGTCTCACCTGCCTCAACTAGAAATTAAAAAGCACCTCCGCTACTCCAGTTCTTAAGGCTATAAAGGCTTTCCTTCTCCCAGCATTACACAATGGGCAGCAGGCTTTTCCCGGGGCCTGTGCTTGTGCTTTAGAGCATGCACAGTGCTCAGGGTATAAGAAAGTATTTCAACTGCAAATATATCTTTGCAGGTCTAGACTTCGCCTGTCTTGGCCTGTCAAGTCAAAAACTCACATGCAAGTCTGACACCATGAAATACTATGTACGTATTCTGAAAGTGCCTGGCACCTCACTCAAGGCTTGCTTGAAAGATACATTTGAGAGCCCAGGGAATCCGTGGTTTCAGCAACTACTAAAAGCAATCACCTTTTTCCACATTGAAGCACCAGCGTTAAAACTTGACACCATCACCTTTCCGACTTGGAAAAAGGTAATCAACAGGCAGCTGCATCTAGCTTCATTTCTGCTTGAAGCTGCTTTTCTAAAGTCCTCAGGCATTCTGCTTCCCCTGTACTCGTCTTATCTGGTAGAGAAACCTCAACCATACCTCTCAGAGGCCATCAACAGACGATTGTGCAGAGACATCTCGTATATGTGTTTGCTTAGCCTGACAGTAGCCATCTTCAACCTGGCATGGGCCCACCCAGGAAAGGAGGAGGCATACAGACTATGCAACTTTAAGCATTGATCTTTGTTGCACCTCCTGTGCTGGTGCTCTACTCTTGATGGCATCTGGTGGTCCCTGCTGAAACCAATCTATTCGATGAAGGTGATTCACACTTGTCCGGAGGCCATATCTTTGTGCTTTTCCCAAACTGATGTAAAAACTCTATCAAAGTGCGGTCAAAATGTTAAGGAACTCAGGGGCATATTATCAAGAACGGCGTTAAAATTATCGCCGGTTTAGCGGCAGAAAACTGCAGCTAAAGCGACGATAATGAGCTTGATAATATGCCCTGGAGAATTCCAATAGAAGCCCATGTTGACACCAGAACATGGGCTTCTATTGGAATTCTCAAGGGCATATTATCAAGCCCATTATCACCGCTTTAGCGGCAGTTTTCTGCCGCTAGAGCGGCGATAATTTTAACGCTGTTTCTTGATAATATGCCCCTATGTCCTCACTTTGAGCACCAAACCGCTGACTCCCCTAGAGTTAACTTTGCTCAAAAGCTTATAACGGACTACAGCACTCAGAAACCCTGAAATGGGAAATCAGCATGGCCAGTGGCTCACAGTCCACTTACTGCATGAAGCACTTTTTGACTCTCATTATCGCCAGAGTGGCAAGGGGCTCTTCGTTTGCAAAGTATACTGCCCCATCAGCGGGGGGTGGAGGAAAATCGGGAATATTATTGTTGGTTTGTAAGTCTGTTGTCCTTGGTTGTTGCGCTCACAAGTTAGCATGGGGTGACGCCATCATTCCTACCAACTGAGGCACTGCCCTTTTGCCCTGAGATTTACTTAAGTAATTCATCCCTGGGGCAACTTTCGGCATGGGCACGGAGGGAGCACAGCCATTACTCATGGGAATTCAGGCCCAACTTGGTATCCGTCTTCCGTAAACTAATCTAACACCTTGCACTAGTTACTGTAACCACTCAGCACCTTACATTTATCCTTCTCTCCTTTCAGCTTTAGCAACTCAAAAGATGTTATCTAAATTATTCTCAACCCCCATTCATCATGGAGCGTAGCTTGAGGTTTAGAACAAATTTTAATGGCAGAGAAAAGATCTACTCTTTTTCAACAGTGGATGGGTGTGATTATTCACATTGTTTAGTACATAAATTGTTATGTTTTTTATCAACTAAACAATAAACTTACATTAACAATTATATGTGATGATTTGGCCATAGCCAGTGTTTATTTTTGGATCTCACCTCCTGTCTCTTGACTATGACTACCCATCCTAATGGCTCTCTTTTATAGCCTGTAATCAGTGTTGCCGCTAGGTCCCTTCTCGTCTTTTCTCTCCAACTGATATCTTCCTCAACCTCTATCCTGATGTGCCTCTCCCACAGCCTTTGCAAGAGAGCTTGGTGAGCCAAAACAGGTCTCCCAAGTGTCTATAAGTCACTCCTACCTCGTCAGTGAGAGCCTCCTCACTCCTATGTCCATTTCAACCTCAGAATACCACTTAGACATTTTTCAACTCAGTTCAAATGTTATGTAAATACCTACACAGATATGGCCTTCTTCATAGTTCACATTTTCTGCCTCCTCACATTTGCAGGGTGAGACTTGACAACAGTCCTGTGTCAATTTCTGTAGTGCCTGGATGTCGATTTTAGGTACTGTAGTGTCCATGCCCATCCTACGTCCTTTTCTACCATGTTTTCTTCTTCCTGCTCCATTTTCTGATTATCCAAGTGAAGAACAGCCATTCTTTCCATCACCATTGTCCCCATGTGTGCTTTACCAGGTACGTCAAAGATTAGCCCAAGTGGAATGGTTAATTTATTTCTAATCTTCTTCTCAATGAGGATTTTGGCATCCTCTTACAGTATCTTCTGCTGGAGGAGAGTTGTTAGTGAAACATCTTGCAGCAGAAGAACTATGGGCCTCATGTACAACGATTATTAGTGTTTGGGTAGTGAATGCTAAAACCATTTTTGGAATTTACTAAGCCCACTTAACAATTTTGAAAATATTTTCTGAATTATTAAATGGATTTAGGAAACCATACCGAATCAGTATTTGGAAGGGGCAATTTTAGGGCATTCCTTCAAAATATCGATTTCTTATGTATCTATTAATGTTTTTGCAACTGATATCCAGTTGCAAAATCATAATAGTTTAATGACTCATCAAAAGAGGTGCTAAACCATTGCTAAATGGAAAAAGTCCCCAAGGACCTTTGTCCCCTTTGTGAATGTTCAAAATATCGATTTCTTATGTATCTATTAATGTTTTTGCAACTGATATCCAGTTGCAAAATCATAAAGGTTTAATGACTCGTCAAAAGAGGTGCTAAACCATTGCTAAATGGAAAAAGTCCCCAAGGACCTTTGTCCCCTTTGTGAATGTTCAAAATCACAATTTTTTTAGAAGTAGCCAGAGGTCAATAGGGCCACTACTTACTCTTAAAAATGTTGTGAAACTTTTTTCCAAAGGCATCCTGTTTTCTTTAAAGGAAATCAAGCTGCATTTAAAAAACAAGATGTAAAAAATATGTACAATATCAGCCGAATCTGTACTGCACCGGAAACATTTCCCATCGTTAGCTCCCCCCCATTTCAGCATTTTCGCAGGTGTGTGATATAAGTTAAATATGGTTTTAAAATTCTGCGTTTTTAAATTAGCAGAGATTAAGATCCTCTCTGCCATATCAATTGATTGCTCTATATGTACATCTTGACGCCTCAGTCGATTCCCCCATTTTAAGTTTTGAGCCTCTAAATCATCTTTCTGTGTATCTAGTAAACAGTTGTATATAACCCCAATCGGCTGTTTACGTCTAATGGCCTCAACCGTCGCATTCGGCTCAATTATCCTCTGTCTTTTCTTAAAAAAATAGCGTATCTGTAAGAATTTAAAGAATTCTGTTCTAGGGAGTTTATATTTACCAGCTCGCATTGAGAAGGACAGCAAGTCCCCATCTCTATATAGATTACTGATATATAAAATCCCTTTATCTTTCCACTTGTGCACTATCCTATCAGAAAAGACAGCTGGTAATAAAGTAGGTGTGGTTATAGGCGTATAGTGGCAGATCCCCTCAATCTGTAGCTTTCTCCGTACCACCTTCCATACCTTATAGGCAGTTATAATCACCTTAAAGCGGGTCTTTTTGTAATAATTAAATTCCAATATCTTGAATAAACAGTTCTTAATTTCTGAACCCAGTAGCATCTGATATATAGATGGAAACTCTGCGGGGTTGGCTACCTCCCCCAGTCAACATTATCCGTAGGTTTTGTAGGATACACGCATAGTAATACAATGTAAAATCTGACACGGCCCAACCGCCTTTCTCTCGAGCTAATGACATGAGACGCAATGCTCTACATGGCTTCCCTTGAGACCATAAAAATCTAGTACAGTATGATTGTAGCTGCTGCAGCTGTCCCCGGGACAGCTGCAGAGGAACCAATCTAAAATAATAAACGACTTTGGGTAAGATCATCATTTTTAAAATATTACACCTCCCCACCAGTGAGAGGTGAAGACATTCCAGTTTATCTAGTTGCTGTTTCACATTCATGAGGATAGCATTCCAATTAACTTCCACTAATTCCTTTAAGCATGCCCTGATCTTAACCCCCAAATATGTCACTTCATTGGTCACCCTGGGATCTCTAATACAGGTCTGATTAGTACAAAGGATTTGCGTCTTTGATACATTGAGTTTATATCCAGACACAGATCCAAACCAGTGCGCCAGCCGTTCTATCTCAAGTATCGCTACCTCTGGGTCAGATGTTACGACCGCAATGTCATCTGCATAGGCTAACACTCAAAGCTGTTCCTGTCCACAATCTCCCGGTTTAATTCTCAGGCTCCCTTCTAGCATAGTTAAAAATGGGTTTATATATAGAGCAAATAACAGTGGGGAGCACGGGCAACCTTGTCTCGTGTCTCTTGATATATATAGTTGATATGGTTTTTGGGGCAAATAGAAAGATTCCTCTCGGAAATCACTGGGGTGGAAATAAATATCACACCATCCACTATGTTGCTGGGTACAGGGGAAGACATGACAGATAGACACCCAGACTTTGAATTCCGATATTTGATTTTTATTGCAGTTGCTGTAGCTCGTCTTTGTATAGCCTCCATGTGGTTGCAGAAGGAAACCCCTACTTTTGAGATCTGGAGAGCTAGATTTTATGTTATTTTTAACCTAGAACATAGTATTTATGCTCGTAAAGTGGTACGAAAACGGAAACAAGGGTTATTGATATGGGGGTCTATGATTGAACATATGAAGGATTAATATGAATTTATCTGGACATCAACTGTTTTGTACTCTGCCTGGGAGGCTTTAACCCCATTTTATATGTCTAATGAATCTGTTTTAGCCTTTTTTCTTAAGAAATATGGTTGTTTTGCGATGTATATCTTATGTATGAAATGAATTTATATTTATTCACGTATTGGATTGCAACAATAAAAATTTAAAAAAAAAAAAACAAGATGACTGATTTATTTTATAAGCAATCACAGACATGGTGGACTGCTGACCCCAGAAATACACAATCAATGTGATGGCAGCGATTGGTAGTGGGTCACAATTTGTGACCTACCTCATTATAAATCATGATGTAGGGTGAATTGTGACCCGCTACAATTCAGTATTTTGTGAACCAACTTAATAGTACATAGGTCAGTTCACAAAATACCAATGTATTTGGTAAACGTCAGAGCACAAACTGCAACTACTTTTGCAGAATGTATTAATAGTGCGTTTAGCCCTTTGTGCCATTACAATTCAAAACTATTATGATTTGAAAAGGATTTCAGAATGCACTTCTTCAGTGGAAATTAATATAACCTGCCAAATTTCTTGTAGAAAAGTGGCATCTTTCACTTCCCCACTCCTGTTCCGTTTTTGTTTTAAGTTCTCCATCCCCGTTCAACACTTATTTTTTATTTTATGGAGTTTTATATAGCGCGAACTTGACCCGAAGGTATCGGGTATCAGAGCGCTTTACATAGCAGCAGTTGCGTTACATGAGGACACATTCATTTTTGTTAGGCACGGGGAGATTAAGTGATTTGCCCAGAATCACAGGATGTTCAGCGTCCTTGCTGAGACTTGAACCTGGGTCCCCAGATTCGAGGTCGACTGCCCTAGCCGTTAGGCCAACTGCTCTCCCCACACTTACTTGAACAGTGTTGATATGTAATCCTGTATATCTCCAACATCAATATCTTTTTTTAAATGCATGAGGGTGCTCTTTCACCTGGAGTGATTCACTGGATCTTCACATTTGTCTTTTAACTTTTTAAGTTGGACATCCATGTGTTTTTTTATCGTCTTGGCAGGTGTGACATTTGAGATGAGATCTTCAATGCTACTTTCATTGATTTGTGTCCTCTCTCCTATTGTGTGCAACTCTATGCATTTCTCTGATGGCCTCCTTCCACCCCTTTCCCATTTTGCCCCAGATATTCTTTTAACCTGCCCATGTTTTCTGACATGCCTTGTTTTCTGAGGGTAGATACTCATCCTTTTGCCTGTAGCATTCACAGATGAGTTCCCTGATGGCCTTCTCTCCTGCGACTTTGACCATGTTTCTCTTGCCAGTGTCCATTACGCTATGCTAATATTTACAGAGTAAGGGGACTTGAAGTGTCTCTAGATTTCCGATTGGCTCTTTTATATCTGTAAAGAGTTTTGCTGCCCTTCACTTGCTAACCAGCCCAGGCATAGGGTGGAAATTTAAGCATCATAGCAGAAGTCCCCCACAGCTAATAACCTACCCTGAGGTCATCTATATACAAAGCATTGTCCAACTTTCATCCTTTCCTTCTTATAAATCTTAGGGCCTGATTTAGATATCAGCGGACAGGTTACTCTGTCACAACCGGTACTGATGTCCCGTCTGCCAAAATCTAAATCCCATAACATCCTATGGGATTTAGATTTCAATAAACAGGATATCTCTCCCTGTTGTGACGGAGTAACCTATCCGTCAATATCTAAATCAGGCCCTTAGTTATGATTTGAAGTGATTTTCGTTCTTTGATATGGCGTCCCAATCCTCTTCATCATTGTCTTGTGCCCAAGACCCCTGAACAACTCTAGGGCACACATCCCAGTCTATTCCTGACTCTTTATATGCACCTTCTCAATGAATTCTGCCCCAATTTTTTTAGTTGTGCAATCACAGTTTGCCTCTCTGGTTACAGCTGACTCCCTGCAGTCTGCTTTTGTCTGAGCCTAATACTCGTTCCACTCCCTTCTCACTCTGCTGGTTGTCTCACATGGCAAATTTTCCCTTCATCACCATTGCTGACCTTCTGTTTGGCTACCGGTCACAAAAAGCTGCAAGAGACCTTTCCTGTGAGTGGCCAGTTGAACATTTGCAAGTGAACCCTCACTGGACCCTGTTGCTTGCCTCTGCTGGTGTAAGCTCTGGTCTCAGTGTGATGTCCTTAAGTCCCAGGAGGGACCTGGAGGAACAATTCTGAAAGAAGGAAAAGTTGGGACTTAAAAAAATATTGGATCTCTGGAGGGTCAGGAATAGCTGTAAAGACCATACAAAAAGATGTATTCTTGAAGGGCAAGTAAAACAGGTTTAGGCTGGTCAGATCAGTTTGCTGCCAAGAAGAAGGCTTCAATGGTCCCTCCATCCTTTCTGGACGCAGCTTCCTAGTGTCAGGAGTTAGGTTAAATGATAGTCCTACGGGGTTTATGGTGCTTGTAGAACAAGTCAATAATGGATGAGACTAGATAATTAAACAGCTAATTGTTGGTGCCTCTTATGTTCTCACTTCGTAGGTTGGGGTCATTTCCTGTTTAGGGGGAGTAGAGCCTTAGTAAGTCCTCATAGGAACTCAGTCCTGTGCATGGCATCATATTACATGGCTGCATTAGATTTTCAATTCTTGCTTTAGTTTGCCATGTTTTGGTATTCATTCATTGTTTTTTTTACTTGTATGATTCCCTTGGTTCCCTTTAGTCCTTTCCTTTTCATGAATTGTTGGTTGTGCTGTCTCTTGTCCCATTTCTTGTAGTCATACTTGTGTGTGTTCAACAGGGTCCAGGAACCTCAACTGCATTCTAGGTTGGCTGCCAGCGTGTTATAGCACCTTCTGTTGCTGAACCCATGAAGACTTGTTTCAGTACTTGCCATCCAGCTGGTATGTTATATTTACTGAATACTCTCTGTCTTCAACTTGCCAGATCTACTTCTTTTCATAAAGTCCAGACTGACATCCATTGAAACAGGCAAAACCTCAGAGAATGGACTCCATGTAGAGTAGTGTGAAACTCACATAATTTACTTTTGCCTAATTAAGCAAAATGATGGCATAATTACATGAAATTATGCAACATTAAGCAAAATGCAAAGCTGTAATTTTATGCTATATTTTACTCCAAAATGTGTCCTTGCATCAAGTTGTGGTGGGAGGAAACATTTAAACAAAAACACTGAAAATAACAGCCGCTCACATTTTGTAGTTTGTGGTAATTTTTTACAGATAATTTCATTTAAATACATGAAGTAGAGTAATGACATAATTTCAGGAATTTTTCTTAAAAAGGGTAGTGTGAAATTCCCAAAATTAAGCAAATTTCGAAAACATAATTTACATTTTGCCCAGCCCTAGCTCCAGGCCAGATATTCACTCTCTCAGTCCCTTCCCTGTTTCTCTCCCCTCTGTCTTTTGATTGGTAGGCAAGGTTTAATAAATTATTTATCACATTAATGTATAGAGAGTCATTACCATCACAAAGGCATGGAAAGCACATAGCAAACAGTTACATTCATTCCATGAGGTCATCAGTGATGTCATCACTAAAGTCATTTAACAAATCATGATTGTTGTAATTAGGCCTGGGCTCGCGGAATTTGCGAAATTTGGGTAATTTTGCGTTCCGCGGAGAACGCGGAATTACTAAAAATTCCGCGATCCGCGGGTTCGCGTAATTTTTTGCTTGTTCGCGCTTTCAAAATGCGTGTTCGCAAGATATTTCTCCCCGAGCACGCAAACAGTGTTCGCGAACAGGAAAAAAGCATCGCGAACGGGCGGAATAAGCAATTCCGCGTGTTCGCGGAACTTTTGCGTGCTCGCGGAGATTTTTTACCATTTCGCGGAGCTTTGCGTAGCGCGACTACGCAAATTCCGCCCACCCCTAGTGTAATATGCGAGGTCCTAAGCAGTGCATGGTGGGGACACCAGTAATAAATTGCTCAGTAGTCTATAACTGTGAATTTTAATGGGTTTTTGCTTTTAAAATGTTGGTTTACATTTTATTACAGCTAACTATGACATAACTTTCTTTAGCCTTTGTTTATTTCAGTGAATTTCTAGGGCTTTTTAAATGTATACTAAAATCTCACTACCTTACTGAAAGAAATTGGGTTGTTGGTTGAGGTGGGTGGAAGCCCTACTCAGGCATAAACCACAATCCTTGTCAGGGTGAACCACAAAAGTCACTATATTAACCTGAGCTTAACCCCCCTGTTAGCTTGGCACAAAAGCAGTCAGACTTAACTTAGAGCAATGTCTAAAGTATTTATGCATTTAAATATCAAAGGGAGAGAGAGGATTAGAGAACTAGTCCTTATCCCCAGAGTTAATGTATATCATCAAATAGGACTAGGCTAAGATTGTATACAAATGCAACATTGTATGATTTTTGTAAAAAGAAAAACTTTTTTCTTTTTTTGAAAGCCCTCACCCACCAACCTAGTTGGTGGCATGCTTCATCATCGGGCCCACCTGGTGACACCGATTGTGTCCCTGGTGTGCTTCAACGCCTGGTTTACAGCGGAGCAGGTATCTTGACTGAGTGTGCAGTGCTGTGACGTGAAAGTGAATTTAAAAACTGTACAGTGGTCCCATTACCCACAGGGTTTATTTTAATAGTTGGGCCTCTGGCAGTCATAAAAACAAGGCAATGGATGCACGTGGAGTAATAATGGCTCTTACATCCAAAAACGGTCTACATGTTTCAGCCAGGCCTCAGATGTATACTGGCTTTCCTCAGGACCTAAAATTATGTGTGTTGTGAGATCTAAAACTTGGTTTGTGTTTAGACCAAATGTGTGGCACGCTCTAAGGAGATCCGAGACAGCCAACTAGGTCTTTATGCGGGTCCAGAGCTGTAATGCAGTTCAGCTAGAACCCCTGCCGGACTCTCATGGGGCACTTCCGCTAATTGCAAGTGAATGCCTTAAGAGGGTATCCTCCTCTCACACATAGTGCACCTTAGAGCGTGCCATACATCAACCCTGTGATGAAGCATGCCACGAGCCAGAGGGATCCAGGTCTCTCCTCCACTAGCAGCCAAGGTCCCATGTCACTAATCAACCAAAGATACACTCCTGTGGCAACTGATCAAAGACCTGGAAGAAATCGAGGAGGTCCAGAACCGACTGGAATAAAACGAGTGGGACATTTTAAGAAGGCAGGAGGCAATGGAGTGGCATTTTTTAGGGAGGGAGTGGGCCTGTTGTAGGAGTAGAGGGTGGGAAGGACTGTGATGATGGGATTAAGGACTGTGATGATGGGATTTTTTTGGGGTTTAAGGAGAAAGGTGGGCCTATTGCATGAGGCGAGTGTAGGAAAGACAATTGGGAATAATTTTTTAGAGTTTAGAGACAAGTCAGAGAGCATGTTGTGGATCTGAGGGTGGGACTTTGGGTTTTTTGTTAATAAAGAGGTGCATTGTTTTCTACACTATGTGTCTTTTCATTTTTTAGGTTTACTATTAGTGGTTAGTGTAGCATCACTGTTAGTTAAAGAGGAAGCTCCACCGATGTAAGGACTTCAAAAGCTGAGCTGCCCTCACCTGGCCCACCACATGCCATTTGTACAGCTGTGCTCATCCCCTTCTAGTCCCTACCTGAGCTTCCTTGCCACATTAGATAGGTTACTTACCTTATGACCTCAAATCCGCCCCCTACAATCAGGATAGGAAAACTGACCATGAATATATACCCCTCTCCCTTTAATGGATTGATCAGCACCCACCCTCCCATCAGTAATAGTTGCACACTTACTGCCCTTGCCCTGCCTTCTGTCTCTATTCACCACTAATGGTGTCTTCCAATGCTGAACCACAACAACAATTCCTCCTTCCTATCCATAAAACGTATTTTGTTACCTGAGTAAATTTTATCTTTGCCACTTCCTGCAATAGTCCTAATACATTAAGTCTGGCTTTTCCAATGGGTCTTCTTTTGATTGTATTATATTTATTCAATTTTGAATAGCAGTAAACAGGTTACAGATACATTTTGGGGACAGCTGAAAAACACACAGGTATCCTTGAGTATCATGGGTCAAACCCCTTGGCAAACAAAAGCATAACTTTAGAGTCTCAGACCACTGCATCAGTGTACAATGTTTAAAGTACAAAAATATGAAGCACCCCAACTTTTAGCAGGTCTGGTGTAGAACACTAGGGTAAACACAAGGGACCTAGTAGTCTGATGTGATGACTGGATTGTAATAAACCTCCCAAAATCCAACCAGAAAATTAGGAAGGGCAATTCCAACAATATCTTTTTTAGATTTTAGGGTCAAATCAGTGGATAAAATCCCCAAATGTCCTCATATTTGTGCAACTGATCATTAAGTTTATTGATGGCATGTTCATATGATGCTATATCAGCCATGTTCGCTGACTGTTCCTCAACAAATGGTGGCTCAGGTTGCAACTGACACATTATAATCGTTCGTAAGTGATCTGATGCACCAGATTTTCTTTGTTGCATTCTGTGCTCCATTTAAAATTCAAGTGGCAATGCAATGTTTGCGCTCAAGATCTTGGGGATAAAAGTTTGTAGGAAGTGATCCTTGTCATCACCTTCTTCCTGTTTAAGGACACCATGTAGGTGGATATTACTTCTCCAGCTGCAAAAGTCTAGATCGAAGACGTGTTTTTGGAGATTACGCATGGCCTGATGCCAAAACAGACCATTCTATATCTTTTCTTCCAATATAGAAACTCTCTTCTCTATGGAATCTAGAGTCATTTTTAGTTGAGACATCTTCATATGTATGTTTTTCATCTCCTTCATTATTTCTACTGAGGAGAGGTCAACTGAGTATACAGAGGATTTGTTATCTTTTAATTCAGAGTCTCAAGGGTTATTGATGTTGTGTCTGGTTCCATAGACATAGGGGACGATTCCGATGTCGGACGGACTCGGTTGGGAACTGGAGCCGAACGACCTCCTGTCGTTGGTTCCATCCCAACAAGTAGGATGCAACCGAACCCTGTTTGGTCGCAATCCTATATTTTACAATGGGAGCATGCATTTCGAACAGAATGCATGCTCTCATTGTAAAGAGCAGGGGTGCAGTTCATCCCTGCACCTGGTGGCAGGCACCTCAACGTGCCTACCACCGGGTGCAGGGATCAACAGGGGGGCACCTGGCACCTAGGCCTCCATTTGGTGGCCTTGCACCCATGGGTGCCCTGCTGGGGGCCCCCAAAGACAGATTCCCAAAGCCTTTTTGTGTCAGAAAGGCCGGCACAGAAAGGCTTTGGGAATCTGCCATCATAATCCCTCAGCCGGAAAGAGCCGGGCAAGGGATTACTGAGGGCTTTCCGAATGGCGGACGGGCGGAAGCCATTCGGAAATCCGATTTGGATTCCCTTCCAACCGACCCCATCAAAATGGGTCAGTCGGAAAGGATTCTGACCAGCCGATTATGATGCGGGCTGAAGGGCTCCGATCGACGGTCGGAGCTGTTTCAGCCCGCATCGTAAACTGGCCCATAGTGTATATTGGTTTTCCTTTTGAGCCAGAGAGGGCTTCTGTGAATGTCAGTTGAAGGGCCTTTTTGTTCCCCAACATTGAGAATTATTGATTCTATGGTGCATGTCTACTGGTTAGAATAGTCTGTTAGGGGGCCACGGTGGTCTGCTAATTTCTGTTAGCAGATATAAAGAGGACATTTTTATTTATCAATTAATCAATCAATCACAGGTTTGAAAAGCGCAACTACTCACCCGTAAAGGTCTCAAGGTGCTGGGGGGGATTGCAGGTCCGTTGAGGCACTGTGGTTCAGCCGAAGAGCCAGGTCTTGAGGTATTTCCTGAATTGAGGCAGTGAAGGTGATTGACTGAGGTGCAGAGGCAGGGTGTTCCAGATCTTTTCTGCGAGGTAGGAGAAGGTTCCTTCTCTGGCTGCAGTCTTGTGGATACGTGGGATAGTAGCCAGGGCTAGTTGGTTGGAGCGCATGTCTCTGGTAGGTATGTGGAATGCGAGGCAGTGGTTGAGGTATGCAGGTTCCGTGTCATGTAGGGCTTTGTAGGCGTGTGTGAGGAGCTTGAAGGTGATTCTTTTGCTGACTGACTAGGAGCCAGTTGAGGTCTCTTAGGTATCTGGTGATATGGTTGTGGCGGAGGATGTTGAGGGTGCATCTGGCGAAGGTGTTCTGAATGTTGTGCAGTTTCTTGAGGAGTTTCTCGGTGATGACGGCGTAAAGTGCATTGCCGTAGTTGATTCTGCTGCTGACTATTGCATGGCTGACCATCTTTCTGGACTCAGTGGGGATCCTTTTGAAGATCTTTCAGAGCAGGTGTAGTATGTGGAAACAGGATGATGAGAAGGCATTGATCTGGCGACTAATTTGAGCAAGGAGTCCAGGATGATGCAGAGGTTCCTGCGTGGTCTGTGGGTGTGGGGGAGGTTCCAAGTGCCTTTGGCCACTAGGAGTCATTCCAGGTGGAGGGGGTGGAGCCTATGATGAGGACTTCAGTCTTCTCTGAGTTGAGCTTGAGGCAACTGTTCTTTATCCAGGTGGCGAAAGCCTTCATCCCATTGTGAAAGTTGATCTTGGCGACTGTTGGTTTTGGCAGGGAGAGAATCAGCTGGGTGTCATCGGCGTAAAAGACAATGTTGAGTCTGTGGTTCCTGACGATGGCTGAGAGCGGGGCCATGTAGATGTTGAAAAGCGTGTGGCTCAGGAAGGAGCCTGAGGCACTCCACCTGACTCTCTGTTTTTGGCTGGAGAGGAAAGAGCTAATCCATTCTAGGGCTTTGTCATGGATGCGTCTTCGTGGAGTCTTGTGCATGGGCTGCGGTGAGAGACGGTATTGAAGGCAGCCGAGAGGTCCAGGAGGATGAGGGCTGCCATTTTGCCTTGGTCGAGGGGGGCGCGGACAATGTCTGTGGCAGGAAGGAGGGTGGTCTCGGTGCTGTCTTGGAACAGCCAAAATGAAGGATTTGACCACACCTCATATTCCTGCATTCTCACGTTCTGAGAACTGGCAGAATTTCACACAATATAGTGAGGCTACACTAGATGCCATGTGTTAGCAATGGGATTTCTGGTTGGCTAGGGCATGCGCCCAAGCCAAGCAGAAACCACCACTCTAGTCAGGGCAAGGGAGTTACACGCTGAAGATAACCCCTGCTCACCCCCTTGGTAGCTTGGCACGAGCAGTCAGGCTTATCCCAGAGGCAATGTATAAAGCGTTTGCGCAACACACACACAGCAGCAACACACTAGGCACACTACAAAAGAAACTCCACACAAGGTTATATAAAAAATACTCTTTGTATTATCATAAACACATTAGATCATAACCACACATATACACTGTGCCAACTGGCACCAGGTAGTAATTTACAGGGGATTATATCCATGACAGGGCCAATCGGGCCACTGTCAGAACCTTTAGAAAGCACAAGTAGCAAATATAAAACAACCAGTATCTACTGGCAAAATACTGTACTCAGCATTAGCAACAAAACACATTATGTCTGCATCACATTAGGCATAAAAAACATTATGCATAAATCACAATTAGGAGGGCACCTTAGTGACACTCCCTAGGTGCATACATCACCTTCCTTTAGGGCCTTGCGTCCTCCTAGTACACACAGGTACCAAACCTGACCCCAGGCCCACTGGCCTTCCGTGGGGCTCAAATGCCCTTTGTCCAAAATGTCAGGGCGTAACTGGGGCCTTCCACTGGCCCCTTGGGCTGCCTGGGCAGCGAAAACACTGTGCGCAATGCGCTGGAGGCATGGGGTGCAACTCACCCCCTCCTCGTCATGAAGTGAAAGATGCCCCCATGCTGCAGCTGCCCGCGCTGTTGCGGTGCAGCTGTGAGAAATAGCCCAGGCACCGCAGTGCCTCCTGAGTCCCACTCTGGGACTCTAAAAGGCAGTATTACCCCCAAAGCGAAATTAGCACTGGCACCACCGTGCCGCTCGGGTCCCACTCCGGGACTTGGAAAACAAAAGTGCCCCCCTTGGTGCAGCTGCCCACACTCTCGCGGTGCAGCTGGGAAGAGCGGAAAACAAATGGTGCCAATACAGTGCAGTGGGGACCCCTCCTTCCCGGGACTCCCCTCGTAACGAACAAGCACTGCCACCAACCACGTTGAGCCCCACTCACCAGGGCTCTGCTGGGTCTTCTCCGGTCTGCTGCAGGAACCTGGGAGGCTCCTCCTCGTTCCTGCCGCCGGTCGGGAAGAAGATTTCTGCTCGGCAGGTAGAGCCCTCGGGGCTCCGGTCGGGCCTCTCCAGATCTGTTCTTGTCTCCTCGAACATGGAGACAGCTCGGCCGCGTCTCGCGGTCACGGAGGCGGGGTAGGCTCCTGCCCTCCTTCCAGCACCACTCTTCCGGCCAGGAACTTCCTCTTCCTGGCCATGCCCCAAGTCAGGCAGCTTGTCTGTCTTCCGGGCCGCTGATCTCGGCGGCGATTTCCCTCCTGGCGAATGCGGGGTGGGCTCCGCTTTCAAATAAGCATAAATGCGGGGTGGGCTCCTGCTAACAGGAGCACACAGACAGCGGGGTAGGCTCACGCTTTCAGGAACATAAAAACAGCGGGGTAGGCTCCCGCTTTCAGTGACATCAATGCGGGGTGGGCTCCTGCCTCTAAGGCATCAATGGGGGGGAATCCCCACATCGGGATTCCCTCCAAATGTATCGCAGCTCAGCGCTGCGAAGCCCCAGCACTCGCCCCATCTTGGGAGAGAAGGATAAAGTGCCCACAAGGTGCTCAGGCAAAAGTTTCGGAGGCACAAGGCTGGGCCCAGGCAGGCCAGCTCACAGGGCCCTCCAGCAGGGAGGCAGTCCCTCATGGTGGTACCTCCTGGAGCCCAGCAGCAGCAAGTCCCCAAAAGCACAAAGAAGCACACTTGACCACGCTGCTCCTCTCATATCAGGAATTACCACTGAAACACTTATCAGGGAATCCCCAATGCATTCCTATGGGAGGGCAGCCTCACAGCAGTGAGAAACCAAATTGGCTGTTTGTCACTACCAGGACATGTCACACACTTAAGGTACATGTCCTACCTTCTACCTACAATGCACCCTGCCCATAGGACTAGCTAGGGCCTACCTTAGGGGTGACTGACATGCAGTAAAAGGGGGGTCACAGACGTGGCACACACTTTAGGTGCCACTTCACAGCGGCAGTACACTGCGCGCACAGGCCCTGCAATGGCAGAGGCCTGAGATAGGTTTGAAAGGCTACTTTGGTGGGTGGTGCAATCAGCGCTGCAAGCCCACCAGTAGCATTTAATTTACCGGCCCGGGTCTCTGAGATACCACTTTACAAGGGACTGACAGGTAAATTAAATATGCCAAACAGGTGTAGACCAATCTTACCATGTTTACCACAGAGAGCACACGCACTTTACACTGGACAGCAGTGCTAAAGTGCCCAGAGTCCTAGAACCACCAACACCATGTCAGAAAAAAAGGCTAGGAGGAAGGCAAAAAGTTCAGGGATGACCCTGCAAAAAGGGCCAAGTCCAACACCATGATACAAAATGGTTCTTGCAATTCATCAGACCCCATTTGGAGCGGATCGTTGGTTTGGCCTGTGGACACTAATGGGTGTCAGTCTAGATTCCTGGGCAATGCCAAGGGGTTTAAAATAAGTAGGCTTCACCAGCGATATGTACAATGAGAATACTTGGGAGTGGTGACATCATATAGTGTTGTGAAGTTGCGCCTTGATTGGCTAAAAACCTCAACAATTTCTCAGGTGAAACAACACTTGTCCCTTCTTTCTAGTGAGATGGATCTCAGGGATTTCTTGTTAGTCCCTCGGAACTCATGTCAAAAGCGTTTCTTGTATGCAATATACAATGAGCTATGAAAAGTTCATCTAGAGGAAGCTGTTGAGAGACTGCACACGATTGATAGGGTATATTTAGAAAAGGCTTTGGCTGTGGTTAACAATGGCATGACCACATTAACATCCAGGATATATTCATTGGGCAACAAAGTATCTTCTGCAATTGACATAATACTACAAGATGCGTCTATCTTATAGCATGGACAATCACAACTATGGTCCATTGTATTATTAAGCTGGACACTCCAAACATTGCATTTTGGCCACATGCTGTGGCGTTATATCAACAGCATTAATCTGTTTTCTGCATACAAGTTCACTAAAAGACAGATATTAATGGCACATAGAGATGCGAAATATACCATGTTGCACATTGAAAAGTTAAACCAATTACCTTTCACAATGGCTGAGACACCATCCATAGACTGTATAATCCATGGCTACATCACCTGACTGGTCACGACTTTCCAATTCCAATATTGTCTACAATGCCACCAAGTAGACAGATATGAAGCACTAGGGGAAAGTTATGTGAATGAATACCGGGAATTACCATTCAGGTTTAGATGCAGGAATGGGGACATGGATGTTTTCCTTAGTGGTTCCGAATGTGAGGGTGATTTGAGCGGGTCCTTAATATGCAAGGACATTTCACTTCATGGGGCATGCAATGCTTCAGTTGCGAACTTGTCCTGTTATTTGAAGGGTTCTCTAGCTACCGTGATTCATCCGGTTTTCAATCTGCTCTCCAATGGGAGGTATTTGATGCTGAATGATCAAGGGTGCTGCGGAATAGAGTCAGGCATCGCTTATCTAGTGACGGTTAATTCCATAGTTACTTGTTGCACACAAGTACTGTTTCCCCCTGCCCACACAGTTAGGGAGGCAACGCTATGGCCTTCGATAAATGTTTCCAACATACGCTTTGATTCTGTGAGCAAACTGAAAGGCATGCTTTTTCAAAAAGACATGGCCTTAACATCAGCCAGAGAGATGTTTGATCTCCAGGTTGCAAAGTCCTCATCCGAGATACAGACGCTACTCCATACTAACTTCCTGCTGGATTTTGGGGAGCTGGTCTGCCGTATCTTTAATATGTCTGATACGAAGGGAATAGTGCACTTTTTAAAAATGTATTGGCTCTGGACTGGTTAGCACCTGTCAGACGATTTTTGGAGTTATACCATCTTTCATACGCTTTGTGTTGGAGAGCATTTTTGGAGGTCTCCCACTTGTCTTGCTACTTGAGGCGGGAATTCTGATTTTAATTTTTCTGCTTCATAGTGGACGTCCCAGTTCAACCCGGAATGGAGAGAGCGCTGGCTGCGATGCTGTGAGTGCATGATACACTGCTTCCGCACACCTCAGCTTCGAGAGATGAATGAGCACTGGTTCTTGTCTTTCAGACCTGTTTGGTTTCACTGCGTATGACCTGTTTTCAGCTACCTGCTTTTCAGCCATTAATGCGTATTGGACTTATGCCTCGGATCACAATCGGTTGCACCACCGGACATTGAAGTTCTGATGGACCCCTTAAATGCCCATGTGTATTGTTGTCCCCAGAGTATTCCATTGCTGATGATTGCATTCTTCAAGCCACCCTGGGATGCTTTGGTTCCTAATGAACTGGATACCAGCTCTGCGAAACACTTACAGGATACAGTCCCTCCCTTAGTGGCTGCTGTGGGAACTGGATGGAACCACCTCTGCTCCATAAACATGCTTCGAGGTGCGTCTCTGGGAACATCGACTGCGGTTGCCTGTGACAGCAATGTTGCATCTATCACTCGAAACACATACAAAATTGGCTTTTCCGTGTAGTGGGAACGAATTGGCCTTTTTTTTTTTTTTAAACAAAACAAATCAAAAAGTTTTTGCTAATTTTTCTAGGCACCATAGCTTTCTGAGTGCTTGGGATTTTAAACAGTATAATGACTTTTAAAGGTTTTTACGTATATTTTAAAGGGAAGCTTGCTTTTAGATGAGAAGTGGTGTATAGCATGGTAATTGAAAATAGGATTTAATACTAAGGGAAAAAAGCCGGGTAAAGTTCAAAGAAGGCAGGTTCAGGCTGGTGATAGTACTATGCAGCCATCATGGCAGCAGCCAGGTTGAATGATATGGCTAGGTTACTATTACATACACACAGTAATGTGAAATGTAGATTGTATTTTAAGTGATTTGCAATAGTAGTGGGTGATAAACTCTGCTCTGCTGGCAGAGTTCGTGAAGTTTTTCACACTCCGTTCTCCGCTGGGAGTACAGAGTTTGGCAAAAACTCCAACCACCTCGTGGCAGAGTTTTTCTCTCAGGCAGCTCGCCAACATTAAGTTGATGAGCGTGGGCAAGAAAATATGAGTGCTAGACCGCCTCCTACTGAGATTTCTCAATATGGGGGGTTGCAACAGTAGAACAGAGTTTGTTGTCAGGAAAGAAGAGTTTGTTCTTAATCAATGGGAGACTGTCTGGAGGATGATCACTTGTCACATTTCTGATGTCATACCAAATGCTCTTATCCATGGTTCTGTCTTGAGGAGCGTTATCAATTTTTTGTATGAAGAGTTTGTTCATTTTCATCATCGCAAATTTCTTCTCATTTTGAGAAGAGGGACTGGTCCTTTTCATATTGACATCTATCCCAGCTGCACTGAACACACTCTCCAAAGACATCCTGGCTAGCGGACATGCCAGATACTTATTTGCCAGCCTGCTAAGTTTGGCCACTATTTCTTCTTCGCATGTCAATAGGCCAATGGGTCTTGATACAGGTACATCTCTGTTGCATCATCCAGATAGTCTTGGACCATCTTCTGAATAGTTACTGGTGCTGCCACACACTGTGCTTGAGTCTCTGCACTTGACTTAAGTCCTGTCATATGATACCATCCCATTGAGGAAGTTGGAAGTAAACTTGAAGCTGTTTTTACTCTGGGTTTAGTAGCCAGCGATGGTAATGGTTGATGATGCAGAGACTGACAGACAACATAAGAGTCCTCTCTAGAGGTCGAATGCTACACTTCAGTTCTGCTATGGCCTCGAATTCGCTTAGTTCTTCCAGCGCACATACTTTCCTGATGGTACAAGTGTTGTAAATTGAGAAATTCAATTCTGATAGAGGAGTAAAAGTGGCCATCACATTTTTGTACAATGGATCCAGTATTGTAAAACAGATGTACTCTCTGGGAGAAGCACTCTCTTTTTGCAGTCTGTCCCTGCAGCTGGTGCAACAACATGATCGCTTGGCTCATTGTGCTCTCCTCTTTGCTGACTTCCTGCGTCATAATCTCAAAAGGGAGTAGCATTTAGATCATGCATTCCACTAGTCCCTATTTGTTCACCTCCATTGTCATTTCTTTGGCATCCCCTTACCTTAGAATTAGATAATCATTGATAGACCTGTACTTCTCACACAAGAATTGCAGCATGTATTAGTTTGAGTTCCAAAGTCAGAGGGCTTTTTCGGGTACTTTATTAGCACACTAAATTATCCTCAATTTCTTCCAGGCTTTTCATGAATAACTAAATTGAGTGTAAATTTGCTGATAGGTGATCAGTCTGTTTCTTACTGCTACTTCTTTTTTGAGAATGTCCTGACCAATTACTTTGGAACTGTTGCATGCCGCTTAATGTCCTGAAAGTGATTATCAGTGGTGAGTCCAATAGTTAGCCATTACGTCACTCCCTTAAAAGAGAGCCAGTGAGCAGTAATGCAAATGTTATCTGTCGCTTAATAACAGGTCTACCTGTCCATCGTGAGGTGGCTGGACTGAACAGTGCTCTCTTTTGAGAACTCATAGTAGCACTTGATGGTGCAGTGCTGACACAGCAACAGTGACAAAATAGATTTGGCTTGGAACCTTTTAATTTGGACAAAGGGTCTCCTAAATTTAAGAAATACTCTTCCTGCATAAAAAAAAAAGAGAGGGGCCCAGCACTGCATTTTTTTCTTGCTTTACTTTGTATAAATGGGCTTTCTCATGGGTACAGTGGTACAATGACTCCTTGGTGAACATAGCCTTCATTGTTATACTGTTGTTACTGATTTCTTTGTGACGCCTCCACTAGTGACCTAGAAAGAGCAGGTAGACTCAACTTAGGCACTTTACTGTGACTATAGCCCTCTTTCTCTTGTGCCATTCTTAGGTTGCTAGTGGTGATGACTGCACACTTCGTGCGACAGTCGCAGGGCTGGTTCAGTAGAGGATGACATGCTCTTCTTCTACCTCACCCCCTCTCATTCAATGAGTTGAACATTATGATTGTCTGTCACCTCCAACAGCAAATCTTTGAGGTACTCTACCCACATGATTGTATGTTTATTTTTCGAATAAGCCAGTTGGCACTCAGTACCAAAATGTCCACCAGGTTAACCACAACAAACTTTTGTTTTGAAAATTATGCATTCTGCGATGTGCTTCTCATGTGGCCTAAGTGTAAAGAAGTTCCACATTGGTGAGGAGAGCTTCTTATTGTGCCATCATCTGAAGAACTTGTTTAGGTGAATCTGTGTTGTTTTTTCTCCAGGGTGGACTGTGACAGCTGTAGGGGTGGTGGTTGCTGCAGGTATTTGTGATCTTCTTTAAAAGATAAAAGCAGGTGGTATTGGTGGAGCAGGATGAATAGAGGTGAAAAGTACTTCATCCGTGAAACTCTCCACAATAACAATCGCTGGTTGATCATCACCTTCCTCAGTCCAAGGCTTTTGACAACCTTCCTTTTTCCTTTTCTCTTGTGGCAGGTCTTGATTGGGTTCCAATCCATGTCGAGATCATCGGAAAGGGGGCTTGGAAAAGATGGGGTAGTGCTCTTTTTGTCCTTGTCAGAGATTGTGAAGCTGATTAGTCAAATGGAAGAGCAGTCACAACATTCTACTCTACAGGAAGCCCAACTTCCTGCCCTACTCCCACTTCTAGAAGATGAGGTTTTACAGGTTGTGGTTCCTGTGATTGACTTTCCTTCTAAGATTCGATCTGCTGCTGGTATAATTTAACTTCAAACTCACTGCTCTCCATGACTGTAGTCACTTCTGTGCTCTAAGACACTGGCTTTGGTTTGTGTGGTGGTGCTGTTGATTCATGGGTGATCCTACACCCAGCCCTTTTCTGTCCAGAGGAGGGTACAGCAGGTAAGTCACATTTCTGGAAAATGATGCAGACGTGATGCCTTCTTCTCCTCACTGGCCACTTTTTGGCAGGAACCTCCTTCTTTGAGGGCATCTTCTCTATTTTTTAAATAGGTTAGCACTATGCACAAGCAGGGAAACTTAGCATAGCGCTGTCATATAATTTGAAGACTTCTGTTCATTGCAGTATTGTGCTTGGATGTTTTGCTTGTGGACCTGTAGGCAATAAAAAATAAGCAGGGAGTCAGTAAGACTTGGGAAATCTTGCCACTGTAATACAAGTCTTCATCATCATCATCACAAATGCTTAACAATAGTATATCCATATATGAACAATTTTTTGTTAGACATTACACAGCAAAATCTAACCTGTTGTCCCTCCAGGGACAATATGGACAGTATTGGAGGAAGTGGGCATGCAAAAGTTGAATTAAGAAATTAAAGAATTGCTGATGCCCCTCAAGGGCCTATAGCGACCCTGTGGGAGACAGGGAAGTAATCAAAAATAGAATACATGAAGTAAATATTTGCTTGCACCATTCCAGAAGCTGGGGGGGGGGGCATGGAAGGGGCCAGGCAAATATAAAATAAAATTAATGAAATGATTGGTGGTGCCTCTCCAGAGCCCATGGGGACCCACTAGAGCATGGGTACTCACAAACTTTCTCTCGGGGGCCAAATTTACAGTGTGGTTTGTGGCCGAGGGCCGCACCGGTGGGGCGGGGTCAGTGGGGGAGGGGGCGGGGCTAGAGCAAAAAAAAAACTATGACCATGAGGTTGAACACAGGCCCCTGCAGCGGACGCCTTCGTCCACTGAGCCACCAGACCCGGCATACACACATCTCTCTCTCTATCTATCTATCTCTCTCTTGTTCTGTCTCCCTCCCTCTCTCTCTCCCTCCCTCTCTCTCTCCGTCTCCCTCCCTCTCTCTCTCCCTCCCTCCCTCCCTCTCTCTCTGTCTCCCTCCCTCTCTCTGTCTCCCTCTCTCTCTCTCTCTCTGTCTCCCTCCCTTTCCCTCCATCTGTCTCCCTCCGTCTGTCTCCCTCCCTCTGTCTCCCTCCCTCTGTCTCCCTCTATCTGTCTCCCTCCCTCTGTCTGTCTCCCTCTCTCCGTCTGTCTCCCTCTCTCTGTCTGTCTCCCTCTGTCTGTCTCCGTCTGTCTGTCTCTGTCTGTTTGTCTGTCTCTGTCTGTCTGTCTGTCTCCGTCTGTCTGTCTCTGTCTGTCTCCGTCTGTCTGTCTATGTCTGTCTGTCTCCCTCTGTCTGTCTCCCTTTGTCTGTCTCCCTCTGTCTGTCTCCCTCTCTCTGTCACCCTCTCTCTGTCACCCTCTCTCTGTCTCCCTCTCTCTGTCTCCCTCTGTCTGTCTCTCCCTCTCTGTCTCCCTCTGTCTGTCTCCCTCTCTGTCTCCCTCCCTCTGCCTCTGTCTCCCTCTCTCTCTGTCTCCCTCTCTGTCTCTCTCTCTCTGTCTCTGTCTCTCTCTGTCTGTCTCGGTCTGTCTCGGTCTGTCTCTGTCTGTCTCCCTCTGTCTGTCTCCCTCTGTCTGTCTCCCTCTGTCTGTCTCCCTCTCCCTCTGTCTGTCTCCCTCCCTCTGTCTCCCTCCCTCTCCCTCTGTGTCCCTCTCTCTCTGTCTCCCTCTCTCTCCCTCTGTCTCTGTCTATCTCTGTCTGTCTCTGTCTGTCTCTCTCTGTCAGTCTCTGTCTGTCTGTCTCTGTCTGTCTCCCTCTGTCTGTCTCCCTCTCTCTCCCTCTCTGTCTCCCTCTGTCTGTCTCCCTCTCTCTCCCTCTCTGTCTCCCTCTCTTTGTCTCCCTCTGTCTGTCTCTCTCTCTCTGTCTCCCTCTCTGTCTCCCTCCCTCTGTCTGTCTCCCTCTCTGTCTGTCTCCCTCTCTGTCTGTCTCCCTCTCTGTCTGTCTCCCTCTCTGTCTGTCTCCCTCTGTCTCCCTCCCTCTGTATGTCTCCCTCTCTGTCTGTCTCCCGCTCTCTCTGTCTCACTCTCCCTCTGTCTCCCTCTCTCTCCCTCTGTCTCCCTTTCTCTCCCTCTGTCTCCTTCTCTCTCCCTCTGTCTCTGTCTCCCTCTCTGGCTCTGTCTCCCTCTCTCTGTCTCCCTCTCTCTCCCTGTCTCTGTCTCCCTCTGTCTCTCTCTGTCTCTGTCTCCCTCAGTCTCTGTCTCCCTCTCTCTCCCTATGTCTCTGTCTCTCTGTCTGTCTCTGTCTGTCTGTCTCTGTCTGTCTGTCTGTCTCTGTCTGTCTCTGTCTGTCTGTCTCTGTCTGTCTCTGTCTGTCTCTGTCTGTCTGTGTCTGGCTGTGTCTGTCTGTCTCGGTCTGTCTCCCTCTGTCTGTCTCCCTCTGTCTGTCTCCCTCTGTCTGTCTCCCTCCCTCTGTCTCCCCCGACTCCCTCCCTCTGTCTCCCTCTGCCTCCCTCCCTCTGTCTCTCTCTCTCTCTGTCTCCCCCTCTCTGTCTCCCTCCCTCTCCCTCCCTCTGTCTCCCTCCCTCTGTCACCCTCCCTCACCTCACTCCGCGTGTGTGTCAGCCGGGGCTGAGACAGCTTCCCGGGAACACACACAGCCGCACCCGAGTACTTCACAGGTCTTTAAAAGACCATTCACTTGTTAATGATGCTTTGTTGTATTTCACCTCTTCTTAGCGCCCCTGCATCTCCACTCAGGGCGCTAAAAAGAGGTAAAATGCAACAAAGCCTCATTAACAAGTGAATGGTCTTTTAAAGAATCGCCCGGCCCCCATAGAGCAGAGTCTCTCAGAGTCCGCGCTGCGGTGTTTGCTGACACTTAAAAAAAAAAAAAACAGGTACGATGTCTGCAAGGTCCGTGGGCCGCCAAGGAAGGCTTGCCGGGCCGCTGGCGGCCCGCGGGCCGTACTATGAGTACCCGTGCACTAGAGGAAGGAAGACAAGCAAAGTTGAAATAATAAAAAATAAAATAACATAATTGCTACTGTCACTCTAGGTCCCATGGGGACCCTTTGGGGGCAGGCACAACATCAAATAAATGAATTATAAACAACAACTGTGTAATACAATCAGTCACAATAACACAAGTCATATCATGGACTTCTATTAACGTACATTGGAATGGCTTTTAAAAGTGGAATAAAAGTGTTGAAACACACACTGGCCGAACATACTGGTGATAGCTAGCTCATGAACCACATGGCCAGCAAATCAGGCCAGAAAGCAGAACGCATAGAAAATAAAGACAAAATGGCCAACATACACACACATATCCTACACAAAATGGCCACCACCACATGACCAGCAAAGATGAAGTAATGGAGAACTAAGAAAATAAAAAATGGCAGCCTATGAAAAGTACATACACTGGCTATGCAAAATAGCCACTGCTGCATGGCCAGCTAAGAAGAAGGTGACATGGAGAACAAAAAACATGGTTTCCCTACTGTGCCTGAAGCACCTTCCCACCCCTTCAAAAAAAAAATTATAGCATTGCTGGGAAAGGATTGTGCAGATAGATATCACTTACCTAAAATAGGTCTTGGCCCACTCGTGGGTCTGCTGTACCCACCATCAGTAAATCAGCAATTTCAGAAAAGAAAATGAAACAAACTTTAAAAACTCCCTGTAAGAAGTTGGGTTATTGGCCGAGGGGGTGGAAGAAACACACTAAAGCCACAACCACAATTCTTGTCAGAGTGAACCACAAATGCCACTAAATTAACCTGTGCTTAACCCTCTGGTAGCCTGGCACAAAATCAGTCAGACTTAACTTAGAGGCAAAATGTAAAGCAGAGCACACATAAAGTAATTAAGCAAAAACACAACTCAAGAAAAATCCTAAACCAATTTGGAAGACAATAGAGTGATTTTTCATAAATAAAATGATACCAGAACAGCAAAAAATCCTATCAGTAGAACTGGAGATATTGAATTTCAAAGTTTTAGGTAAGTATAGCGCCTAAAAGCACAGAGCACCACTCGTGGTCATCTGGGTGTGCTAGACCATGGGAAAGTCACAGGTTCAGGCCGACCACTATGGAGTGTGGGCCTGATACAGGGACCAGGTTAGTCTGCTGAAAAGCCCAGTTTGTGCTGGATGAGGCTGCGAGAAGCAGGGAGACTGTCGTCAATGGTCATCACTGTAGCACGAAGAGCAGAATTGGCGTTGGGGACAGTCATCGCTGTAGTGAGAAGATCCAGTCTGGCCTTGTGGGCGGTCATTGCTGAAGCTTTGCGTTGGCAGTCACTGCAAGCTGTCCTTGCTGTAGCACAAAGTGCAGATCTCGTGTTGTAGGTTGCTGGCAATCACTGTAGCGTGAAGAGTCACTGGAGCTTTGCCCTGGTTGTCACAGGCGACAGCGTCTCGGTGTGAACAGGCCCATGTGCGGTAGCAAAGAGCCCAAAACCTCAGGATTATTCCTTTTCTTTCAGAGTTCACTCTGATGCCAGCCAAGGGTTCAGGACCTGGGGAGTCACCTCTTGGGGACCAGAGACTCACTCTAACAGCCGCCAGTAGGGCTCAGGCAGGTCCAGTTGCAAGTCTAGGCAGGTCTAGTTTCAGCAGGTCTAGTGGGCAGATGAAGGTATAACTCTGGACCTTTTTGTGTCCCTGTAGCTCATAACAAGAGGTCAGTTAACTGTCCTTGGAATCCCTCAGGTAGCCTGGGGTGAAGGGAGCAGGTTGAGTCTTTCTTCTCAGCGATCAGGGCAAGCCTCAGCATCAGGGCAGTCTTCTGAGGGGACAAGGCAGGCCTCAAGAAGCAGAGCATTTTACTGAGGATCAAGCAGGCTTGAAGCAGCAGGGCAGTCTTCTGGGAACAAGGCAGTCCTTCCTCAGTTGTTCTGAGGGTCCAATATTTATACCTGATACCAGTCTTGAAAGTGGGGGGATAACCATATACTACCCCCACATCTAGTGCTGGAAAAATAATTCCTCCCCTTGCCAAGGCTTCAAGATTTCTGGGGTGATAAACGACTAGTATCAGGTTTCCTTGGTGTGTGCTAGGGGCAAGCCCTTTGAAGTATAAGTGGGGGAGGGAACAGCTCGGCCCCCAACCATCCTGACAGGATGGCTTATCCTGCCAACACCTACTCCCCTTTTGTCTCACTGTCTAGGATGAATACACAAAATCCAACAGCAGATCCATTCAGAGTCATGTGGCCCAAGATACTGGAAGAAGGCACAAATGGTAAGGACAGGGAAATGTCAAGTTTCTAAAAGTGTCATTTTCAGAACTTTGATTAAAAAGAGGGGTGGGCGGAATTTGCGTAGTCGCGCTACGCAAAGCTCCGCGAAACGGTAAAAAATCTTCGCGAGCACGCAAAAGTTCAGCGAACACGCGGAATTGCTTGTTCCGCCCGTTCGCGATGCTTTTTTCCTGTTCGCGAATGCTGTTTGCGTGCTCGGGGAGAAATATCTTGCAAACACGCATTTTGAAAGCGCGAACAAGCAAAAAATTCCGCGAAGCCGCGGATCGCGGAATTTTTGGTAATTCCGCGTTCTCCGCGGAACGTGAAATTACCCAAATTCCGCAAATTCCGCGAGCGGAACAGAATTTACCGCCCAGGCCTAATTAAAATTCAACCTTATCATTAAAGAGGATTTTAAATCACAAATCATTCTAGTCTGAACATGACATTCCAACCTGCTCCCAATCGATAGTTACCACTTGTTTAATATAATAAGGTAACTTAAGTTCTCCTTGGATTCGCAAGGAGAACATTTCCCAGGGTCTCTCCTTCATGGTCACTCCAGCTCCTCAGATAATTACAAAGAATGCTTCTCTGGAGGGCTGGGGAGCGATATACATGTAGAATTTAAGAATGCATGTCTTGCTTTTAAAATAAAATGCACCCTGCCAAGCACTTTAGCACTGGTTACCAGTCGTAATATGTGCAGTGTCATAAAGCCAACAAAAAATTATTAACATCAGTTACCCTGCCAAAATACTTTTAAAAGCTGCAGAAAAAAGTAAACCACAATATCAACCACATCATACATACACAAAATCACAAAAACATGGTGAGCAAGCACATGGAGAAAAATACAGCTGAGAACAAAGGAACATTTCTGGATAAATGGGCCTGGACACTATGTGCCACACTGACCCTAATCACCAACAGGCATATGCAGCCAAATAAATCCCAACGTTTTACCTCCATCACAAAAACGTGCCAACAAAATCCCTTCAACATCCCTTCAACATTCTAATCCCACAAAGACCCTTACTCCTAACCCCAAGCCATATATCAACAAACAAAAAGAAAAAAAAAGCACAAAAGGTAAAAAAAATAGTTGTACCTGCCCTCCCTCAAATTTCAATTCTTTTCACAGTACTGCATTGAACTTATTTGGTTGTTCTCAAAAAGTAAAAAAATGTAAGTGTGTTGATGCAGCAAAGATTGCAGACAAAAAGAGAGTGATGCTTTTGCATTAAAATCCAAATCCAAAATGCCCATTGGCTGAACACAACAGAGGGAGTAGGCTTCAGGACAGGGTGAGGAAGGTGCTACTGTATGTACAGTACAGCTCACAGTCTCCATGGCACTTTCGTCGTGATAAAAAAAGAAAGAATAAAATGTGCATTCTGCTCAACAAATTTACTTGAACTGTCCCTTTGGATAAAAATTCAACTCAAAATGTATTTTCAAGTTGTTTTTCCAGTCTCTCTCATTAAAAGAATTTCTGCTCAAATTCAGAAAAAAAACCTCAAAATCCACACTGGAGAGACAATGTTTAAATTTCCTTTTATTTTTTTTTTTACTCTTCAGTACTTTGTGTGACTTTCACCAGTCCCAACGACCTTGATTGACTTGTTTTCAATGGGTAAGGCAATGTTAATAGCATTACTGTTTGTCTTATTTACCCCCTCCAGAAATTGTACTTATCACTTTGTCCTTTTTCGAGCCCCACCCCCATTATACGTCATATACCATGATGTCTACAGTCTGATACTTATTTATGTATATCTTCCTGGTACCTTTCTCATTAAATTACGACCCTCTCCACACTCTTAGGTTGTTTCTGAGCATCTTGTGTGTCGGTTTTTCCCCGAACAGGATTTTCTTTCCGAGATGTGCCGAATTGCGCTACGGATTTTAGTGATGTAGCAAACAAATTACTTTATAAGCATGCATCGATTGTATAGTAGTTATCGTCATGTATTGGAACACAAATACAGAAATAATGGTACAGGGATATCTGAAATTTATACATTAAATATTGTGGATGCAAAAATGTAACCCTTTATTAGTAATTAATGGCATTAGCATGAGCCCTGGGATTTGTATATTGCAATCAGCGCGGATGTAAACCACATTTCTAGACAGTGCTGTTATACCTGATCCCCATTTATGTTCAATACAGTTGCTTGTCAGAGATCACCAGGGTATCTATACATACTTTAAAAGTATTTCACTCATCTATTCAAGATAAGACTGCGGTCCTGGGCCCCCAAAGCTGCCCATTTCATGATTGAGTGTGGCATAACTAAAGGCCAACACTCTCCACAACATTGTTTAACATCTATGTAACCCCACCCTCTACTCTAAATACATATTTGATCTTAGCCTTCATTCATCACTAATGGCACCATGTCAATACAGATACAGACAGCTGTTCAGATTAATTTCTCTACTTTTTCTTTCCTCTTTTCTTGCCAGAGTGAAATAATGATGAAGAGCAATTGACTGGAGCAGGATGTTATTTCTTTTGAACTGTAGAGTAATTTTGCAACACTGTAGTGTTGTATAACTGTTAACTTAGGAAAACCCATTACTTCCATGCTTTATTGGCTAAGATGCATGCTTTTCCTGCTCTCAAGTGCAGATCAAGTCAACGCGGTAGATGTCATCTCCAAATTTCATCTCTATGTTTGCATTCCATTATACTCTGAACTACAATCCTCAGTGATCGTCCAGCAAGTAGTCTATTTGCTAGATATCTATAGTAAAGTCAAATTTAAGATGTGATGCCATCCACACAAGTCATATTAAAGCCTGGCACCATACTTAGTTATTTATTTAATGGGTTTTATATACACATTAGCATTACTTCATGTCCACCTCAAAGTGCTGTACATGTCAAACTCATTGTCAATGATTGTGGAGAAGTGGGAGTCCAACTCAATTCTGGGTAGGGTCCCTATCCAATATTCCGCATTCATTACTGCAAGGGCTATAGAATGAATGAATCAATGAATCAATGAATTTAAGAAAAATTCCTAATCATACACACTACCAGCAATAGATTGCTTGGCTTACTCAAACCTATCTGGAATAACTAATTTTAAGAGGTTGCGGAAATGCATGTATTTGGGTCTACCCTTGAGGTTCAGATCAGGTCATCCAAAGACTTTGAACCTTTTACTATTAGAAATCAGCCTAGCTGTTTTAGTCAGTACAGTGTTTGATTGTTGATATAGTACAATGTAGTTCGCCAGCGATTTCTGGTTGGGATGAAGTGATGGGCAATATGTTGCCTGCATCTCAGGCTTTTTGGCCAATATGCCACGTGGGAAGTACAGAGAACTTTAAAATTTATTCTCATTTCTACAGGCTGCAAATAAGATGTTTCCAAGGCTCGTTTTAATTGATCATCCTCCAGAATGCTCAAAGTCTAGAAGCGTGATTCAGAAAATCAATACATTCGTTCCATCATTTTGGGGAAGCCAAGTGCACCAAATATTATTGTAGTCCAGACCTTCCATCACCAAATATTTTATCCGCTCCCCATGGGTGGTTGTGTGGAGTAAAGTGAAGTTCCTTGAGAGGAGCCAAAGCTATATAGTGATTCCTTTGATTAAGATATTGATTTGGAAAGAAAACGACATGCTGATGTCGAAAAAACATCAGATTTTTTTTATGCATTCACAGTTGTATGTTATGTATTTCTAAGATTCTGTGTCACTTCATTCGATATTATGCATTCTGAGCAAATGCTGTTGTGGACGCAATTTGCACTTTTTCGACTAAAGACAATAAGGAAGTGTAGGATATGATATGGGGGCATATTATCAAGAAGGGCGTTAAAATTATCGCCACTTTAGCGGCAGAAAACTGCCGCTAAAGCGGCGATAATGGGCTTGATAATATGCCCTGGAGAATTCCAATAGAAGCCCATGTTGACACCAGAACATGGGCTTCTATTGAATTTTCAAGGGCATATTATCAAACCCATTATCGCCGCTTTTCTGCCGCTAAAGCGGCGATAATTTTAACACCATTTCTTGATAATATGCCCCATAGTGTTCTGTTTTTAAGCCATGCCTAATCCTGAACTTTAATCACTAAGATCATGAGGTCAATTGCATCATATGCAGCTGACAATTCGAGCAAAATCAAAACTTATTGCTTATATTAATCGAATGAAGACATGATTTTCTCTCTGTTGTTCGGTAGTGTTATGTTGGTGCCACTTCAGGGTCTTAACCCTGACTGGTGATTGCGTAAAAGGTAATTTTGCCCCCTTTTTGTTTTGGAGTTCTGTAGTAGTTTAAAAATCGGACAGGATTGGGCAGAATCCTTGGGCTTGCCACTGTGATCTTTACTATAGGTATGATGATGACCTGCTTGAGTTTTATGAAGTAATTTGAGGACCAAACCTTCGAAGAGAAATGCATTAGTCATGCTTCTGATAACGCCGATTCTTATCTAATTATCTATAAGAACCTTCTGGTCGCCAAGATCTTTTTACCTGTTGAATAGTGTAAAGGAGAGAATCTCATCTGGTTATATAACAGCATTCATTTTGTCTGAAAGGACCACTGACTCCGAATTCAAGTTTAAGAATTTATTATCGCCAAAAATAACTGGACATGCAAGCACCTCAACACGAGGTTAAAGAAATAGATGGGCACTAATACAAACAATAACCTACGCAGGAGTCTCATCCGACTCAGGATAAAGAGAATAGAAAGTTCTAGAAGGATCAACCAAGCTATGATTGCTCCGATTTCTACGTTGCTCTTCATTTATCTAAGCAAGCTTAAAATCAATTGCTGTCCCTACACTAGCACTTAGTGACATCCCTGCATAACGATTTTTCCAGGCAAGAGTGAATAAAAGGTGTCAGCTGTGAACACTTCCTAAGAAGTGCAATCACATAATACCTAAGCTCAGCTCTGTCCTTCTCTCTGGTCTCCCCTACCTCTTCTCTGGCCTCCTCCCTCAGGGCACTATCCCTAATACAAAACCCCAATACAATTGTACACGCCTTTGTCACGCCTCCTTGGCCAGGTCTTCTTTCTTGTACTTTTCCATCGAAACGGTTACTTCATCCTGGACGGTTGCGATGACCTTGAGTCCCAGACACCTTCTCCGCTGAAAGTATCATCCCTAAATTCCATTGCACTCCCGTACCATGCCTCCCATCTCTCTAACTTTTGAAAACAAAGAGTTAGTCTTTACGAACGAGACATGTGTCCTTGCACCTGCAACAAAGATACGTTCAACAGAAACCTTCTACTGTGCAAATTAAATCTACCGTTTGTGCCCAGAGAGCCTTACCAAGAGAAACTTTTCTCTACCTACAAAATAAGCTAACATAAGAATAAACCAGGCCTTCCCTAAGCATATATGTAGTCAGGCCTTTACATATAACTTTTAAAACACATCTTACTTTTCCCTATAAGCATTTTCATTACAATTCATATGCAAACAATGAATTACATGTGCAACTTTAATATGGTGCACGTTTAAACTACTGCAATTAGATTATACACGAACTAATTTCTCTATGCATTATGTTCACACAACTCAATAAGCATTACATTACAAAATTATAATAACACAATGATACTGCTGAGTTCACTTTATCTCAGTGAACTATTCATTCTTTACTAAACATGCATGGATATACAACTGAATATATACGAATATATGTCTGAGTACATGCGGGTGCGGACTACCAGTGATTATGATGCACCCCTACAAATCACAAGAACATTTCGCTCTATCAGTTCCCCCTTTGATGACTCCTGTCATCACATCTCATTCAACTCCTTTGGAGAAAGAACCGACCTAAACAGAACTTGTTGCCATTTTCCCTGATCTTAGTTTCTCCATGCTCTTGAGCCTTTGATACTGACTGTCCTGAAGTCTTGCCAATCTCATCTCATTTTCCCTCAAAGCTGCTCTTGACTCGGCCTGCCCGATACCACTTGTAGGCCTTGATCAAAATCCACAAACCAACCACACAAACCACCAAGATAAGGAGGGGTCTCAGAAAGTACCCAAGGAATCCCTTTCCTAGATTCGCAAACCAACCTCCCACTTGACCAAAACCCTTGCCGACCTTTTCCCAGGCCCCTCTTCGGTCAAATCCGCTATTTTTGTGTGGATTGTAGTGATGTTACTGATATATTTCTCCAGATCCTTGCTACGGTCTGGTATATAAGTGCAGCACTCTTGAACCTTCAACATTTTACAGACTCCGCCCTCTTTTGCCAATAGGACATCCAAAGCAAGGCGATTCTGCAAAACCATCCCCCTTATCGACAACATCTCTCCTTCCACCAACACCAATGACTTTGCTGTATTCATTGAAAATTCATCCACCACAGTCGCTAACCTCCGGATCTTCACATCATTCAAGACTACTCCCAGACTCGGTATCATAGCTCCAAAGATATCCCCCACAACGATTCCTGCACTTGCAGCTCTTCTCGCTCTTGAATGCTCCCCACCTTCTAGAAGATCCAAATCCTCTGTATGGTAAATCTTTGGAAATATTATTGCCAAATAACATGTTCCATACCAATTTGCAGGCAACCTCACATAAGCATTCTTCCCACATACATAATACACCGTTGGTATCACTTGTACAGGACCTTGGAGAAAATCTTTTGCCACATCTGCCATGGTGAAAACGTGATCACAAGTGCTTTGTCCCACTGCAACCTTTTCGTAGTAAGTCTGATAACGCCTTATACACAACTTACCCCTCTGCTCTTTGTCTAACGCTATAGGACCATAGCTTCCCTTCGTCTTATGCAACTTTTCCTCATCCGTCCAATCAAGCCTGTGATGCCCCAAGTCTCGGGAGTGGGTCAGCTTTCTATACCTGTCCTCTACCTGATCTACAAACTTTTTCTCCACATCTGACATCGCACAGGTCAGATTGTGTCTGTGAGCGAATGCTGTATCCAATTCCAAACTCGGTATGAAGAACTTCCTGAGTCTATCCTCGGTCTTATAATAGTCGTACTTATTCAAATGCTTGTAAGCTGGGACTTCAGGAAGCACTGCGTCGAAATTGGAAAAGAAATACTCAAACTGATCTCTCTCATAAAATAAACTAAGCACAAGACTACATGAAATTCCATAAGTCAGTGGAAGATGGTGATACCTAATACCCTCTTCCACTGAAGCAGGCAACTGCATACACACATAACAATCTTTCGCATCCATCACATCAACATACTCATATAGCAGCTTAGCATATGCATTAAGCTTAAAATCACTCCTAGATAAATCTATATGTAACCTACGACTTTCTTCTAATAGCAAAGCTCTGTCAGCTCCCATGTTTACCCCCTTTTGGCTAGGTGTAGTAGGTGTAGGTGTCCCTGGCACCCCCTGCACTTCTAGCTCATGCGAACCAGTATATGAGACTATGATTACTATGATTATAGAAACTATCACACTACTTATAAGAATGCCTACAATCCACTTTGATCTACAATTGGGATCTCCCGGTTCCATGGTTTCGAAAGTTCTCAAAAGTCTTGGTTATAGCAATGAACCCTGACAAAGTCTCTGTGTCCTTTACTCGTGACTTGCTTAACCAGCTCGGGCAACCATGAAATCTCCGGATTTTCCCTTCTTGATCACAATCTTATTTACACAGTCCAGAAAAAGACTTCCCTAGTTTTCGTTCCTCTTCTGTGGAAAGTCCCTAAGTTTATTCTTCTTCCACTCGGGCCTAGGTTATCTTCTTCTTTTAAACTTTTATTTACAGTTTATAGTTGATCCACAATAAGATCCTCATTGAGCAATACCAGAACGTGATACAAAAGTTCAAGACGCAAAATCAACACTTCATGTGAAAACGGCTCAACTCCAAAAGGCGGGAATTCGAGTCGATGCAGAACCAAGTTTCGAACTTCACTCAGAAGCGGGGGATTCGGAACTGTGAGGGTCAGTGTTCCTTCTATTTCGAGCCCTGGCAACTGCAGCACCACCTTCACCACCACATTCGGGCTCCGACGGACCACCAGCACTGACCTCAGCCTTCCCGTGCTCACCACCCCCTGCATCAAACACCGTGTAAGTCCACTCAGGGGTAGAGTATCTGCGACAAGGTACTCTAGTTCTTTCGACCTTCGCCGACTATCTTGAGCCTGGTCTTCGTCGCTTGCCTCTGTTTCAGATGCTTCAGACACTGGGGCAAGGTCTCTTTCAGATGCTAACTTCAGGTTCCGTCGCCTCTGTCTTTCAGGCCAACTTTCTGCGTTTCTGTTCGTTCGTCTGCCTTCCCCTGCTATACCCAGTGCACTACTTCCTCTTTCTGCTGAATCTGACTCTTCTCCGCCCACTGCACCGTTTCTGTCTTCGGTGTCTGAGTCAGGGTTCGAACTGTGGAAACCCCCTTCAGCTTGCTCTAGTGCACCACCAGCTGTGTCAGCGACCCTTACAGCTTGACTTGTCCTCTCATGTGGCCCTGCCACATCAGCTGGATTTTCATTTACGAGAGGAGCTGTTTCTTCCAAGGGTGCTGAAACTCTGCGGGTATGGGAGGCATGCACCCAGTTCGGCAATCCTCCACACTTTACTGCTGTGTTCATGATGAGTATCACCTGATACGGGCCACGCCAGCGGGCATCCAAGCAACTCTTCCTCACGTGCTTCCGGACGAGCACCCAATCTCCGGGACACAAGTCGTGGCACAGATCACTCGAGGCTGGGACCACTGCTGCTTGCACCTGCTGGGATACAGAACGGACCACATCAGAGAGTCCTTTACAATAATCGAGAATCAAGTCATCAGTGATGCTTATCAAAGCTGTAGCTGGTACTGCCGGCAACCTCATTGCCCTTCCCATTAGAATTTCGTGTGGGGACAACCCGGTTTTCCTGTCTGGGACACTTCGCATGCTCATCAGCACGAGCGGCAAAGCGTCGGGCCATTTCAGGGATGTCAAAGAACACATTTTTGCCATCCGGGCCTTCAAAGTTCCATTAACTTGTTCCACCATCCCAGAAGCTTCTGGTCTGTAACTACAGTGAAGTCTCTGGTCAATATTCAATGCAGCACAAAGTAACTTCATGATTTCACTGTGGAAGTGCCTTCCTCTATCTGATTCCAAAGAGGTCGGGATCCCGAACCTAGGGATGAGCTCCCTCAACAATAACTTAGCCACCGTGAGAGTGTCACACCTGCGTGTGGGGTAAGCCTCCACCCACCGTGAGAATACACATACCAGCACTAAAATGTACCTCAACCCATTACACTTAGGCATTTCCACAAAGTCGAGCTGTATCCTGTTGAAAGGCCCACCTGACCTCCCAATGTGACTCAATGTAACTACAGTTTTCTTTCCAGCGTTCATCTGCTGACACGTAACACACCTTTGACACACTGTTTCAGCCATTGCTCGAAATCGTGGGTTGTACCACGTCTGTCTAAACACTCTCATCATTGCGTCTCTACCAAGGTGTGTCTGTCCATGTATCAGCCTTGCCATCGGACTCAACAATTCTTCTGGTAATACGGCTCTCCCATCGTTGGATACCCACACATCCACATCTCCTCTCTCACAACCAGCTTTGATCCATCCCTCTCTCTCCTGGTCTGAAACTTCGTCCTGTAATCGCTTAAGCTCTTCCCAAGTGTCTGCCATGGCCAACATTATGCTGAGCTCGGTTCTTTCTTGGCTCTCCCCTGCGTATCTATCTGTGAATATGCATCCTTGTTCTGCACAGAAACGGGCGACCTCGTCCGCGTAATTATTGCCCAATGACACAAAGTCCTCCCCTTTCCCATGGGCTGAACACTTTACAACAGCAATTTCCTTCGGATGCTGTAATGCATCCAACAGTTGTCTTACATATTCTCCATTCCGAATGGGTGAGCCAGATGATGTCAAAAATCCCCTCTGAGACCATAACTGCCCGAAGTCATGCACCACACCAAACCCATATTGGCTGTCAGTGTAAATCGTGATTCGAATTCGATCAGTGGCCAAACAGGCATGGGTCAAGGCAATGATCTCAGCTACCTGCGCGGAGCATACTCCTTCTAGGCAAGCAGCCTCAACCACTCCCGAAATGGTACATACAGCAAACGCTGCTCTCAATTGCCCCACACTGTCTCTTAAGCATGAACCATCGACAAAGAAAATTTCATCTGGGTCAGCCAATGGTTCATCGACAATGTCAGGTCTCGGTTTGGTGCATAGCTCGGTCACATCGAGACAATCATGGTCCGCACAATCTTCATCATCCATGCTCGGTGTAGGCATCAATGTCGCAGGGTTCAAGACAGAGCACCTTTTCAGAGTCACATTCTCTGCGGCAAGTATGACTTGCTCGTACCTCGTCAACCTATTGTTCGTTAGGTGCTGAGTCTTGGTCCTGGTCATCAATAACTCAACCGAGTATGGCACATGTACAGTCAATGGATGTCCCATTACAATGCTTTCACATCTTTCAATGCTGACACCTGTTGCAGCAACGGATCTTAGACATCCGGGCAACGCAGAAGCTACTGGATCTAGAGTAGCTGAGAAATAGGCAACTGGTCTACGGACACCTCCATGGTTCTGAGCTAACACTGCTAATGCACATCCTTCCCTCTCATAACAGAAAATGAAAAGGCCTTGTTGTAATCAGGCATTCCCAGTGCCGGAGCCCTGCACAATTCCTCTCTCAGTTTCAGGAATGACATCAAGCACTCCTCGTCCCATGGTACCGGATCACTCACATCCTTGTGCGTAAGCCTCTGCAAAGGCTTTGCTCTCAAGGAGAAACTAGGAATCCACTGTCGACAGTAGCCAACAATTCCCAGGAACATCCTTACTTCTCTCTGTGTGGTGGGTACTGCCATGCTCATTATTGCCTCAATTCGATCTGGTGACACCTTCCTCTTGCCTTTTTCTAATCTGTGTCCCAAGTACTGTACCTCATTCAAACAGTACTGCAGCTTGTTCGGGGACACCTTATGTCCATTCTCTGCTAAGTGGTTCAACAGGGCTACAGTGTCAATTCTGCAAGCATCTTCTGTTTCTGAGGCAATGAGCAAGTCATCTATGTATTGCACGAGGACTGAGTTCTGCGGCAACACAAGACTCTCGAGATTCTTTTTCAGGATCTGGTTAAAGATCGATGGACTTTCCGTATACCCTTGAGGGATACGACACCATGTTAACACGCAATTTTCCAGCCTGAACGCAAAAAGAAATTGGCTTTCCTCGTGGAGCGGTATCGAAAAGAAGGCTTGACACAAATCGATAACCGTAAACCACTCGGCTTCACATGGGATCTGGAACAGTATTACTGAAGGATTCGGTACCACTGGACAACAAGGGACAACTATCGTGTTGACCTTTCGCAGGTCTTGCACGATCCTGTATTTCCCGCTCGGTTTCTGTAGCCCCATAATGGGTGAATTACAGGGGCTACCTCTGATCTCTTTCAGAATGCCTTTCTCAATAAAGGTCTCGATCACGGGTTTGATCCCTGCAATCGTTTCTGGCGACAGGTTGTATTGAGGTGTCCTTGGGAAATCAACATTCTGTTTCACCTCAATCCGCACTGGTTCAACCCCTCTGATTAGACCTATTTCATCGCCTGCGAAATCCCACACCACAGATGACACTGCGTCTCTCAGATCAGGTGGAAGTTCTTCCACCGTCACCATTGGGTACAGATCTATACATAGATGCTGATTGGTAACCTTAAAGTCAGCATCGTCATCTCTCGTCTGGACCTCCACTCCCTGAGGCGTACAATAAATTGTGCAGTTCAACTTGCACAACAGATCTCTTCCCAAAAGGCAAACTGGACTCGTATCACACACTACAAACTGATGTCTAGTTTGGAAGGAACCTATCTTTACTAGGATTGGTTCTGTCAATGGGCTGCTTATTCTTTTGTTCGCTACTCCAACAACCTGGATTGATTGTCCCGAGAGGGGTAGGTTAGGGACTACTGCTGATCTTACAGTAGACCGGGTAGCACCAGTATCAACCAAAAGTGTGGCAGGATGACCCTCAATATCTGCCTCCACAAAAGGTCCTCTCTGGTCTACCTCCAAGACCGCTCCAAGCGTGCAGTCTGCCTCCCCCCTCAGGCACCGTCAGGATAAAGGGTCTGAGCTACTCTCGTCATAGTCTTCGAACAGGGGCATCTGTTGGTACGTTCGTATTCCTTGTGTAATCCTTGGAGCCTGGGGAACCTGGGCGTGAGAGCTGTATACCCCCCTTTCATTGTCCTAGGCCTCGTCACCGTGTTAACTACCTCTTGCGCGGGTGCCTGAGCCCCCTCTTCCTCTTCCTGCAACTGATTAACTGGGTTCAAAGGACACTCGTGTTTCCAATGTCCGACCTGGCGACAAAGATGACACGCCGTGGTCTTCTTCAGTGTGGCCACGTCCACTCCTGTCTTGGGGTCTACTGGTTTTCCCCTTCCTTGTCCTTGCCCATTCTGGTTCCCCTGGGAATTTCCTTGTTTTCTTCCTAAGGTCCCTCCACTAGGCTGACCCTGTGCTGTCTGCATCTGGACAAGCATCAACTTGTCTTTTAGCTTCCGATGTTTCGATTCCACCTCATCACTACAGTATCTCGCATACCTCAAAATTTCATCTAACGGCTTGTTCTGCCAGCAGATCAAATGGTGCTGTATCATGAGGCTGATTTCCATTCTCAGACCCAGTACAAACTTTGAGACAAACTGACCCATATCTTTGGGGTCTAAGATATCTAGCCCACTATACTGTTTAAAAGCTTGCAGAAGTCTTTCATAATATTCATGCACCGTTTCTTTGGGTTCCTGTACAGTCCGATCTATCTTAACCTAATCTATATCTTGGGGTGAAATCTTCAGTTTTAGCCATGTAATCACCTGCTCATACTTCTTCATTACTAAGGGTGATGGACCATTTGTAACCGGCTCCCTTTCAGGTTCCGAAGTCGGCCACTCGACAGCGACTTTACAAGCTGTCCACAAATCTCCCGGTACCACTATGTCAAACAAGGTGTTCAAATCGATCCATAGTACTTTTGAAATTTTAACAAACCGCTCAACCTGCTTGTACCACTCTACTGGTTTCTCCCTCAGTCGAGGAAAATCATTTGTAAATGCAGCCAAATCACCTCTATTCCACGGCACATGCACATACCCTCCATTCTGTACTTCCCGTAAAGGAAAATTTCCAACACCCGTCACCCCCCCTCCTGGAGGCGGTGTTTCCCCCTCAGCTTTCTTTGCTGGTTTCTTCTTGGACCACCTTTCTTCCCATTTGTCCAACAAAATCCATATTCTCATTCCTACAATCAGGTCTCTGGTGTGTGTCCTTAATCCTGTGATTCTTTTCTCCTCCAGCTCCTGGTCACTGTAATGTAATCTATGTGGTCCCTGCAACGCTTTAGTTTTGTTCAGGTCTACCTCATATCTTTTGGCCAATTCCTTTAATCTATCATGTGCCATTCTAGCTTTTCGAGTCACATCTTTTGCTACAAACAGCAGCTCATCTGATCCATACATTTCTATCCTTTCCAGAGGCAGCCCCCCGCTGATCATCTCGTCTACCTCTCCTTTTAACCTCACTACGTCTAGCAACCTTGCCTGTACTGCACTCCTCAGTACTTCTCGACAAGTTGTACCATCCCGCTCATCACAGTCACCATTCTGTCCTTGTGACCTATTCCCTTCCATCATATTCCTGGAACTTGGTCTGTCTTCCGAGATATTTTGTGCCCTATCTCCTGGCATCCTATCCTCTTGGTTTGTTACTGTTGGTGTCCACATCCTCAAAGCTGACTTGGATTCCTGCAAGGACCTCGGTCTGACTGGTCTCTCCTCCTCCTCCTGTCTAAAGGAAGAGTCTGCCGTAGCCGGTAACGGCGTACTTGTCTCCACTGGTCTTGGGAAATGGACCACTCGTACCCCGAACCCGTTCCCGCTGGTTGCTTCTTCCCTTCCCATCTGTACTGAGCTCCCTTCTCTCACTCGGTCTGGGTCATATACCGGTACTATAGGGCCAATGGTAACCGGTACTGTCAAGGAGTCCGGTAACCTTGTGTTCCCAACAGGAGGCTGTGTTATCATAGATGTCGTTGCCCCTTCCGTTCCTGTGGAAATCCTTCCCACTACTCTCATGCTAGTCTGATTCTGGCTCCCATCAATTGTTACTGCTGGAGTCGGCTTTCCCTCTTCTGAGTCTGGATTAAATGGTGGTGGCCTCTCTGCCAACAACCTATCTAACAGGCTGTCGTCTGTATCACTGTCGTCCTCATCGATTCTTATAATTTTTCCGTTCTGTACTATCAATGGGTATAACTTATCTCCCTCGATTGTTTCCACTCTCCACCTTTTCTCCAGTGCATCCCACCTTGCATCCTGAAATGCCCTGACCGATTTCTTCACCCTTTCCTGGCTCTTGTCTTTCCTCCTATCGTACGCTGCTCTAATCCACGCATGTAGCGCCTCAAACTGTGTTGGTCTAGGTAATGGTCGTAAAGAAGCCATTATACTTTTTAGCTGGTACAACACCTCTAACCTGAAAGTACCATAGCGTGGGAAAGACAATTCTCCTTCTCCTTCTGTCATTTTATGCCAATTCTCAAGCCATATTATAGTATGCAATCCTACATTCTTTGCCATATAATGTGCTGGCGTATCCTCGGGAGGAGCTTCCTCTCCTTCCCGAGTAACCACATGTCGATCACCTCTACAAAGTTCCCGTAAAACTTTAAAACATTTCATGATAAATCAACTTTGTATTTGCACTCAAAATGTCGGCTTTTACTTCCTGATTTCAATCCACCAATGGCAGCGCGGCTCACACCAACCGGCCTATCGCAGCGCGGCACTTGTCTGACGTCACTTTTCCTCCGCTCGCAGCAGTTCCCCTCCTTCCTAATTCACTCGTTCTCGCTCGCACCTGTCCCAATCATACTCTGAAATAATGTCCGTCCTACCGAACAATTACTTCTCTGACCGTCAGTCTTACCAATGACCGATCAGCCTCTTGAGCTTGTTGACCTCAATCTGGCAACCGTCTGTCCGCGAAACGACCGGACAATCGCCTCTAACACTCTCGATAGGATTCAATCACTCGATGTTCTGCACACAATAACCTACGACCTGCGTTGGTTATTCACACACTCACACATGTGTTCCCTATCTTCAGTGGGTCTGTCAATGACGTCTCGTGACCCCCACAACCTCTGGTCAACGTTCTCAACTCTGGGTGTATTCTACACCACAATAAATCTCCCGGTCCCGCGCGCGCTCACAGTCCGGTTCTCAATCACACAACTCTCGTTCCAACTCCGCAAGACATCACACAACAATAAAACACCGCAATCTACCAAACACCACTCTTTTCATACTCACTCTACCACGAACTGCTACTTCCGCCGCACCGTCACTCTCCGTCAGTTTTCAACGACCTCCCTCATCTTTCTCCCGCGGTCCTCTGGATCTGCGTCACTCGGGCTCTATGGGGCAACTTTAGTCTCTTATCTTGCTCTAGATCTCTCCTTACCATCAAAGGTAACCATCCTACTCTGCTACCAACTGATAACGCCGATTCTTATCTAATTATCTATAAGAACCTTCTGGTCGCCGAGATCTTTTTACCTGTTGAATAGTGTAAAGGAGAGAATCTCATCTGGTTATATAACAGCATTCATTTTGTCTGAAAGGACCACTGACTCCGAATTCAAGTTTAAGAATTTATTATCGCCAAAAATAACTGGACATGCAAGCACCTCAACACGAGGTTAAAGAAATAGATGGGCACTAATACAAACAATAACCTACGCAGGAGTCTCATCCGACTCAGGATAAAGAGAATAGAAAGTTCTAGAAGGATCAACCAAGCTATGATTGCTCCGATTTCTACGTTGCTCTTCATTTATCTAAGCAAGCTTAAAATCAATTGCTGTCCCTACACTAGCACTTAGTGACATCCCTGCATAACGATTTTTCCAGGCAAGAGTGAATAAAAGGTGTCAGCTGTGAAGACTTCCTAAGAAGTGCAATCACATAATACCTAAGCTCAGCTCTGTCCTTCTCTCTGGTCTCCCTACCTCTTCTCTGGCCTCCTCCCTCAGGGCACTATCCCTAATACAAAACCCCAATACAATTGTACACGCCTTTGTCACGCCTCCTTGGCCAGGACTTCTTTCTTGTACTTTTCCATCGAAACGGTTACTTCATCCTGGACGGTTGCGATGACCTTGAGTCCCAGACACCTTCTCCGCTGAAAGTATCATCCCTAAATTCCATTGCACTCCCGTACCATGCCTCCCATCTCTCTAACTTTTGAAAACAAAGAGTTAGTCTTTACTAACGAGACATGTGTCCTTGCACCTGCAACAAAGATACGTTCAACAGAAACCTTCTACTGTGCAAATTAAATCTACCGTTTGTGCCCAGAGAGCCTTACCAAGAGAAACTTTTCTCTACCTACAAAATAAGCTAACATAAGAATAAACCAGGCCTTCCCTAAGCATATATGTAGTCAGGCCTTTACATATAACTTTTAAACACACATCTTACTTTTCCCTATAAGCATTTTCATTACAATTCATATGCAAACAATGAATTACATGTGCAACTTTAATATGGTGCACGTTTAAACTACTGCAATTAGATTATACACAAACTAATTTCTCTATGCATTATGTTCACACAACTCAATAAGCATTACATTACAAAATTATAATAACACAATTATACTGCTGAGTTCACTTTATCTCAGTGAACTATTCATTCTTTACTAAACATGCATGGATATACAACTGAATATATACGAATATATGTCTGAGTACATGCGGGTGCGGACTACCAGTGATTATGATGCACCCCTACAAATCACAAGAACATTTCGCTCTATCACTTCCGATGTTCTGGGATAGTGATGTAATGAATTGTTTCATGCAGCAGCATGACAAAGCTCAATTGACAGGTTTAACGGGTTGGTTTTCAGAGATTGTTCCATTTTGAAACTGAAAGGCGCGAGCAACACTTGTACAGTTGGTGGGAAACTATGGGGCATATTACCAAAGAATAGCGATAAACATCGCTAAGCGCATTTAGCGCGTTTCTGAATATTGCTGTCTATCGCCGGATTACATCGCCGTGTTAGCGGCGTATTATCAACGCTTAGCTAACAGGCGATGTAATTCCAGCGATAGAGGACGAAAATGAGAAATAGCGTGTGAAATCCAGCGAAGATTTCACAGCGCTATGGGGCTGCTTGCTGATAGTGGAGTGTGGACCTAAACATACAATCCACCTCCCATTATTAGTATAGCTAAGTCAAATAGAAAGCAGACGTTGAATTCCAGCAATAAACGCGGTTAGCGCGTTTTTTTTTATCGCTTCGCGGGTCTGCTGCAGGTTTGTTAATAGCGCGAAGCCGTGTCAGCGTGAATTGACATGGAGTTATGGACGGGAACGCCTACTTTGCATGTCATTAGCGATATTGATCGCTGACATGCAAAGTAGCAAGGAAACACGCGCTAACGCTTGTTAGCGTGTCCTTGTTGATAGAGTGATAAAAAAATCGCCGCTTTTTCGGTGCTATGTGCCGAAAAAGCGGCGATTATACCCTTGATAATATGCCCCTATGAGTGTAAAAAGGGAACAAGGTTTGGTACTGATGAACTCTCAAATATTTGAGTTTTTGGGTCAAACGAGAGAATCGTTGGAACTAATGTAAAAGCTTTCAGAACTGTGGGGCAGATTTACAAGAAAGTGACGCATCTGTAGAGATGCGTCACTTTCCCTGCGCCACTCTGAGAAACCCTTGCGCCACCATGGATGCGCCGTATTTACAATACGGCGCACCATGGCGCAAGGATTGACAGATGCGCCAGAAATTCTGACGCATCTGTTGGGGCAAAAGTCACGCATTGCTGAAGTCGTGTCGCAAGCACGGCGCAATTCCAGCAATGCGTGTTGAGGCCTATTCCCACTACACTGCGTCACTACTTACGCCTGCTTCAAGCAGGCGTATGGTTTTGACGCAGTGGCGTCCTAAAAGTGGCGCAGTGAAATCTTGTAAATTTCACTGCGTCACTTTTACGAGGCCTTCCTGCGTGGGAATGCCCAACCTGCATACATTATACCTGACGCAGGTATAATGTGACGCAGGGCTTTACAACGAGATGCATCTCCCTAGATGCGTCACGTTGTAAATAGGCCGCATTTTTTGCGCCGCCGTTGCATCAAAAAAAGTGACGCAATGGCGGCGCAAGAAGGCGCAAGGGCTTGTAAATCTGCCCCTATCAGTTCTTCAAATGCAGGAAAGATCTGTCGTGATTCGTTTAATGCCTCTTTGTGGGAAATCCCTTCATGCATATTGTATTATAACTTGCTCACAGTTTTTATGAGTTATGCCATACGCAAACTCACCTTAGTTGAAGCTCACCTGGAAACTCATGCCAGGCTCCGAGCTTGGAAAGGAAATACCAAAAGTGCACAGACAAATCTTTATTTTGCCACCTGCCTGTCACAGTCTCCCATCGCTGTCAAATGCGTACTTGTTACTTGTCATGTGTCACATTTCAGCATTTCAGCAGTAAACCATGCGTTACATTGGAATGAAGTATGCCAAGCTGAAAAATGGAAAAAACAACATTAATTTTCAGTGCATATTTGACGAATTAATGGGAATTAATGTACAAAATCTTTGCGTATTCTAAATATAACCATAGAAGCATATTCACTGCTTAAATACAGAACATTTGGTACATTGAAGCAGGGCTTTGTGTACATTTGTGTATTTATCACTTGCATAATTCACTTGTTTTACATTCAGGCGAGATGGTAAAATATCAAAAAGTCTGCAAAGTATGATCATGAGATGAATTTCAATTTTAGCAATAAGCTTTCAGGCTGAGAGCAATGCAGTACATATAGTGGGCATACCACGTGCGATTCGCCCCCTGCAAGGTTACTCAAGCTACTCTTCTTCTCTTCTTCCTCCCCCCACAAACACTCCAAGCCAGCAGTTGGTTTTCACTGCGTACTCTTTATTAACTTTCAGATATCGCAATCTTTATTTGTTGATTCATTCTCAACATTTGACCAACTTTTATTATAAACCAAAAACAACACACATTGTTATAAAAGCAGTAGGCTTGTGAGTATACATTTGAGCCAAAGTTTGAGATAGCATTTACATTTCTGGATCTCCAGAGACACACTTGATGCATGTTGTGCCAGCAGGCCACAACTAATTCCACTGCTCCCAACTATCTGGGGTAACTACCCGTCGTCTATCATTCTAGACGCGGCCACCAGGACACTGCTTCACACCTTGCCCCCTACGGGGGTTCATGCGCACAAGATAGCCTCTCCAGAATTGCTTACTAGCGCCAGCATCTCGGGTAGAGCCAGAGAGTCCAGGACCACTAGCATTTCAGCCCCCTCTCCCGCCAGCCCGGAGCCCCACATTGACTGCCCGCCCTGTTCCAGGTCCAGACAGTCCCCGCCAAAAAGGAGTCCCCACCATTTATCTTGCCCGGGACCCCGCCAACTCAACTTCTAATCTCAGGGATGGGTGGGTGGGTAACTTGACGCGGCTCCGATCCGCTAGGCACCCGCGATGAAAGGACAAAGAGGGCTTCCCCCTCTCGTCACTGGCTTTTATGTTTTTGGGGAAGGGGGGTCGCCTGCGCACCTTAGTGACACATCCAAGGGGGACCTCCCATGTTTCCGGTGCCCCCCTCCTACCTTCTTGACCGGAAGTGACCCGGGCTACCGAACGCAATGCCACTAATGGCACCACGCCCCTAGGTGTGGGTGGTGCCTACCATAGTGGGCATACCACGTGTGATTCGCCCCCTGCAAGGTTACGCAAGCTACCCTTCTTCTCTTCTTCCTCCCCCCACAAAGACTCCAAGCCAGTAGTTGGTCTTCACTGCGTAGTCTTTATTAACTTTCAGATATCGCAATCTATATTTGTTGATTCATTCTCAACATTTGACCAACTTTTATTATAATCCAAAAACAACACACATTGTTATAGAAGCAGTAGGCTTGTGAGTATACATTTTAGCCAAAGTTTGAGATAGTATTTACATTACTGGAACTCCAGAGACACACTTGATGCATGTTGTGCCAGCAGGCCACAACCAATTCCACTGCTCCCAACTATCTGGGGTAACTACCCGTCGTCTATCATTCTAGACGCAGTCACCAAGACACTGCTTCGCGCCTTGCCCCCTACGGAGGTTCATGTGCACAAGATAGCCTCTCCAAAATTGCTTACTACAAGCTCTGGCATATCGGGTAGAGCCGGAGACTCCAGGACCACCAACAGGTCAGCCCCCTCTCCCGCCAGCCCAGAGCCCCACATTGACTGCCCGCCCTGTTCCAGGTCCAGACAGTCCCCACCAAAAAGGAGTCCCTGCCATTTATCTTGCCCGGGACCCCGCCACAGGACGAGGAGCTTACTGGCGCTCTCGACCTCCCCCCAATGCCGCTTGACGGTCCTGCTCTAATTCCATCACCCCTAAGATAGTCTGGATGAACAATTCCAGCCCTGTGTTGGACATATGCACTCCATCCGCCAAATACAACTCTGCTTTTGAGGCCTGTATCAAGTTATGCCTAATGGAACGTATGGGCGACCCTGCCAACAGTTTTGCCACTGCCTGATTTAATTTTTTCACCGACCTGTTTACTGCGTTTGATGGCGCATCGTTAGCCCAAACCTGACGTGGAATCACCTCCGACCAGACTATAGTGGTGTCTGGCAGGGCCTTCCTCACCCATGAGAGTGTGGAAAATAGTGCCTCTTTCACCCCCCTCCGGCCCGCCGGGATCATGTCATTGCCACCTGAATGAATCACCAACACGTCCAGGATGGGCATGCCCTTATCTAGTGCGTTCTGTAAATGGGCAGTGAGATCCTTCAACCATTGCCCACCAATCCCTATCCAGTGGTGATCGATTCCTTTTGCCCTCTGCGCTCTTTCTTCCCTGGACTTGGTGAAAAATTGCCCTGCTCTGCGTATAAAGGAATGGCCACACCAGCATACCTGCGTCCGTTGCCTCGATACCACTGTATGAAAGTTAAAGAATAGAAAGAAAAAGGGGGGTATATTAGGCGAGAGGCCCCACATACACCATTGTGACCCAGCAGCTGTCTAAACTAGTTGAGGTCTCACATATCGCTCAAAACAGGATGACTTCCATGTGCCCACCCTCTTGATGGTTTCTGATGAGAGCCCTAGTGTGGCTGCTGTCGTGGCAGCCCCAATGCGGAATGAATGAGACATAAAATGGGCCGTTTCCTCCCCCAGCAGAACCAAGGAGCGCTTGCATATTCGCGTGAACTGAAATCGTGTGAGTGGGGTTCAATCTGTATGTAGTAACAGCCTATCATCTCCCCCCACAGGCCGCATTTGCATGAATGTCTGCATCAGAGTCACGGGACACTAAGCTGCCCCATGTACTGCTCTTAGCTGTACCCAAACTCCTTTCCCTAAAGGGTTTGTCTTTGACCTCCTTACCCTAATTTGCAGCATGTCCTCTGATCTAATGGCATCCGCCATGGTGATTCCCCCCTCCCTATCCGCCTTTGAGGCCGGTATGAGCTCAGATATTCGGAAAGCCCTGAAGAATGCCAATGAATACGCTAATCTCAACAACTGCGTCTCATAAAGGGATATGCAGACTTGCGGCAACACCTCCAACATACTTGATAACCTACTGGCCTCTATGGGTCTCCTGCAGTCTTTCAACCCCGGGGCCAACCGTTCCCAACCCTTCACAGCTTGTCTGACTCTAGGATCCTTGGTGGGATCTACCACCCCCTCCAATCCTGCAAAGAAGGCCATTGCTGACAGCTGCCTCCTAACCAGCGACAGAGATTTTCCACACTCTTTCTGTTGTACTATGAATTGCAGCACCCCCTGCGGTGTACATTTTTCTGTACTCCCAGCTCCCTTTAGGGCTGCTAAGTATACCTGCCATGCTCTCTCATACATACTCTTGGTCTTGGGTGCAAGAGAAGCCGCTATCAGGTCGGCGGCAATGGGGCACCAAGCTTCTATAGCTCTTCCGGGAATTTCGTCATCTGATTGTCTGCTTGCGGCCATCGAGCTCTGAATTCTGTTAACTTAAAGCGAGACAGGGCATCAGCTACTGCGTTGTCCACCCCTGGCACATGTTTGGCAATAAAATACACATTTCGCTTAAGGCAACACCGAACCAGTTCTTTAAGTAAGGGTAGAACCCACGGACATTTTGCCCTCTGGTTGTTCACTGCCATTACTGCAGACATACTGTCCGACCAGAACACAATGCGCCTATTTTCCAGGAGGGCACCCCACAAATGGAGAGCCACAATGATGGGGAATAGTTCTAAAAAAGTGATGTTGCGCGTCAACCCCATCTTGATCCATTCTGTCGGCCATTGCTTCATGCACCACCTTGACCCTAGCACTGCCCCGAACCCTGCGCTGCCAGCTGCATCCGTGTAAAGCTCTAATTCTGCGTTTGCTTGCATTGGTTGTTGCCAAATAACTGCCCCATTGAAGCCCACCAAAAATTCTTTCCATGTGCCCAAGTCGCCTTTCACCTAGTGTGGTGGTGTTTTGCCCTTAAGCCTGACATTGACCTGGCGATGTTCCTAGAAAATGCCCTGCCCATGGGTTTCACCCGGAGCGCAAAATTCAGCTGTCCCACCAGGACCTGCAACTGGTGCAAGGTAACCTTCCGTGCCGCTAGATATTCATCTATGGATGCTTCAAAGGTTCTTACTTTCTCTTGGGGTAGTCTGCATACTCCGGCTATGGTATCTATTTCAATGCCTAAAAAGGTTAAGCAAGTCGCTGGGCCCTCGGTTTTTTCTTCCGCCAGGGGTACCCCCAATGTCTCCGCTAACCGCTGGAAGCCCAGTAGGGCCTTCCCGCAAGCTGGCAAGCCAGGTGGACCCAAAAAAAGGAAATCATCCAGATAATGCACCACATCTCATGAAGACACTAGGGGGGCGATTCCGATTCGGGCCGGAAATCTCTCCGACCGAGTCGGATCGGAGAGATTTCCGACCGAACCGGACTCTAGCAGTCTGACCGAACGAGTACGATGCGGACGCATGCTATCGGACTCGATTCGGTCGGACTCCCATCGAAGTCAATGGGAGCCGGTTGTACGTGCTCACTACGCCACTGGAGTCAAGCTATCCTGGCTGATGACGGCTGATAGCCAGAAACCGGTCCTAGGATGCTTGATTCTGGTCCAGGGAAGACATGGCTTGGCAGTTCGGGCTGGACTGTTCCCATGAGGCACAGGGTCAAGACTGATTTGCATATGGCCATGTCTGAACTGGGGTGGCGTGGTGAGCAAAATAACGATGGATTAAACCCAGATCTGTGACTGGGGGTGAATGTTTTGCCAATGTGCAACATTCCGTCCATCAACTTGTGTGTTTTGCCGTACACGGGCTCCCATTGACTCAATGCGTGCGTCGCAAACAAGGGCGCCCCCTGCAGCGGCCGTACATTCATGTGTAGGGGGGACCCATGGGTCCCCCCTGTGTGCGACTCGCGCGGCTAGGCGTACAGGGGGGTCCGACACGGACCCCCGAAGTCCGGCTCCGACTGCTCTTTTGAGCCGGACGACGCGAGTCGGTCGGACTGTTCGAGGCGCGCATTGTACTTGCCCAGTCGGGGAACGTCTCCATTGCGTGGTGCGAGTCGCGTCCGTACGAGTCGGTCGGAGCGATTCGGAGCCGGGAACGAGTCGGTTGGGGATTTCGCGTGCGCTCGCATCGTACTTGCTCGCGCGGACAGGTGTTCGAATCGGTCGGAAACAGGGCGTCCGAATCGGATCAGGTAAAGCCGAATCCGATTCGGTGCCCTACCGGCCGAGATCGGAATCGGCCCCTAGGTCTTGAACTGCCCATTCCAAGAAATGACTGAATGTCTCAAAAACCGCACAAGCAATGGAACACCCCATTGGCATACATAGGTCCATGAAAAAACTCCCCTCAAACGTAAAACCTAGTAACCTAGTGTCTTCTGGGTGCACCGGAAGGAGGCGGAAGGCAGCTTCTATGTCGGATTTTGCCATCAGCGCGCCCTCCCCCAGTTTTGTAGTTTCTGAATTGCTGCGTCAAAAGTGGTGTACCGCACTGTGCATAGTTCCGGATCGAGCTTGTCATTGACTGACCACCCCGGTGGACTTGATAGATTATGAATGAGGCGGTATTTCCCCGCCTCCTTTTTTGGCACCAGGCCCAGTGGTGAACACACCAAGTCTTGCCTTGGCAATTGCTGGAAAGGCCCAGCCACCCTCCCCAGGGCAACCTCTTTCATGATTTTTTCCTTAGCCACCTCCGGATTTTGCAAAACTGAGCGCTGATTGAGTGGGGGAACTGCGGAAGGCAGGGCGCTAGATGGAATATGGAAACCAAATTTAAAACCTTGATACAAGAGCTGAGCCTCTTCTCTCCTCTCATATCTACTGAGTAAGTGGGCAAGGACATGCAGACGTATGGGAGTGGGTGGTTTCTTATGATGACTGGGCAGGGCGACCCCTGTTCTGTGCGTGGGCAGGGGTATGCTGTTCCCAACTTTCTTGTAACACTTGTTCTCCGGATGCCCTTGTATTCCACAGAAGGAACATATATGCTTGAACTTGCATGCCGACCCCCTACTGCATTCATTCTTGTTAAACTGCCAGCAAGCTTGTTTTTTGTCCCCTGTCCCTTTGTCCCCTCGAAAGGAATGTGCTGGCCTGGTAACTGGCGCTGCCGGGAAGAATTCAGCATGCCATATGTTTATCTCTCTCTGATCCCATGCCACTTCTGGCCTTACCGCTTTCATTTGCATAAATTTGTTGTCGTATTGCAGCCAGGCCGTGCCCTGGAATTCTGAAGCTGCCCCATGGATCATTGACATGTAGCTAATCAACTGGGCCGCTAAAGCTGGGAACCGCTCTACCATAATCGCTGCGTAGATAGCAAAACCAGTTACCCAATTCTTAATTGACCATTCCACCCACACTTTCTTCTGTTTAAATTCGCCTTCCTTGCCTGCCCTGTTCTTCCCTGGCACCACCCCTGAGTTGATAAGGTCGAACACATCTATGAATTCTCCCCTGAAAATCTTTTCTCTGGTTTCCGCTGGCACATGCCATGTGATACTTGCCGATGGTGCTAATGCGAGCGACGCGGAACCGTAAAGCAACGGGCTCTGTGACAAAGTGGCCTGCACCGATACCACCGCCGTAGGGGGTGCCGGCTGTGCTGTTGGGAGTGTCCCCGACCATGGGATACCCGTATTATTGGTTGGCCCCTGTGATGTAGCGGCGACCACCACGGGAGATTGTGCCACCCCCCCGGACTGGACCCACACTTGAGCCACCCCGCTGCCTTGATGCGCTGCTACTGGCGCGGGAGCCTGCACGATAGGTGGAATTGCCGTCGCTACCCCCCGTGTTGCCACGGTTTGTGATGCATTTGCCGCTACTGGCGGTGAGATTATAGGGAGAGCCGCACTCTGTGGGAGCCCCCCTGCTGGGGGCGCCTCTACATTCGTTTGACCCTTCTGCGCAGCTGCGCCAGAAGCCCGAATATTGTCCATGCTCAACTGGGGTTGGCCCGCTACCACCTCCTCAGCTGAGGTGCTCGCCTGCAACTCCGCAACTCTTTTGATCTTGTCTTGCTGCGCATCCTTGAACCGCTCGGGCGTCCGCCTTGTGCGCCTGGACTGTGGGGGCTCCTGCTGTGGGCTCACTCCTGTCCCCTGAGATAATGTCCGCAGAGCCCAATCGATACCGCCTTTCTTTGCAACCTCCCACAATGCCGACAATGATCGGAAATCCTCCTGTGTTGCTGGGGCCTCTTTGCCGCACCGTGCACGCTTTGGTGGCATCCTGCCCACTAGAGAAAGCAAAAGACAGTTAAATCTTGGCCAATGCCCCTTTGCCCTCATGATGGGCCTGTGACTCGCGCCCCCTGACCATCCACCCTCTCATGCTCACCGTGCACTGGGAATACTCACTACCCTAGTGCCCCATGCCCCCTTCTTCCTCTTTCCCCCATGCCCATGCATTCCCCCTGAGCTCCTCAGCCTGCTCACAAGCCGAGTGCCCCGGGGGTTTTCATGCTTTTCACATGCAGTGCCATGCATCCTGCCCTTCCCCTCAGGGGCGCTCGGCCTACTCACTAAGCGTCCTGATTTCCCCCCTGTGTGCAACTTCCCACCTATGCGGATAATCGGCAGACCAACAATACCGGTTTATTCCTTCCGTTGTTATCTCCATTCCGCCACATATGCCATGTCGCGCCCATGTTCCCCATCCGCCCTTGCTTTCTCCTGTATAACTAGTCGTGCTTGCATCTCCCCCAAAACGCTTGCCTCTACCGCTGCATCAGTGCCTCCAAGCTCACCCTTTAACGCGACTGCTTAACGCGCTTGCCGTTTCCCGCAAAGCGCCCTCCTTTCAAACGCGCCGACCGCGTTTCCCTACCTGCAGGTCACCGCAAAAACCCGTCCTCGTCTTCTTAAAAATTAACTGCGCTTGTGTTACCAAGGTGCGTACCTCGCGACGCTCACCAGCTTCCCCATTTGGCCGCGTATCGCGCTCCAGCCACACTCGCGCACCGCAATCTCGCCCCTGAAGGAGTGCACCGTGCCGCCCACACACACTTGACCAGCTTCTCCATTTGGCTTATTTAACGCACGCTCAACAGCTTCCCCACTTGGCCACGTATCGCGCTCCTGCCCCGCTCGCACACCGCAATCTCGCCCCTCAAGGAGCGCACCGCGCCGCCAACCCACACTTGGCCAGCTTTCCTATTTGGCTTGTTTAACGCGCCTCTCGCACATCGCACCATGCGCCTAGCCTGCACCCTGTTCAAACACCCTACGTTACGCTTTAAACTTTGAAAAAATTCCCCAACATTACTCCGGACGTTTACGGTGAAGCTGATTTGTAACTATCGGCGCCGACCGTGTTGGGCCGACATCCCGCAACCCTCGCTACACTGTGAGGCCCTCTCACCTGGGTGTGTAACTTGACGCGGCTCCGATCCGCTAGGCACCCGCGATGAAAGGACAAAGAGGGCTTCCCCCTCTCGTCACTAGCTTTTATCTTTTTGGGGAAGGGGGGTCGCCTGCGCACCTTAGTGACGCATCCAAGGGGGTTCTCCCGTGTTTCCGGCAACGCCCCCCTCCTACCTTCTTGACCGGAAGTGACCCGGGCTCCCGAATGCAATGCCACTAATGGCACCACGCCCCTAGGTGTGGGTGGTGCCTACCATTGCTGCTCATTTTTTTTAGCATAGTCAGATACACTAGATGCAATGGGCCCGTTTCACAAAGAGCCTCGACGGCCTCAGCGGATTATCCTCACTTGGTGGAATCTCTGCAATGAAAAACTGCAGTGCTACTGCGGAGGTTCGCTCTTTGTGAATCAGGCCCTATCAAGCTACCCATACTACATGAACCACCGAAGAAAATGGCTCTCACCTATATGCAGACTACTGGGGACTAGAAGCTGCACTGTAGCGCTGAGAATCCTAATGACAGACTCTAGCCCCCCAATTGTGTTTTATTATAGCTGTATGTAGCGAAAGGTCTAGCAGTCACAGTCTGCTGCAGAGCAGATGGCAAAAGATTCTACTTTGCACAATATGGCTACCTTATACGGGCCCCATGCATAGCCTATGTCATCATCATATATTTTAAAATGGTGTACTCTCCTTTGTGAAAATAAATAATTACACAGGATTCCAAATTAAAATCCTCTGACCAGGATCGGTGTTCCCTATTCTTTCCTGCTGTTCTTGTTATCTAACGATGAGCACCACTATATACGCAGGCAGTATCAGGTCCATACCAAACTCAACACTACCCATAGGAGCAGGGCGTAAAACGGTCAGAACAATGCAGACAGAGCCACGCGCGTTCCTACTACACAAGTGCTACCACACTTACCTTAACCACGCATTTGCCTTAACCACGCATATGCGTGGCTAAGGCAGTGCACGGTCTAGATGCTGACTGCAGCTCGGTGGAAGCAGGAAGACGCCAGGAATAGAGGACACAGTGAGGTAAGTGGAGCTGGGGCTGGGTTTGGGGAGAGTAGTTTGTATAGGTTGGGGGGTACTTTTCAACGTTGGGGGGACAAGGTCGTTTTCAGGGCTGGATGGGGTTGGGGTAGTTTCCAGGGCTGCGGGGGGTGGGGGTGGTCATGTCGTTTTCAAGGCTGGGGGGGTCGGGATTAGTTTTCAGGGTTGGGAGGTTGGGTAGTTTTCAGGGCTGGTGGAAGGTCGGAGTAGTTTTTGAGGCTGGGGGAGGGTCAGGTATTTTTTTTAAATAGGGGTTAGGGTATTATGCCTAAGGGCAGTGGAAGGGGTTGGGGTAGTCTTAGGGACAGCGCGGAGGTGGGAGGGGATTGGGGTAATGTATGTTAAGCACAGCGTTTTAGGCCTCGGGGAGGGGAATGGGTAGTCGGGGTAGTTTTTAGCGCTTAGGGGTTGGCAGGTCGTTTTTTTAGGGCTCAGGGGGGCGGGAGTAGCTTTTTAAAATAGGAGTTAGGGCTTTAAGCCTAAGGGCAGTGGAAGGGATTGGGGTAGTTTTAGGGGCAGCAAGGGAGGTGGGAGGGGGTCAGGGTAGTGTAAATTAAGTGTTAGGGACAGTGTGGAGGGTGGGACGGGGAGGGGGCAGGTAGGGGGTTTGTAGCTTAGGGTGGTGGGAGGGGTGTCGCGACCTCAGCCATGCATACATCTTTACCATTCATGCCTTTACCACAAAATTGCATGGTAAAGGCATGCATAGTAAATGAATTCGTGGTTAAGGAATGCGTGGTTAAGACGCATTCAGGGTTCAGGCTGCGTGGTAGAGGCAGCGTGGTTTCGCCATGCATGCCTCTGTCATACAACTGAGCTGGGCTGCTAGGCAGACAAAGTCAGGCACTGTGTATGGGCCTCTGTTTAGGCCTGCATACACCTATACATAACAAACACAGAAACATTGGCGCTGCACAACCAGGTTTCAGAAGAACACCACCACAGAGCCAACAGGAAGACAACCAGCAATTGTATAATTGCTCACATCCCTATCCGTGAGTGACGCCCTAGACAGTCTAAGCATTTCTTGTAACCATGAGGTGAAAAATATCTCTGTTGTTGGCAGCTCCGCCTACATGTATGGCTTTAGTATGGCACTTGCAGTATAGACGCAATAGCAGCATTGAAGCTAATGTCCTCACCTCTTTATGGTGTGACAGGACAGAGGGATCTGTCAGACTAACTGTTCAAATTCTGTGTTAATGACTTTGATGAATGTTTAAAGTATAAAATATAAAAATTGTTTTTCTTTTTTCTTTTTTGCTCTCTGCACACCATTCATTTCACTCCACACCGTCTACCCAAATACGCAACCACAATCCAGCATTTTATAAGTGTTCCCGACAATGTCTACTCTCAGTCCAGGCGCAAAATCACAGCAAAAAGTGGCATCAACCTGGAAAGATGAAAAGTTCTTTACTTCAATCCAGCAGTGCGTTTACAACACCACAGAATAACACTTTACAAAATGTGTACTTGAGCAGTAGTATAGAACCGGTGTTACTGTGTATAGAACTGAGATCTAAGGGTATTAACTAGGATTTATTTGCGTTCGTTTACAATTGAGAATGTGTGAATTATTCATTGTTTTTTAACAGTAAAATCGTGATATTTATAGCATGTAGTGGCCATTAATACAGAGCTATCTTTTCGTGTTTTGCTAAAATTGTTCAGTTTTCTCAGCTGTCTAATTTCCACTTCATTGGCTTAAATTTGGAACACGATCATTTAAAGTGCGAACATCCATTTGCAAAGGCTTACTGTCAGCAAGTATGCAAATTTCCCTAGGCTTTCACATGCTCAAGGATCCCGCAGTCAACTTAAATTAAGCTAGAAAAAGTAACTTAATGGTCGTTATTTTACATTAGCTCACTTAAACCCAACGTGATAATCTGTGCTTTCTTCAACAACAGGGAAAGGTTTTTGCTTTACTGCTTAAAATGATTTATTAAACACCCTAGGACAACATTAAAAATGGATAACAATATAAAGGACATACTCCACATTGATTAGTTGCCATAAAAATATATATAGTTAAGTAAAGGTGTATCATTCAACTTCCATTTATCATAAATATTGACTTAGTATCAAAGTACAAGACTACCCTACTGGTCCTTTCCAGAACAAGTTACTCATAGGTAGGTTTTTAGGCAGATGGTCAGGCTGCACCTCTTTGTGTATTATCAGCCAGTTACACAATAACTTTGCAGCAGGTACACAAATGATTTTGCGATCGTTAAGCCTGCGATGTGCTAAGTGTCTGGCTTTGTGGTTGAAAAGCTAATTTTGTAATGCACTAAAATGACACTGCAAGTCACAAATAGCCTTGCACCTCAAGATGCCAGCATTGCAATTCCTTACAAATTGCATGGAAAAGGGGCGTTAAAGATGCACCCGCATGAGCTGCATGAAAATGCATCAATTGTTTACGAATGTTCCTAAGGTCACAAACCCTGGAAAGGTTACTGATTGCTGAGAGCAGTTGGTATCTATTCACAAAGCGGTAGCCGTCCAAGAAAGATAACTTCCACTGTGCGAGTGGTAGTACGTGAAAAGGGAAACCAGATGGGGATAACATATACCACTGCATGCTCCCTCATTGCAGCCTCAGTATCCTTTAATAGACGGGTTTCAATGCTGGCAGTGGTGCCTTCTCCGCTAAGGTGGAGGAGCGGCCCCACTGCTGCGAAGCAGTGAAAGAAAGAACAAATACAATGATAATAACTCCAGGTTATTTTCATTGTATTTTTTCCTGCTGCGGCATCTCGGTGGGGCGGATCTGTTCCACTCTCAGAGCAGGGGGAGGAGTGGTTTGGCCACTCTTAAGAGCACATGACTGTTTGGACGGCGCTCTCGGGCCGGCCAAACATTTATGCGCACTTCGCATTGCAGCCTGCATGGAAATCATGCCCAGGCCCCCATTCCCTGGCTGAGCTCCAATCCACGGCGCTCAGACCAATCACAATGCTTAGGGGAGAGAGCCTGGCTGCTTCCTGTTTCAGCCCTGGAGAGGCTAAGAGGACGTGGAGAGCGGTGAGGAGGTACGTTTTGTATTTTTTTTCACATCCCCCCGCCTGCCCCGCCACTCCCTATCGGTACATGCCGCAACTGCATGCCGGCGAACTCGGAATGCAAATGCAGAGATGGGGTTCTATTGTCCTTTGCAGCACTGATCTCTACATTCAAATGCTTTCACCGTGGTATTCCTGTCCAGAAATAATATTAAGCTTTGATTTCAGTTTTTTTTTTTAAATGGCATTTGTGCGCTGTGTATAAGTATTATATCTTGCAAAGCACAAAAAATGGCGGGATCACCTCACATTACACCACATCACATCATATCACATCACATTACATCACATCACATCAAAGACACTATACAAACAAAGGCCCTTCAATTCAACATTTCAACTTCTGTATCTGGCTTGGAAACCTGAAACCATGATGGTTGCTTGATCCTTTACATCGGCAAAGTACTAAAAGCTTACAGCATTACAATCCAACATTTGTAGAAGCCTTACTAGGAGTGGATGCTGCGAGTGAGTCCCTGGAGACAATGGGCCAGATTCATAAAGAAAGTTCTAAATCTGCGCTCATAAATTTACATCTTTGTATGAATCTAGAGTTACAACTTTTTGGAATTCACAAACATGCTTAGGAATATGAATGGAAAACTGCACTAGGTACAGCTTTCCATGCAAATCCCTGGGAAGGGCATGTGACATTCCCAGCAGGGTTCTAATCCTCTTATGTGTACTTCTCCCTGACAGAAAACTCATGTGGGGGAATACAATCCAATGTGCAAACACACATTTATTTTAACCAAAGTGAAACTATGTTTCCTACTGGAAAACCCCTTATTTACACCTGAGACAGCGTGGGTGTAATGTGTTCCTCTTTCCTACCGGGAAAGGAAAGTACCCCAGCTGCTGGCTCGAAGAATAAATTTGCTTCCTTTCCAGGATGGAAAGGGGAAGGAGAGGAGCTTGTCAATACCAATGAACAGCCATGTTTATGGGTGATCACAAACTTCCAAAGTTACCCATGCTTTGGAATGCCCACTTTATGAGTGCAGGGAACTCCACACTCATGACTGAGATCCCGACACATATAAATGGCCTTATGCCTGCCAAATATACTTTTTTTAATTCTTGGCAGGCGCATTTGATCGCAAACATATGTTAAGTGTCGGAAGGGGGTTTATGGGTGATGGTAAATATGCGCCTGCCACCAGTAACAAGGCCACCCACACTGTACTAGGTCCTAAAAAGGGTGTATATAAATTAGCCCCTTGCTCAATTCTTGTTAGCTGATACAGAGCAATAAGGCTTAACTTAAGAGACATGCATGTAAAGCATTTAAAAACACCAATAGAGTAAATAAGTAAGATACAACACACAATGAAAATCTCACACCAATTTATAAAAATAGGATATATATTTATCTTTAAAATGACACCAAAACTACCACAATCCAATATAGGGAATGGGAGATATGAATTTCTAAAGAATAAACACTTTCTAGTGCTTAGAAACCAATTGCGCCACTCTGGGACATCTGGTTGCGCTTGATCAGGACAAAGTGAAAGTTTCAAGCTGACCATGATGGAGCCCTGCACGGATTCACTAAGCGGGAGGCCCCAGTCTAAATTTTACCTTCACACTTAGAAACTTTTCTGGAGCTTCATCATCTGAGGGCCCTCGCTGCTTTTCACTATGCCGGATTCGGTGAGGATTTGCCGGCTTGACTTTCAGGGGGCTCCCAGTCAAAGCCTTGAAGTCAGACCTCCGGAGCTCTTCAGTGGAATGAACCTGGAACCGGGCTGGGTCACGGTAAAAGGTGGCCGGATTGGCCCTTGTGGTCGGGTCGCGCGCCTTATGGAATTTGTTTTCCCAAAGTTCCCAAAACCTTCCCAAACCTCTGGAGGTCCTTCCAGAAGGCCTCTTTGGAGGTTCAAGGTGTCCAAAACTCAAATTTGAGGCTCTGGAATCTCCTAAATGGTCCTTGGCAGGGCTGGACTACACTTCCCACAATGCACTTTGTCAACCCCTTAAAAGTCAAATGGATGCACTCCAGGGGTGGGACTCTGGCTGAAGAAGGGTCAATTAAGCTTGTTTAACCTGTAGCTGCAGGGAGTCCACTCCTTACTCCTTCTTGAAGAAAGGCAAAGTCCTCAAAGCTGTAGTGCTAAATAGTGCAGCAAGTGCTGTCTTCACCAGGCAGGCCCTTGAGTGCAGATCAGTATTCCAGCAGGACAGTCCTCTTTTTCTTGTAGTTTCAGGCAGCAGAACTGAGAGGCTTTGTACCTCTCACATATTTGTTCTCAGCTTCTGGGCATGAAGAAGGGGACATCCCCGACCAATGAAATGCAGGGTGCCACCCAGGTGCATGTACACTTCCTTCAAAGTGTGGCATCTTCTTGTCCCAGAAAGCATTATTCCTCCAAATCCCATGGTGGCTCAAATTTCAGCAGAACTGTAAGAGCTAACTAAACCAACTCTCAGTGTGGTTCAATTCAGTAGCTCTTCTCCCCCTAACATCTTCAAATTCATTTCTAAAGCCTGCTATCTGGCTGGGGCACAGGGGACTGGGGGTATGTAGGCCTTTGAAGCCTCATGCTTTACGACCCCTCTGACCCTGCCCGGGTAGCTGCAGAGCTCTCTCCAGTAGATAGTCTCTCCCCTAGATAGCCAATTATCACCTAATCAAGGCAGCCTTGTTAAGCCTGTTAGGGCTGACCCATCAGGGAAGACTGCAGGAAGGCTGGATTTTGGCTTACAGACAAGAACGTGTTATAAGTTCTTTTCTGTATAAGTTAGGACAAATTCAACAAGAACAATCTGTTGGATTTATCGATACCATTCTGTTAATTCTTTGAATGATATTTTTATACTTTCCGAGCAATAGTTTTGCATCCATATTGCCATGTTAGCCTATGAGGCCAAGTATCTACAATGGGGAAAATGAAATGTGCCAGTCTTCCCTAACCAGGGTTTATAAAACATCTGTTATAAGGACCCTGCTCAATTTAAAGGACCCCCTCCACCCCTGGGACACCTAGGGGAGACCTGGGTGTTGATGAATATGTACAAATGATGTAGATTAATACTTCAGAGTGCCCACAGGACCACAGTTGATTTTGCAGGGGATTTCCTACACTCGTGAAAAATAAAATGAGCAGTTTTCCCTCACCAGAGTTTATAAAACATTTGTTATAGGGCCCCTGCTAATAATTACCTGACCCCCACCCCTGGAACACCTTGGAGAGATCTTGGGGGTAGCTGATATGTAACAATAATGTAGATTATCACTTTAATAGTGCCCCTGCCACCAAAGTCGTGTTTGCAGTGAATGTACTTTTTAAAAGCAGTGCTGCAACTCAGGGTTGCTTTTAAAATGCCCTCCGGCTCTCAGCAGTGCACGCATGCAAGTGCAAAAGAGGCTTCTGGCCTCTAAACTGCTAGGCCCTATTATATACTAGGGCCTTATAGGTAGTTTTGATCCCTTTGTCCTATTATCTACGGGGGACTTATAGGATAGGTCATCCCAATTATAAGTGTACCTCAATGCATGTGTGTGTGTTTACCATAGCACTGGCCCTGGGCCTGACTAGCAGGACTCAGGGCACAGTCAGAGTCAGCTACCATCTGTACCAGTCAGCATACAACAATTAGGGGTGAACCGGCCAAAAGGGTGACTTTCTAGCATTTAGTACAGGCCTTAATAAGTATTGATTAGTAAAGAAAGTATACAGTTGTATGTGTCTGTAATGTTCTAGGGGGGAACAATTGCAAACCATTTCATTGCTGCCGTTGTGTGGTCTTTGCCCGCTGCACATTATCACCCCTCAGAGCCGAAGGTCACAGTACATATGTCCATATATGTGCATAGACACAATGAGTCATGAGAAATGTGTTGAAGATCAGTGAGTCATGGAACTATGTAGGACACGGAGTGAAGTGCCTAACAAAAATGAATGTGTCCTTGTGTAACGTAACTGGTGCTCATGTAAAGCAAAGCGCTCTGATACCTTCGGGACAAGTTCGCGGTATATAAAACTCCCCCCCCAAAAAAAGGGGGTGTGAAACCCGTAGTTGATCAGGTTAATTTTCGGAATGTGACTTAAGTAGTTCTGCTCCTGAACTTGGGATTGTGCAGGTTTTCTTTTTTGTAAAAATTCTGATTGACCATATTAATAGTCCTGAATAGGTGCATGGCTATCGGTGATACAGCCAGAGCAGTGGCACTGAGAACTAAAAGGGTGGGAGGTACTACTTTTGGTCGCCCGCTCAAGTTTTGTTTTTGTGGCTGCCTACATGGACCCTTCCTTGGTGTTTCCTCTTTCAATAGTGGTGGAGGCGGTAGCAAGGGCTCACAGAGTGCTAGACAGACCCAGCGCACCAGCGGCAGAGTTGTATAGTATGAACTGATAGTTTGCTCGTCATGTGCTATGCTGCTTTATGATTAGATGATTAGAGAGCCAGCCATCCAATTGCATAACAGACTGAGTTCAAGCAGGTATGGGTGCAGTCTGCGACCTGTTGGCTCTTGGTGCACGTGCAGGTACGGCTCCACTCTTAAGAGAGCCCTCCTATGTATGCCGGAAATGAGAGGGGGTAAAGAGAAGCGGCGTGGCTTACAACCGAGCCTGGTACAGCAAGAGACCATTAGGTTCAAACTGAGCCACATCTGTCCTGAGTCTCAAAGCGATCCTGAATCTCACTGGCGGACCAGCAGCACTTTTGCGCCTTGGTCAGTGAGATAAGTCTCTTAAAGTTGAGCATAAAATTAATCTATGAGCTGTCTATGTATAGTTTCCTAAGCGTCTCTGCATATGTGAGACTTCTTAGAGGCAGACTATTTTAACACAATCTAGTCATCTTTGGCATGCTCCTGTCCTTATTTCATCCAACAATTTGCAGCTCTAAAAAGGGTAGAGCAGGGCAGCAAAGGTCACCATTGTTTTGAAACATAATCGTCACCTCTGCCAACCCTTATGATATCATGTTTAACAAGGCCCTGTTTTCTGAGGCGTGGTGGAATGAACTATTTTCAAGCGTTCAGCTTCTTTTAATTGACACTAAGAGGAAAGTTGTAATGCTGTGCGATTCTCTAAAGAATATAAGTACATTTATGATATCGGTCTAATAAAAATACACACAGTAACTTAGATTGTGAAACTCCATTTCATGCCTAACAAATTTACACTACCAGCCAGCCATTAACAAGAGATGCTTCCGAGTATGCGCTGCTTCACAAGAAAGACATCAATAAAAATCTAAACTACCAATAAGAAAACAAGACTGTAATTGTATCTTGCCAACAAAGCGAGATGAAATAATAAAATAAAGCATCTCCTTTCACTCATTTACTTTGCGAGGTAATGTAAATAATCCAAAAACATAATGCAGCACCCCAATTGCAAAGTTAACACCGAAGTCTGCTACTGGCTTCCTTGTTCTTATTGCGGTTCGTACGTCCCTAAAACACTGTTCGATCTTTATCAATTTTCAGATAATGCACACAGTGGAAAGTTATCCGCATGAATGCATGTCCAATAAGACAGACAAAACGGTGTGCCCAGGATTACCCAAGTTGGTTAAATATAAATGCAGGAGTTCATGTGCAAGTCTCTGGTTATAAATGTTTTTAACTGACTTGTCCCCGCACTGCAGTGTAACATCTTATGCCCAGTATCATGGTGCAGGAAGGCTGTGAGAGAGGATGGTGGTCACCTTGCCCTATAAATTGATGCACTGCTGAGTAGACAAGATTCAGAGGGACAGAAAACAGATGGTCTTGACGTCTCTTTTCTGCTGTCTCGCATGCAGAATGGGGCTCTAACTTTTGAAATATCCAGCAGCACAGATTTATGATTTTTTTCACACAATGGAACACAGCAAGACTCTTTTCTGCACTGTGCTGCCTGAAAGGGCAGGAATGCCCCACATCTAAGAAGATATAACAAATTCCCGTCCTCTCCTTGCGCTGGCACACTCAGTGCAGCCTTGCACCAACGCTGGCATCTTGGGTGTAGGAGAGTAGGATCTGCTTCACATGGGTACCCCCACTTTTTGCTGATGCTTCACTGTTTTCCACCTTAGTCTGGCTGGGGCCCTGCTAATCAGAACCCCAGCCTAGCTGCTTCCTCTCTAAAATGGTTTCCATGTGCCTTAGGCACATCTCTGATTGGAATCTGGAGTGCCCTTATAAGTCCCTAGTATATGGTATACTATGTACCCAGGGCATAGGTACCTCAGAGGCCTACCAGGGGCTGCAGCATGTATTGTGCCACCCCTGGAAGGCCATCCAACATATAAACCTATAAGTCACTCCTATGGCAGGCCTTGTCAATCCTGAAGGCAGAGTGCGTGGTTCCTATGTGAGAGGGTGCCCCTGCATGAGCTGGGCCCCTCTGCAGCGTTCGGAGACCCTTCTCTGATGCTGTTTGTAGTGCAGCCCGACCATATACTCTTAAGCTCATTATAACCTCGCGTTAAATGCTAACTTTGGGATGGCTGCACGGAAACATGTCGTGTTTGGTGTCAAACATCTTGGAATACTACCCCCCCGCCAGTTCTGGTGGCGGGGGTAGCATTCCACCCTTCTAGAGGGAAAGACATGTACACACCGGTATGCCCGGTACTGACTTTCCAAGCCCTGGCATCACAAAATGGATGCCGCTGCCACAGACACGAGTCTGGCCTCCTGCTGCTGACCGAAACTCCGGCAGGGGAGGCCTGGACAATAGGTTTCCTGTCCCAGGGAGGTGTGACCACCTCCCCAGACAGGATAGTGTGTATTGGGGCTGGGCGGGAGCACTCTCTGGTGCTTTGAAGTCCTGCACTGGGGGCACACTTGGTGTCCCTGTGCATACCCCAGTTCAAACCGGCTCAGGGGCTTCCAGCCCCTGCTCTGGCATGAAACTGGACAAAGGGAAAGGGGTGTAACCACCCCTCTGCCCTGACCCTCCCAGAGGTGGGGTCACAGAGTATGTCCAACCCCCTACCTTAGTATAAGTAAGGGAACCCAGTCCTTAGGACTTTAGATTTACCCGGACGAAACTCTGATACAGAATCCTGGACCTTCGACGCTCTACTTTAAGATTAGAGGACTGAAGAATCTCCCTTGGGGTCAAGGAGTGACTCCCCTGCTTGGCAGGCACCAAAGAAGCAATTGTCCGGTCTGCATCGCTGAAGCTCCCGTCGGACGCCGAAGTCTTTGCATCACCTGAGGTAGATTTCCAGACTTCTAGAGGTTTCCCTGAGTCCCCAGCAAAGCTGAGGCCCGTAGCTGTCGTGGGTAACGTGGAACCATGACCCCTGGACACCAAACACATTTGCAAGTGCATCCTCTTCTGGGTATCCCACGAAATCGTGCTTTTGGCTCTGAGTAGCCCCAGCCTCCAGCACCAACTGCACCGAAGATCACTGGCCTCCACTCCACGAGTGTCCTGTGAGCCAGCTCCACGTGCACCGTCTTGAGGCTCCTTTGCGGTCACTAGTCCGTTGTCTAGTAGGCCCTCCCGAAGGCCAATCTTTTTCTGCTTGGGCTCCCTGGTTGCTCCAGGTGTGCCCTGACTTATCCTTGCTGGGTGAGTCCCCCAGACCTTGCTGGTCTGCAACATTGTCCTTCTTTGCTTTCCACGAGACTTGCCGTTGCCAAGGCTTGTTGGGTCCAATCCGGTCGCCGACACCCCTGCAATCGACAAACTTTGTGGCACAGCTCGAATCCAGCTCCTGGTTGTCGTCAACACCTCCTGGACCTCGTGGCTGAAGAGTCAAGACGACCATCAACCTACCTGAAGCACTCGACATCGGTGGGCATCTGCTCATCGCCTTCCTGGTCACTGGCTAGTGACCGAGACTCTGTCCCCTCTGCTTTCAGGTTCTTCAGATCTTCGATCCACCTTTGGATCCACCCGAACACTTTCGACTTGGTCGCCAGCAGCACTTTGCAGCAGATCGCCATAGAAAGCGACGACGAAACCCGATCCCGAAAGACACCTATGCACCCGGCTTCCCTGGGTGAGGTAACTCGAGTACTCCAGTGCTCCCGTGGGTATAGACACTAGAACAGCCTAGTTCTCAAAGGGTTTGCTCCAAGTCCTCCTCTAAGTGTCCCTTTTCTTTTAAATTCTAATCGCGACTTTCCCCATAGAAGTTAACGGTGGTTCGCGGTTGTGTTCATACACTGCACGCGTCCCCGTGAGTCCCCTGTGTCACTGCCTTGGGTGGTTCCTTGTGGTCCAAGCACTTCTACAGGCTCTAGGCCTTGTGTCTAGCTCAGTCGTGGTTCTTATACCACTTTATTGGTATATGGTTTGAGTACGCCCCTGGGGCTCAAACGTGTATTTGTGCTATTACTGTAGATAACTAACTCGTAACGTATGTACTTCGAACTCTAGCCTCATAAAGAGACTAGAGGTGTGTGTTTAGTAATAAATACATATATTTTGAATATATACCTGGTGTGGTCCTCTTTCATTTGGTCACTCAAGAGATTATAGACTGGTAAAACAAGCTGCTTTACATTCCTTCAAGACTTAGCCTGAAGGCTGCTCTCCATAGCTACCACTAGGATAGCTTTCAATAAAGGTTGTCTTTAACCTATCTCCAATAAGGGGTTGTTTGGACTGGTGCAAGGTGCCCACTATAATTAGTGGACAGCATATGCCAGGCCAACTTCTCACAGAGGGGAAGGCACTGCCTTACCCCTACTGCTCCTCTTCTTGGGAAGCATCTGGTCCATGGTTTCAGGATCCAGAGCTGGTTCAGTGTCATGCATTTAGGCCTGTGACCTGGTCACAGCAAATACCTTTGCAGGGATGCCCAACATCTCAGCATGAGTCCATAACTCTACTTCAGACCAGGCTGAAGTTTCTAGATCATTGCCCAATAGACATTCTACAGGGAGGTCTGCACTCACTACAACCTTCTTGAGGCCGGTTACCCCTCCCCAGGAGAAATTCACAACTGCCAGACTATGGTTGGTCCTAACATTGCTTGCATTGGTCACCTGATACATTTCGCCCAGGATGATCTGTCCAGGGTCCACAAGATCCTCTGCCACCATGGTGACACTAGCACCTGTGTCCCTAAATGCCAAAGCCTGTTTGCCATTTATTACAGGCTGCTGTTTGTATTTGCCCAGATTACTGGGGCTCACCAGGAAGGACATGTCAATGTCTCCATCACAAATCAGCATTGCCTGAGTGGGTACTCTGACTAGGCCAGAGTCCACTTCAGAACCCAGGGTCAACCCTACTACACCCTTATTCTGAGTACCACCTCCACCAGTAGCTGAACTAGGGGGAACAGTTGCCTTAGGGGCAGGAGTGGTGGTGGTTTGGTCTTTGGACTTGTTACAATCAGAAGTCCAGTGCCCTTTCTGTTTACAGAATTTGCACCAGGGCTTCTTTTGGCCTTTTCCCTTGTTGGATTGTGACTCCCCACCAGATGCAGATTTTTGGGGCCCTTGTGAAGACTTCTGGTCGTTTGACTTATCCCCACTTTTCTCAGAGCCCTTAGAATCCTGCTTCTTTGTGTCACCCCCTTGGTTCTGGGTTTTCTGCCTCACCCTGGTTCTGACCCACTTGTCTGCCTTCTTTCCCAATTCTTGGGGAGAGGTCAGATCTGAGTCCACCAGGTATTGATGCAACAACTGGTTCTGGCAATTATTAAGGAACTGTTCTCTCATCATTAGATTATACAATCCCTTGAAATCAGTAACCCTACTGCCAACCAGCCAACCCTCCAGAGCCTTGGTTGCACAATCTACAAAGTCAGTCCAGTCCTGAGTCTGTGCCTTCTGGGTGTCTCTGAACTTCAACCTGTACTGCTCAGTGGTTAAGCCAAACCCATCTATCAGTGCACTCTTCAGGACTTCATAGTCATCAGCATCCTCTTCTCTAACAGTGAGGAGCTTGTCTCTACCTTTATCTGAAAAGGAGAGCCACAAGATTGCTGCCCACTGCTTTTGGGGGACCTGTTGTACTCTACAGGCCCTTTCCATAGCAGTTACCCACTTATGGATATCATCCCCACTCTGGTAGGGAGGAACAACCTTGCTCAGGTTCCTATGGTCTGGAATATATTCTCTGCCTCGAGGGACACTGTTGCTGCCACCAGGGGGTTCTAACCCCTCTTTTCTAGAAGTTCTCTGGAGCTCCAGGGCTTCCTTATCTAATGCCAACTGCTTGGTTTTGAGGGCAAACCTTGCTTCCTCATACTGCAGCAGTTTATACATTCTGTCAGAGGAGGTCTCTCTTCTTGAGAAGTAGGAGTTCCTCTGGTACACAGATTCTCTGCCAGAGTGTTCAGATTCCCTAGAAAGGGACCTAGGCCTCTCCTCCACTATGTCAGTTCTCTTAGGGAGAATTCCTCTGTCCTGTTCAGACCCCTTGGGACCTGGCCCTACAACCACAGAGTCTTGGTCATCCTGATGTTCATCATCTGACCCAGACACTGTAATTGACACACTCACTGATTCAGACCCATTAGCTCCTAGAGCTAATCTAAGATCATCTGCTGTCAGCAGATCTATCAGGTGCAGTGTGGAGGGACTCTGTCCTAGCTTCAGGTGCCTTGCAGCACACATGGCTCTCAAGTCAGAGAAAGCCATGTCCTTATACTGAGGCTGAGTGGATCCACTGGGTCCACCCTTTAAGGACATTCTAGTGTTGTGCAGTGTTGTACTACCTACACTAGTTTGTGGCCTACTGATACTAGCTTGAGCTGTAGAAAGGGTGTGCTATCCCTTGGCACACAGCTCTAAGTTCAGTAGAACTTATTGATACTAAGCTTGACTTTATATGTACCTTGAGTACCTATAGTGGTTTTCAGTTAGTAATTCAAATAGAGATTTTCTGGTAAAACAATAGCAAGCTGGAATCCCACCGCTGCCACCAATGTGAGAAGTTGGCCTGGTATATGCTGTTCACTAGTTAAAGTGGACACCTTGCACCAGTACAATTCGACTCTTATGGTAGGTAGGTTTAAGACAACCTTTATAGAAAGCTATCCTAGTGGTAGCTGTGGAGAGCAGCCTTCAGGCTAAGTCTTGGAGGAATGTAAAGCAGCTTTTTTTACCACACAATCTCTTGAATCACCAAATGAAAAGACACCACACAGGTATATATATCAAATATATATGTATTTATTACTAAACAACTCTCTACTAATCTCTTGTGAGATTAGAAGACAGGAACATATGCATAAATCAACGTTTCACAATAAATTAAGCACAAATATGGCTGGGGCCCTAGGGGCGTACCAGACCATATACTAAAAAGAGACTTAAGAACAACGACTTGCAAAGAGACAAGGCCCAGGGCCTTCAGAAGTGCTGGGGCCTCACGAAACCACCCAAGGCAGGTAAGTAAAGGACCCACGGGGGAAGAATGCAGTGCGTGAACACAGGCACGGATCGCCGTAGACTTCAATGGGGCAAGTCGCAGTTGGAAATTAAGAGTTTAAGGGCACTTCGGGAGTAGCTACAAGCAAGTCACTTACAGGGTAAGTAGTTCTAGGGCCAACACCTACAGGAGCACCGTAGTTCTGGAGTTACCTCACCCAGGGAAGCCGGGTGCATAGGTGTCCTTTGGTGTCGGGTCGCGGCGTCGTTTTCAATGGGAGCCAATGAAGACTTGCTGCTTGTGAAGCCAGAAGAAGTGTCCGGTAGAATCCAAGCCTGGATTCGGAAGAAGGGAGACCTGAAAGCAGAGGGGACAGTGTTAAAATTCACTGGGCAGTGACCCGGGGCAAGGAAGATGAATGCCCACCGTCGTTGACAGATTCAGGTCGTTCATGGGTGTCTTGACTCTTCAGCCACGAGGTCCAGGAGGTGTCGAGGACAACCAGGAGCTGGATTCAGTGTGTACCACATAGTCTGAAACTGACTGCAGTATCAGCAACCCGATTGGAGCCAACAAGCCTTGGTAGCAGCAAGTCTTGTGGAAAAAACAAAAAGTCAATGGTGCAGACCAGCAAGGTCTGGAGAACTCACCCAGCAATGGTAAGTCAGGGCAAACCTGGAGCAACCAGAAGAGCCCTTTGGTTCTGTAGAAAAGTCTTCAGGGGATCCACAAGCCGGCTGGCAATGGATTGCAAAGATGCCTCAGGAGGATTCCTTCAACAGGGGCCCACGGTCACTGAGGACAGGGTAGGCCTCTGATATTCAGAGGGATTTTTGCTAGAGGCTGGAACCATACGTGACCCAAAGCACAGGTTCGTAGATTGTCGTCAAAGGGTTGCACTCGACAATAGTGCACGGTACCCAGGGACTGCGGTTCCTCATCACTCGGGGGGGTCCACTTGCCTCAGCTTCGCTGGGGACTCAAGATAGCCTTGGAGAAGTCAGGAAATCCTCAACTTGGGCTACAGGGACCTTGGGATCCGGCGGGAGTGGCGTAGTTTGCGACCATCGTTTCAGTTTTTGGAGCCTGCCAAGCAGGGGAGTCACTCCTTGACTCCAAGGGAGATTCTTCAGTCTTCCAGAGGTAGTGGAACGTCGAAGGTCCAGGATTCTTCTTCAGAGCGTCATCCAGGGATATCTAGTTTGCAATGGCAAGGGTTCCCTACCTTATACTAAAAAGGAAAGGAGGGACTAGCTCTAAGACCCCACCTATGGAAGGGACAGGGGAGTGGGTGGCTACACCCACTTCCCTTTGTCCAGTTTCACACCAGAGCAGGGGCAGGTAGCCCCTGAGCCGGTTTGAACTGGTGTATGCACAGAGGAGCCTTCTGCTCCCCCAGTGCAGGACTTCAAAGCACTCTAGGAGTGCACCCACCCAGCCCCAATACACTAAACCCTGTCTGGGAGGTGGTCACACCTCCCTGGGACAGGATACCTATTGTTGGGCTTCCTCCACTGCGAGTTTCGGTCATCAGCAGGAGGGCAGCCCAGTGTCTGTGACTGGTGGCATCCATTTTGTGATGCAGGGGCTCTTCAGGATTCCACCGCGTTTCCACAGTGGGTACATGTCTATCCCTCTAGAAGGGTGGAATGCTACCCCCGCCACCAGAACTGGCAGGGGGGTAGTATTCCAAGATGTTTGACACCAAACACGACATGTTTCCGTGCAGCCATCCCAAAGTTAGCATTTAACGCAGGGTTATAATGTGCTTAAGAGTATATGGTCAGGCTGCACTACAAACAGCATCAGAGAAGGGTCTCCGAATGCTGCAGAGGGGCTCTGCTCATGCAGGGGCACCCTCTCACATAGGAACCAAGCACTCTGCCTTCAGGATTGATAAGGCCTGCCATAGGAGTGACTTATAGGTTTATATGTGTGTATCTATGTAGTGATATAGGTAGCCTATATCACAGTAAGGGGTGCATGCACCACCTTACCCAGGCTGCAGTAGCAGACCTGTGGTGTCAGATTTAGTCTGCTTCCCAGGTGTGGCATAATACATGCTTCAGCCCCTGGTAGGCCTGTGAAGTACCTATGCCCTTGGCACCTAAGGTACCATATACTAGGGACTCATAAGGTACCACAGTATCCAATCACTAGTGCACCTAGAGTGCACTCCAAGTCGTTTAGAGAGAACAGAGAGGCTGGGGCCCTGATTGGCAGGGTCCCAGCCTGACTATAGCCAGAAACCAGTGTAAACATCAGAAAAAAAAGTGGGGGCAACATAAGAGGCAGATCCTACTCTCCTACAGTATTTCTCTTGCTTCTTTCTGTACTTTTTTTCCTTTTTCTGCACTTCTCTTGCCTCTTTCTGCACATCTCTTCCGCTTTCTGCACCTTCCTTCTTTCTGCACCTCTCTTGCTTCTTTCTAAATCCGTATTTGTAAGGCGCGAACTACTCACCCTTACGGGTCTCAAGGCGCTGGGGGCCGTTGTGGAAATTAAGTGAGCTATTGCCCAGAGTCACAGGGTGCTGAGCTGAGCTGCCGCCGGAGCAAGGGATCGAACCGTGACCCCTGTGCTCCGAAGTCAGCTGCCCTGGCCGCTGCACCACACCTCTCCACCTGTACCTCTCTTGCCTCTTTCTGCACCTCTGTTGTTTTTTCTGCACTTCTCTTGCCTCTTTCTGCACCCTCTTCCCTTTTTCTATACATTTCTTACTCTTTCTGCACCTCTCTTGGCTCTTTCTGCACTTCACTTGCCTTTTTCTGCACATCTCTTGCCTCTTTCTGCACTTCTCTTGCTTCATTATGCCCCTCTCTTGCTTCTTTCTGCACTTCTCTTGCCTCTTTCTGCACTTCTCGTGCCTCTTTCTGCACCTCTCTTGCCTCTTTCTGTATTTCTCTTGCTTCTTTCAGTACCTTTCTGTGAGAAGTTGGCCTGGTATATGCTGTTCACTAATTAAAGTGGACACCTTGCACCAGAACAATTCGACTGTTATGGTAGATAGGTTTAAGACAACCTTTATAGAAAGCTATCCTAGTGGTAGCTGTGGAGAGCAGCCTTCAGGCTAAGTCTTGAAGGAATGTAAAGCAGCTTGTTTTACCACACAATCTCTTGAATCACCAAATGAAAAGACACCACACAGGTATATATATCAAATATATATGTATTTATTAATAAACACTCTCTACTAATCTCTTTATGAGATTAGAAGTCAGGAACATATGTACAAGTCAAATGTTATCAAAATAAGTTTAGCACAATCGAATATCACAATCTTAGTTTGGCTAGACCTAGGTCTAGGGCATCTAGAATCGAGTGACCCCCAAGAACCACCCCAGGTAGTTGTAGGAGACCCACAGGGGACGGACGCAGTGTCCTGGCACCGGTGCGAGTCCTGTACGAGTCTATGCGAACAGACGCGATTGAGATTTCAATGTTAAATGTCCCTTGCGTGTTCGAGGTGAACACACCGATCGGTCCTTGTACGAGTCGAAGGACGCGGTTACAGATAGAGTTGCAAGGGAGATGCATGCGCTGTGTCTAACACAGACGCGAACCTTGTGCGAGTCAGCGCAATGAAGATTTCAATGTTACAGGCCCCTTGTGTGTTCGAGGCGAACACCGATCGGACTCAGGACGAGTCGAAGGACACGGTTCTAGATAGTGTTACAAGGGAGATGGACGCGATGTGTCTAACACAGACGCGAACCCTGTACGAGTCAGCGCAATTGTCGCACTTAGAAAATAAGAGTTTTAGGGCACTTCTAGGGTAGCTACAAGCACGTCACTTACAGGGTAAGTAGTTCTAGGGCCCACAGGAGCACCGTAGTGCTGAAGTTACCTCACCCAGGGGAGCCGGGTGCATAGGTGTTCTTTGGTGTCGGGTCGCGGCGTCGTTTTCAATGGGAGCCAGTGAAGACTTGCTTCTTGCGGCGACAGGAGAAGTGTCCGGAGGAATCCAAGCCTGGATTCATAAGATGGAAGACCTGAAAGCAGAGGGGACAGTGTTCAAAGTCACTTGGCAGTGACTCTTGGCAAGGAAGATGGATGCCCACCGTCGTCGCAAGATTCAGGTCGTTCGCGGGTGCCTTGACTCTTCAGCCATGAGGTCCAGGAGGTGTCGACGATGACCAGGAGCTGGATTCGGCGTGTCCCACGATGTCTGCAGCTTACTGCTGTGTCGGCGACTCGATTGGAGCTAACAAGCCTTGGTAACAGCACGTCTTGGGGAAAGTGTAAAAAGTCAATGGCGCAGACCAGCAAGGTCTGAGGGACTCACCCAGCGAAGGTAAGTCAGGGCAGGTCTGGAGCAACCAGGGGAGCCCTTTGGCTCTGTAGGAAAGTCTTCAGGGGACCCACAAGCCGGCTGGCAATGGATTGCAAAGACGCCTCGGGAGGATTCACTCAACAGGGGCTCTCGGTCACTCGGGACGTGGTAGGCCTCTGATCTTCGGAGAGATTCCTGCTGGGGGCTAGGACCATACGTGGTCCAAAGCACAAGTTCGTGGAACGTTGTGAAGGGGTTGCACTCGACAATAGTGCACGGTACCTAGGGGTCACGGTTCCTCATCACTCTTGGGGTGCACTGGCCTTAGCTTCGCTGGGGACTCACGATGGCCTTTGAGAAGTCAGGAAATCTACTTCTTGGGCTGCAGGGTCTTCGGACTCCGGTGGGAGCGGCGTAGTTTGCGACCATCATTTGTAGTTTTTGGTGCCTGCCAAGCAGGGGAGTCACTCCTTGACTCCAAGGGAGATTCTTCAGTCTTACAAAGGTAGTGGAACGTCGAAGGTCCAGGATTCTTCTTGTAGAGCGTCGTCCAGGGGTATCTAGTTTGCAATGCACAGGTTCCCCCTCTTATACTAAAAGAAAGGTAGGGACTAGCTCTATGACCCCACCTATGGGAGGGTCAGGGGAGTGGGTGGTTACACCTACTTCCCTTTGTCCAGTTTTGCGCCAGAGCAGGGGCAGGTAGCCCCTGAGCCGGTTTGAACTGGGGTATGCACAGAGGAGCCTTCTGCTCCCCCAGTGGAGGACTTCAAAGCACTCTAAGAGTGCACCCACCCAGCCCCAATACACTAAACCCTGGCTGGGAGGTGGTCACACCCCCTTGGGACAGGATATCTATTGTTGGGCTTCCTCCACTGCGAGTGTTGGTCATCAGCAGGAGGGCAGCCCAGTGTCTGTGACTGGTGGCATCCATTTTGTGATGCCAGGGCTCTGCAGGATTCTACCGCGTTTCCACAGTAGGTACATGTCTATCCCTCTAGAAGGGTGGAATGCTACCCCCGCCGCCAGGACTGGTGGGGGGTAGTATTCCAAGATGTTTGACACCAAATACGACATGTTTCGATGCAGCCATTCCAAAGTTAGCATTCTACCGCGAGGATATAATGCACTTAAAAGTATATGGTTTAACCGCATCCACAAACAGCCCCAGAGAATGGACTCTGAGAGCTGCAGAGGGGCCCTGCTCAGGCAGAGGCACCCCCTCACATGGAAACTAAGCACCCTGCCCTCAGGATTGATAGGGCCTGCTTTAGGGGTGACTGATAAGTCTCAATGTGTGTGCAGGAGAGATATAGGGGACCTATATCTCAGTGAGGGGTGCTAGCACTTCCTCACCCAGGCTGCAGTAGCAGGCCTGTGGTGTCAGATTTAGTCTGCTTCCCAGGTGTGGCATAATACATGCTTCAGCCCCTGGTAGGCCTGTGAAGTACCTATGCCCTTGGTACCTAAGGTACCATATACTAGGGACTCATAAGGTACCACAGTATCCAATCACTAGTGCACCTACAGTGCACTCCAAATCGTTTAGAGAGAACAGAGAGGCTGGGGCCCTGATTGGCAGGGTCCCAGCCAGACTATAGCCAGAAACCAGTGTAAACATCAGAAAAAAAGTGGGGGCAACATAAGAGGCAGATCCTACTCTCCTACACAACCCCCCCAAACGCAGGGACACTAAACTAACCTTGACCAGTTGAGTCTTCGTGTTCAAAGTGGAAATACCTTGAGAGTCCATCTGCATTGGCATGTTGGGTCCCAGGTCTATGTTCCACTGTATAGTCCATCCCCTGTAGGGAAATGGACCACCTCAAAAGTTTTCGGTTTTCACCTTTCATCTGTTTAAGCCATAGGAGGGGCTTGTGGTCAGTCTGAACTATGAAGTGAGTGCCAAACAAGTATGGCCTCAGCTTCTTCAGGGCCCACACCACAGCAAAGGCCTCCCTCTCTATAGCTGACCAACGTTTCTCTCTAGGGGTCAGCCTTCTGCTAATAAAAGCTACTGGCTGGTCTTGACCTTCATCATTCAGTTGAGACAGTACAGCTCCCACACCCAGCTCAGAAGCATCTGTTTGGACAATGAACTTTTTGGTGTAGTCTGGACTCTGTAAGATGGGGGCAGTGCACATGGCTTGCTTTAGGTCTTCAAATGCCTTCTGACAGCTAGCTGTCCACTGAACCTTTTTGGCATTTTCTTTGAGGTCAGATCATTCAAGGGGGTCACTATAGATCCATATCCCTTGACAAACCTCCTATAGTACCCAGTCAGGCCTAAGAAGGCTCTCACCTGTGTCTGGGTGGATGGAGCAACCCATTCCATTATGGTTTGGATTTTGCTCTGTAAAGGCTGAACCTGGCCTCCACCTACAAGGTGGCCCAGGTATACAACCTGACTCTGCCCTATCTGGCACTTAGTGGCCTTGATAGTGAGGCCTGCTTTCTGCAGAGCCTCCAAAACATTCCTGAGGTGGACCAGGTGATCCTGCTAGGAGGAACTAAAGACAGCAATATCATCTAGATAAGCTGAGCAATAAGTTTCCATCCCTGTCAGAACTTTATTCACCAACCTCTGAAAAGTGGCAGGTGCATTTTTCAATCCAAAGGGCATCACCACAAAGTGGTAGTGCCCACCAGGGGTCGAAAATGCTGTTTTGGCTTTTGCATCATCAGCTAACCTGATCTGCCAGTAGCCAGCTGTTAGGTCAAACATGCTTAGATACTTGGCTGAGGCCAAAGTATCAATCAGCTCATCTGCCCTTGGTATGGGATAGGCATCAGTCCTAGTGACTGCATTGAGGCCTCTGTAGTCTACACAAAACCTCATTTCTTTCTTACCACCCTGGGTATGAGGCTTGGGTACCAGGACTACTGGGCTAGCCCAAGGGCTATCTGAAGGCTCAATTATACCTAGCTCCAACATTTTCTGGACTTCAGTCCGGATACAGTCCCTGACATGGTCAGGTTGCCTGTAGATTTTATTCTTGACAGGCAGACTGTCTCTAGTGTCCACCTCATGGGTGCACCAGGAAGTCTGACTAGGGGTCAGGCTAAACATATGTCTATACTGTTGCAGAACTTGTCTGCACTCAGTTTGCTGATGGTCAGTGAGGCTGCTTGCCAAAGCAACACCATCTACGGACCCATCATCAGGGTTCTGAGAGAGCAGGTCAGGGAGAGGGTCACTCTCCTCCTCCTGTTCCTCATCAGTTGCCATGAGCAAGCCCATGTCAGCCCTGTCAACATATGGCTTTAATCTGTTGACATGGAGCACCCTCAGGGGGCTCCTGGGAGTTCCAAGATTCACCAGGTAGGTGACTTCTCCCTTCTGTTCAACTATTGTATGGGGGCCACTCCACTTGTCCTGGAGGGCTGCTGGGGCCACAGGCTCTAATACCCACACCTTCTGTCCTGGCTGGTATACAGTCAGTACAGCCTTTTGGTCATGCCAAGCTTTTTGTAATTCTTGGCTGGCCTCCAGGTTTTTGGTTGCCTTTTTCATGTACTCAGCCATCCGGGAGCGGAGACCAAGTACATAGTCCATCACATCTTGTTTGGGGGCTTGAGAGGTAACTCCCAGCCCTCGTTTACCAAACACAATGGACCTCTCACAGGATGCCCAAACAGAAGCTCAAATGGGCTGTAACCAACCCCCTTCTGTGGAACCTCTCTGTATGCAAACAACAGGCAAGGAAGAAGAAGGTCCCATTTCCGCCTAAGCTTCTCTGCGAGTCCTTTAATCATTCCTTTCAAGGTTTTGTTGAAGCGTTCAACTAAACCATTGCATTGTGGGTGATAGGGGTGGTGAACTTCTAAGTTACACCACACTCCTTCCACATTGCTTTCAGATATCCTGACATGAAGTTGGTACCTCTGTCAGAAATGACCTCCTTTGGGAAACCCACTCTGGAGAAGACTCCAATAAGGGCTCTTGCCACCACAGGGGCTGTGGTGGTCCTCAGGGGAATTGCTTCTGGGTACCTGGTGGCATGATCCACTACCACCAGGATAAACCTGTGCCCAGATGCAGTTTGAGGGTCAAGGGGACCAACAATGTCAATCCCTACCCTTTCAAAGGGTACCCCCACCACAGGTAGTGGTATCAGGGGGCCTTTGTTGTGCCACCTGCCTTACCACTGGCTTGGCATGTGACACAGGAGCGACAAAACTCCTTTGTGTCCTCTGGCATATGTGGCCAATGAAAATGTGGGACAAGCCTGTCCCAGGTCTTGTTTTGGCCCAAGTGACCTGCCAAAGGGATATCATGTGCTAGGGTCAAGAGGAACCCCCTAAACTTCTGAGGTATTACCATCCTCCTGGTGGCTCCAGGGGCTGGATCTCTACCCTCAGAATATAGGAGTCCCTCATCCCAATAAACTTTATGGGACCCACTAGCACTCCCAGCAGCCTCAGCAGCAGCCTGCTGTCTGAGGGGTTCAAGAGAGGGGCAGCACTGTTGCTCCTTACTCAGATCTTCCCTAGAAGGGCCCCCTGCCCCCAAGAACTCAACCTGATCAGGCTCAAGTCCCTCTGGGGCAGTTCCTTCTTCAGGATCTGCTTCACCTCCCTCTGGGGGTGAATCTGTTATCTGAGACAGAGGGGAAGGCACTGCCTTTACCCTACTGCTCCTCCTCTTGGGAAGCATCTGGTCCATTGTTCCAGGATCCAGAGCTGGTTCAGTGTTATGCATTCTTGCTTGTGACCTGGTCACAGCAAATACCTCTGCAGGGATGCCCAACATCTCAGCATGAGTCCATAACTCTACTTCAGACCAGGCTGAAGTCTTTAGATCATTACCCAATAGACATTCGACAGGGAGGTCTGCACTGACTACAACCTTCTTGAGGCCAGTTACCCCTCCCCAGGAGAAATTCACAACTGCCAGACTATGGTTGGTCCTGACATTGCTTGCATTGGTCACCTGGTACATTTCGCCCAGGATGATCTGTCCAGGGTCCACAAGATCCTCTGCCACCATGGTGACACTAGCACCTGTGTCCCTAAATGCCAAAGCCTGTTTGCCATTTATTACAGGCTGCTGTTTGTATTTGCCCAGATTACTGGGACTTACTAGGAAGGACATATTAAGGTCTCCCTCACAAATCAGCATTGCCTGAGTGGGCACTCTGACTAGGTCAGAGTCCACTTCAGAACCCAGGGTCAACCCTACTACACCCTTATTCTGAGTACCACCTCCACCAGTAGCTGAGCTAGGGGGAACAGTTGCCTTAGGGGCAGGAGTGGTGGTGGTTTGGTCTTTGGACTTGTTACAATCAGAAGTCCAGTGCCCTTTCTGTTTACAGAATTTGCACCAGGGCTTCTTTTGGCCTTTCCCCTTGTTGGATTGTGACTCCCCACCAGATGCAGATTTTTGGGGCCCTTGTGAAGACTTCTGGTCTTTTGACTTATCCCCACCTTTCTCAGAGCCCTTAGGATCTTGCTTCTTGGTGTCACCCCCTTGGTTCTGGGGTTTCTGCCTTACCCTGGTTCTGACCCATTTGTCTGCCTTCTTTCCCAATTCTTGGGGAGAGGTCAGATCTGAGTCCACCAGGTATTGATGCAACAACTGGTTCTGGCAATTATTAAGGATCTGTTCTCTCATCATCAGATTATACAATCCCTTGAAATCAGTAACCCTACTGCCAACCAGCCAACCCTCCAGAGCCTTGGTTGCACAATCTACAAAGTCAGTCCAGTCCTGAGTCTGTGCCTTCTGGGTGTCTCTGAACTTCAACCTGTACTGCTCAGTGGTTAAGCCAAACCCATCTATCAGTGCACTCTTCAGGACTTCATAATTATCAGCATCCTCTTCTCTAACAGTGAGGAGCTTGTCTCTACCTTTGTCTGAAAAGGAGAGCCACAAGATTGCTGCCCACTGCTTTTGGGGGACCTGCTGTACTCTACAGGCCCTCTCCATAGCAGTTATCCACTTGTGGATATCATCCCCACTCTGGTAGGGAGGAACAACCTTGCTCAGGTTCCTATGGTCTGGAATAGATTCTCTGCCTCTAGGGACACTGTTGCTGCCACCAAGGGGTTCTAACCCTCTCTTCTAGAAGCTCTCTGGATCTCCAGGGCTTCTCTATCCAGTGCCAACTGCTTGGTTCTGAGGGCAACTCTTGCTTCCTCATACTGCAGCAGTTTGCACATTCTTTCAGAGGAGCTCTCTCTTATGGGAAAGTATGAGTTCCTCTGCTGGACAAATTCTCTGCCAGAGTGATAAGAGTGGTCAGATTCACTGGAAGGGGACCTATGCCTCTCCTCCACTCTGTCAGTTCTCTTAGGGAGAATTCCTCTGTCCTTTTCAGGCCCCTTGAGGCCTGGCCCTTCAATCACAGAGTCTTGGTCATTCTGATTTTCATCATCTGACCCAGACACTGTAATTGACCCACCCCTGATTCAGACCCATTAGCTCCTAGAGCCAATCTAAGATCATCTGCTGTCAGCAGATCTATCAGGTGTAGTGTGGAGGGACTCTGTCCTAGTTTCAGGTGTCTTTCAACACACATGGCTCTCAAGTCAGAGAAAGCCATGTCCTTATACTGAGGCTGAGTGGATCCACTGGTTCCACCCTTTAAGGACATTCTAGTGTTGTGCAGTGTTGTACTACCTACACTAGTTTGTGGCCTACTGATACTAGCTTGAGCTGTAGAAAGGGTGTGCTATCCCTTGGCACACAGCTCTAAGTTCAGTAGAACTTATTGATACTAACCTTGACTTTATATGTACCTTAAGTACCTATAGTGGTTTTCAGTTAGTAATTCAAATAGAGATTTTCTGGTAAAACAATAGCAAGCTGGAATCCCACACGCTGCCCACCAATGTGAGAAGTTGGCCTGGTATATGCTGTTCACTAATTAAAGTGGACACCTTGCACCAGAACAATTCGACTCTTATGGTAGATAGGTTTAAGACAACCTTTATAGAAAGCTATCCTAGTGGTAGCTGTGGAGAGCAGCCTTCAGGCTAAGTCTTGAAGGAATGTAAAGCAGCTTGTTTTACCACACAATCTCTTGAATCACCAAATGAAAAGACACCACACAGGTATATATATCAAATATATATGTATTTATTAATAAACACTCTCTACTAATCTCTTTATGAGATTAGAAGTCAGGAACATATGTACAAGTCAAATGTTATCAAAACAAGTTTAGCACAATCGAATATCACAATCTTAGTTT